>OY804603.1:20118196-20708196 GCA_963680895.1 Fragum sueziense | reverse complement strand
TTTGCACAAGCGTTTCAATTGATGTAATCCAAATTTTGACCGTTTTAGAAAGGGTTAAACTTACCTGCTTTAACCAGTTCCGTTTCAAGCCCGTGTCGATTTAAATGGCGCAATAACATGTACATCGGATCCAAACTAAACTCCATACCTGAAATACATTCAAAACAGAGACAGAACGAAAACAAACCACTGCTATAGATGAACAAGATTCACTTATGATCAAAGAAGCCTATTATATCAAAGACGTTAAGATACTTGATACAGAAGAAAAGACAATGTTCGAGCGCCAAGTACATTTGTATGCAAACATGAACTGCTTAGCCTATGTCGACTTAGCAACTGAATCCTAGTGACATAGGTGAAACACACAAAAGACACTTGGTACTGTAAAGCGATGCAATATTAATACCGATCTAAAATTAATTGGTTGTGGTTGTTGTTGTTGTTCTTGTTGTTGTTGTTGTTGTTGTTGTTGTTGTTGACAAAGGTATAACTTTAAACATCTACACGATGAAGTGACTCGATAAAAATACAGGCTCTGGGAAACATTGAGACAAAAGAAGAAAATGCTGATACTTTCGCCATTTTGCCGAAATGTTTTCATGTTTCAAGTTTCATGGTCATCTACATCCATTTTGTCGTTTGCACAAGCGTTTCAATTGATGTAATCCAAATTTTGACCGTTTTAGAAAGGGTTAAACTTACCTGCTTTAACCAGTTCCGTTTCAAGCCCGTGTCGATTTAAATGGCGCAATAACATGTACATCGGATCCAAACTAAACTCCATACCTGAAATACATTCAAAACAGAGACAGAACGAAAACAAACCACTGCTATAGATGAACAAGATTCACTTATGATCAAAGAAGCCTATTATATCAAAGACGTTAAGATACTTGATACAGAAGAAAAGACAATGTTCGAGCGCCAAGTACATTTGTATGCAAACATGAACTGCTTAGCCTATGTCGACTTAGCAACTGAATCCTAGTGACATAGGTGAAACACACAAAAGACACTTGGTACTGTAAAGCGATGCAATATTAATACCGATCTAAAATTAATTGGTTGTTGTTGTTGTTGTTGTTGTTGTTGTTGTTGTTGTTGTTGTTGACAAAGGTATAACTTTAAACATCTACACGATGAAGTGACTCGATAAAAATACAGGCTCTGGGAAACATTGAGACAAAAGAAGAAAATGCTGATACTTTCGCCATTTTGCCGAAATGTTTTCATGTTTCAAGTTTCATGGTCATCTACATCCATTTTGTCGTTTGCACAAGCGTTTCAATTGATGTAATCCAAATTTTGACCGTTTTAGAAAGGGTTAAACTTACCTGCTTTAACCAGTTCCGTTTCAAGCCCGTGTCGATTTAAATGGCGCAATAACATGTACATCGGATCCAAACTAAACTCCATACCTGAAATACATTCAAAACAGAGACAGAACAAAAACAAACCACTGCTATAGATGAACAAGATTCACTTATGATCAAAGAAGCCTATTATATCAAAGACGTTAAGATACTTGATACAGAAGAAAAGACAATGTTCGAGCGCCAAGTACATTTGTATGCAAACATGAACTGCTTAGCCTATGTCGACTTAGCAACTGAATGCTAGTGACATAGGTGAAACACACAAAAGACACTTGGTACTGTAAAGCGATGCAATATTAATACTGATCTAAAATTAATTGGTTGTTGTTGTTGTTGTTGTTGTTGTTGTTGTTGTTGTTGACAAAGGTATAACTTTAAACATCTACACGATGAAGTGACTCGATAAAAATACAGGCTCTGGGAAACATTGAGACAAAAGAAGAAAATGCTGATACTTTCGCCATTTTGCCGAAATGTTTTCATGTTTCAAGTTTCATGGTCATCTACATCCATTTTGTCGTTTGCACAAGCGTTTCAATTGATGTAATCCAAATTTTGACCGTTTTAGAAAGGGTTAAACTTACCTGCTTTAACCAGTTCCGTTTCAAGCCCGTGTCGATTTAAATGGCGCAATAACATGTACATCGGATCCAAACTAAACTCCATACCTGAAATACATTCAAAACAGAGACAGAACAAAAACAAACCACTGCTATAGATGAACAAGATTCACTTATGATCAAAGAAGCCTATTATATCAAAGACGTTAAGATACTTGATACAGAAGAAAAGACAATGTTCGAGCGCCAAGTACATTTGTATGCAAACATGAACTGCTTAGCCTATGTCGACTTAGCAACTGAATCCTAGTGACATAGGTGAAACACACAAAAGACACTTGGTACTGTAAAGCGATGCAATATTAATACCGATCTAAAATTAATTGGTTGTTGTTGTTGTTGTTGTTGTTGTTGTTGTTGTTGTTGTTGTTGTTGTTGTTGTTGACAAAGGTATAACTTTAAACATCTACACGATGAAGTGACTCGATAAAAATACAGGCTCTGGGAAACATTGAGACAAAAGAAGAAAATGCTGATACTTTCGCCATTTTGCCAAAATGTTTTCATGTTTCAAGTTTCATGGTCATCTACATCCATTTTGTCGTTTGCACAAGCGTTTCAATTGATGTAATCCAAATTTTGACCGTTTTAGAAAGGGTTAAACTTACCTGCTTTAACCAGTTCCGTTTCAAGCCCGTGTCGATTTAAATGGCGCAATAACATGTACATCGGATCCAAACTAAACTCCATACCTGAAATACATTCAAAACAGAGACAGAACGAAAACAAACCACTGCTATAGATGAACAAGATTCACTTATGATCAAAGAAGCCTATTATATCAAAGACGTTAAGATACTTGATACAGAAGAAAAGACAATGTTCGAGCGCCAAGTACATTTGTATGCAAACATGAACTGCTTAGCCTATGTCGACTTAGCAACTGAATGCTAGTGACATAGGTGAAACACACAAAAGACACTTGGTACTGTAAAGCGATGCAATATTAATACTGATCTAAAATTAATTGGTTGTTGTTGTTGTTGTTGTTGTTGTTGTTGTTGTTGTTGTTGTTGTTGACAAAGGTATAACTTTAAACATCTACACGATGAAGTGACTCGATAAAAATACAGGCTCTGGGAAACATTGAGACAAAAGAAGAAAATGCTGATACTTTCGCCATTTTGCCGAAATGTTTTCATGTTTCAAGTTTCATGGTCATCTACATCCATTTTGTCGTTTGCACAAGCGTTTCAATTGATGTAATCCAAATTTTGACCGTTTTAGAAAGGGTTAAACTTACCTGCTTTAACCAGTTCCGTTTCAAGCCCGTGTCGATTTAAATGGCGCAATAACATGTACATCGGATCCAAACTAAACTCCATACCTGAAATACATTCAAAACAGAGACAGAACAAAAACAAACCACTGCTATAGATGAACAAGATTCACTTATGATCAAAGAAGCCTATTATATCAAAGACGTTAAGATACTTGATACAGAAGAAAAGACAATGTTCGAGCGCCAAGTACATTTGTATGCAAACATGAACTGCTTAGCCTATGTCGACTTAGCAACTGAATGCTAGTGACATAGGTGAAACACACAAAAGACACTTGGTACTGTAAAGCGATGCAATATTAATACCGATCTAAAATTAATTGGTGGTTGTTGTTGTTGTTGTTGTTGTTGTTGTTGTTGTTGTTGTTGTTGTTGTTGTTGTTGTTGTTGACAAAGGTATAACTTTAAACATCTACACGATGAAGTGACTCGATAAAAATACAGGCTCTGGGAAACATTGAGACAAAAGAAGAAAATGCTGATACTTTCGCCATTTTGCCGAAATGTTTTCATGTTTCAAGTTTCATGGTCATCTACATCCATTTTGTCGTTTGCACAAGCGTTTCAATTGATGTAATCCAAATTTTGACCGTTTTAGAAAGGGTTAAACTTACCTGCTTTAACCAGTTCCGTTTCAAGCCCGTGTCGATTTAAATGGCGCAATAACATGTACATCGGATCCAAACTAAACTCCATACCTGAAATACATTCAAAACAGAGACAGAACGAAAACAAACCACTGCTATAGATGAACAAGATTCACTTATGATCAAAGAAGCCTATTATATCAAAGACGTTAAGATACTTGATACAGAAGAAAAGACAATGTTCGAGCGCCAAGTACATTTGTATGCAAACATGAACTGCTTAGCCTATGTCGACTTAGCAACTGAATCCTAGTGACATAGGTGAAACACACAAAAGACACTTGGTACTGTAAAGCGATGCAATATTAATACCGATCTAAAATTAATTGGTTGTTGTTGTTGTTGTTGTTGTTGTTGTTGTTGTTGACAAAGGTATAACTTTAAACATCTACACGATGAAGTGACTCGATAAAAATACAGGCTCTGGGAAACATTGAGACAAAAGAAGAAAATGCTGATACTTTCGCCATTTTGCCGAAATGTTTTCATGTTTCAAGTTTCATGGTCATCTACATCCATTTTGTCGTTTGCACAAGCGTTTCAATTGATGTAATCCAAATTTTGACCGTTTTAGAAAGGGTTAAACTTACCTGCTTTAACCAGTTCCGTTTCAAGCCCGTGTCGATTTAAATGGCGCAATAACATGTACATCGGATCCAAACTAAACTCCATACCTGAAATACATTCAAAACAGAGACAGAACAAAAACAAACCACTGCTATAGATGAACAAGATTCACTTATGATCAAAGAAGCCTATTATATCAAAGACGTTAAGATACTTGATACAGAAGAAAAGACAATGTTCGAGCGCCAAGTACATTTGTATGCAAACATGAACTGCTTAGCCTATGTCGACTTAGCAACTGAATCCTAGTGACATAGGTGAAACACACAAAAGACACTTGGTACTGTAAAGCGATGCAATATTAATACCGATCTAAAATTAATTGGTTGTTGTTGTTGTTGTTGTTGTTGTTGTTGTTGTTGTTGTTGACAAAGGTATAACTTTAAACATCTACACGATGAAGTGACTCGATAAAAATACAGGCTCTGGGAAACATTGAGACAAAAGAAGAAAATGCTGATACTTTCGCCATTTTGCCGAAATGTTTTCATGTTTCAAGTTTCATGGTCATCTACATCCATTTTGTCGTTTGCACAAGCGTTTCAATTGATGTAATCCAAATTTTGACCGTTTTAGAAAGGGTTAAACTTACCTGCTTTAACCAGTTCCGTTTCAAGCCCGTGTCGATTTAAATGGCGCAATAACATGTACATCGGATCCAAACTAAACTCCATACCTGAAATACATTCAAAACAGAGACAGAACAAAAACAAACCACTGCTATAGATGAACAAGATTCACTTATGATCAAAGAAGCCTATTATATCAAAGACGTTAAGATACTTGATACAGAAGAAAAGACAATGTTCGAGCGCCAAGTACATTTGTATGCAAACATGAACTGCTTAGCCTATGTCGACTTAGCAACTGAATCCTAGTGACATAGGTGAAACACACAAAAGACACTTGGTACTGTAAAGCGATGCAATATTAATACCGATCTAAAATTAATTTGTTGTTGTTGTTGTTGTTGTTGTTGTTGTTGTTGTTGTTGTTGTTGTTGTTGACAAAGGTATAACTTTAAACATCTACACGATGAAGTGACTCGATAAAAATACAGGCTCTGGGAAACATTGAGACAAAAGAAGAAAATGCTGATACTTTCGCCATTTTGCCGAAATGTTTTCATGTTTCAAGTTTCATGGTCATCTACATCCATTTTGTCGTTTGCACAAGCGTTTCAATTGATGTAATCCAAATTTTGACCGTTTTAGAAAGGGTTAAACTTACCTGCTTTAACCAGTTCCGTTTCAAGCCCGTGTCGATTTAAATGGCGCAATAACATGTACATCGGATCCAAACTAAACTCCATACCTGAAATACATTCAAAACAGAGACAGAACGAAAACAAACCACTGCTATAGATGAACAAGATTCACTTATGATCAAAGAAGCCTATTATATCAAAGACGTTAAGATACTTGATACAGAAGAAAAGACAATGTTCGAGCGCCAAGTACATTTGTATGCAAACATGAACTGCTTAGCCTATGTCGACTTAGCAACTGAATCCTAGTGACATAGGTGAAACACACAAAAGACACTTGGTACTGTAAAGCGATGCAATATTAATACCGATCTAAAATTAATTGGTTGTTGTTGTTGTTGTTGTTGTTGTTGTTGTTGTTGTTGTTGTTGTTGTTGTTGTTGTTGTTGTTGACAAAGGTATAACTTTAAACATCTACACGATGAAGTGACTCGATAAAAATACAGGCTCTGGGAAACATTGAGACAAAAGAAGAAAATGCTGATACTTTCGCCATTTTGCCGAAATGTTTTCATGTTTCAAGTTTCATGGTCATCTACATCCATTTTGTCGTTTGCACAAGCGTTTCAATTGATGTAATCCAAATTTTGACCGTTTTAGAAAGGGTTAAACTTACCTGCTTTAACCAGTTCCGTTTCAAGCCCGTGTCGATTTAAATGGCGCAATAACATGTACATCGGATCCAAACTAAACTCCATACCTGAAATACATTCAAAACAGAGACAGAACAAAAACAAACCACTGCTATAGATGAACAAGATTCACTTATGATCAAAGAAGCCTATTATATCAAAGACGTTAAGATACTTGATACAGAAGAAAAGACAATGTTCGAGCGCCAAGTACATTTGTATGCAAACATGAACTGCTTAGCCTATGTCGACTTAGCAACTGAATGCTAGTGACATAGGTGAAACACACAAAAGACACTTGGTACTGTAAAGCGATGCAATATTAATACCGATCTAAAATTAATTGGTTGTTGTTGTTGTTGTTGTTGTTGTTGTTGTTGTTGTTGTTGTTGTTGTTGTTGACAAAGGTATAACTTTAAACATCTACACGATGAAGTGACTCGATAAAAATACAGGCTCTGGGAAACATTGAGACAAAAGAAGAAAATGCTGATACTTTCGCCATTTTGCCGAAATGTTTTCATGTTTCAAGTTTCATGGTCATCTACATCCATTTTGTCGTTTGCACAAGCGTTTCAATTGATGTAATCCAAATTTTGACCGTTTTAGAAAGGGTTAAACTTACCTGCTTTAACCAGTTCCGTTTCAAGCCCGTGTCGATTTAAATGGCGCAATAACATGTACATCGGATCCAAACTAAACTCCATACCTGAAATACATTCAAAACAGAGACAGAACGAAAACAAACCACTGCTATAGATGAACAAGATTCACTTATGATCAAAGAAGCCTATTATATCAAAGACGTTAAGATACTTGATACAGAAGAAAAGACAATGTTCGAGCGCCAAGTACATTTGTATGCAAACATGAACTGCTTAGCCTATGTCGACTTAGCAACTGAATCCTAGTGACATAGGTGAAACACACAAAAGACACTTGGTACTGTAAAGCGATGCAATATTAATACCGATCTAAAATTAATTGGTTGTTGTTGTTGTTGTTGTTGTTGTTGTTGTTGTTGTTGTTGTTGTTGTTGTTGACAAAGGTATAACTTTAAACATCTACACGATGAAGTGACTCGATAAAAATACAGGCTCTGGGAAACATTGAGACAAAAGAAGAAAATGCTGATACTTTCGCCATTTTGCCGAAATGTTTTCATGTTTCAAGTTTCATGGTCATCTACATCCATTTTGTCGTTTGCACAAGCGTTTCAATTGATGTAATCCAAATTTTGACCGTTTTAGAAAGGGTTAAACTTACCTGCTTTAACCAGTTCCGTTTCAAGCCCGTGTCGATTTAAATGGCGCAATAACATGTACATCGGATCCAAACTAAACTCCATACCTGAAATACATTCAAAACAGAGACAGAACAAAAACAAACCACTGCTATAGATGAACAAGATTCACTTATGATCAAAGAAGCCTATTATATCAAAGACGTTAAGATACTTGATACAGAAGAAAAGACAATGTTCGAGCGCCAAGTACATTTGTATGCAAACATGAACTGCTTAGCCTATGTCGACTTAGCAACTGAATCCTAGTGACATAGGTGAAACACACAAAAGACACTTGGTACTGTAAAGCGATGCAATATTAATACCGATCTAAAATTAATTGGTTGTTGTTGTTGTTGTTGTTGTTGTTGTTGTTGTTGTTGTTGTTGTTGTTGTTGTTGACAAAGGTATAACTTTAAACATCTACACGATGAAGTGACTCGATAAAAATACAGGCTCTGGGAAACATTGAGACAAAAGAAGAAAATGCTGATACTTTCGCCATTTTGCCGAAATGTTTTCATGTTTCAAGTTTCATGGTCATCTACATCCATTTTGTCGTTTGCACAAGCGTTTCAATTGATGTAATCCAAATTTTGACCGTTTTAGAAAGGGTTAAACTTACCTGCTTTAACCAGTTCCGTTTCAAGCCCGTGTCGATTTAAATGGCGCAATAACATGTACATCGGATCCAAACTAAACTCCATACCTGAAATACATTCAAAACAGAGACAGAACGAAAACAAACCACTGCTATAGATGAACAAGATTCACTTATGATCAAAGAAGCCTATTATATCAAAGACGTTAAGATACTTGATACAGAAGAAAAGACAATGTTCGAGCGCCAAGTACATTTGTATGCAAACATGAACTGCTTAGCCTATGTCGACTTAGCAACTGAATCCTAGTGACATAGGTGAAACACACAAAAGACACTTGGTACTGTAAAGCGATGCAATATTAATACTGATCTAAAATTAATTGGTTGTTGTTGTTGTTGTTGTTGTTGTTGTTGTTGTTGTTGTTGTTGTTGTTGTTGTTGTTGTTGTTGTTGTTGTTGTTGTTGTTGTTGACAAAGGTATAACTTTAAACATCTACACGATGAAGTGACTCGATAAAAATACAGGCTCTGGGAAACATTGAGACAAAAGAAGAAAATGCTGATACTTTCGCCATTTTGCCGAAATGTTTTCATGTTTCAAGTTTCATGGTCATCTACATCCATTTTGTCGTTTGCACAAGCGTTTCAATTGATGTAATCCAAATTTTGACCGTTTTAGAAAGGGTTAAACTTACCTGCTTTAACCAGTTCCGTTTCAAGCCCGTGTCGATTTAAATGGCGCAATAACATGTACATCGGATCCAAACTAAACTCCATACCTGAAATACATTCAAAACAGAGACAGAACAAAAACAAACCACTGCTATAGATGAACAAGATTCACTTATGATCAAAGAAGCCTATTATATCAAAGACGTTAAGATACTTGATACAGAAGAAAAGACAATGTTCGAGCGCCAAGTACATTTGTATGCAAACATGAACTGCTTAGCCTATGTCGACTTAGCAACTGAATGCTAGTGACATAGGTGAAACACACAAAAGACACTTGGTACTGTAAAGCGATGCAATATTAATACCGATCTAAAATTAATTTGTTGTTGTTGTTGTTGTTGTTGTTGTTGTTGTTGTTGTTGTTGTTGTTGTTGTTGTTGTTGTTGTTGTTGTTGTTGACAAAGGTATAACTTTAAACATCTACACGATGAAGTGACTCGATAAAAATACAGGCTCTGGGAAACATTGAGACAAAAGAAGAAAATGCTGATACTTTCGCCATTTTGCCAAAATGTTTTCATGTTTCAAGTTTCATGGTCATCTACATCCATTTTGTCGTTTGCACAAGCGTTTCAATTGATGTAATCCAAATTTTGACCGTTTTAGAAAGGGTTAAACTTACCTGCTTTAACCAGTTCCGTTTCAAGCCCGTGTCGATTTAAATGGCGCAATAACATGTACATCGGATCCAAACTAAACTCCATACCTGAAATACATTCAAAACAGAGACAGAACAAAAACAAACCACTGCTATAGATGAACAAGATTCACTTATGATCAAAGAAGCCTATTATATCAAAGACGTTAAGATACTTGATACAGAAGAAAAGACAATGTTCGAGCGCCAAGTACATTTGTATGCAAACATGAACTGCTTAGCCTATGTCGACTTAGCAACTGAATCCTAGTGACATAGGTGAAACACACAAAAGACACTTGGTACTGTAAAGCGATGCAATATTAATACCGATCTAAAATTAATTGGTTGTTGTTGTTGTTGTTGTTGTTGTTGTTGTTGTTGTTGTTGTTGTTGTTGTTGTTGTTGTTGACAAAGGTATAACTTTAAACATCTACACGATGAAGTGACTCGATAAAAATACAGGCTCTGGGAAACATTGAGACAAAAGAAGAAAATGCTGATACTTTCGCCATTTTGCCGAAATGTTTTCATGTTTCAAGTTTCATGGTCATCTACATCCATTTTGTCGTTTGCACAAGCGTTTCAATTGATGTAATCCAAATTTTGACCGTTTTAGAAAGGGTTAAACTTACCTGCTTTAACCAGTTCCGTTTCAAGCCCGTGTCGATTTAAATGGCGCAATAACATGTACATCGGATCCAAACTAAACTCCATACCTGAAATACATTCAAAACAGAGACAGAACAAAAACAAACCACTGCTATAGATGAACAAGATTCACTTATTGGAAGAGACGAAAATGACCACAAAGAAATATCATTCTTAAATTTATCAATTTAATGTTCGATTTATAATGAAATTGAAGATGACTGTGGCGGAGAGATCTTGTTCGCGGGCGGAAAACCCCCGGGGGAACCCATAGCCTTGCTGGCTGCAGCTAACATAATATTAAGCAAGTAGGACCCAAACCACATGTGGCGCCACCACATGCCCCTACTGCACCCCAACACCCATTGGGGTAATGCATTGAGGGAACCCTGGTCCTACAACCAACCCACCCACCCACAGTACAAACCCATGTGGGAGGGGCTCAACAAACCGCCCAAAAAGTCCATACCATATTTGGACGGCAAGGAGTCAACGTATCGACTGCAAGCCAGCACACGCTCTAAAGTATACACAGCCTTGACAATTTCATACAACATATCATGGTACCCCCAGGAATTTTCCGCCACACGAACTTGTTCGCCCCAAAATTTCTGCAATAAAAGAAAACAATCGTTTGAACCCCCTTTACCACCGAAAATGAAATCGTCTAAGTAATGATCCAGATCCCCTAGACTGCAGTTTTTACGCACAATCCATTGTAATGCACATGCAAATTTCTCAAAAATTGCACATGAAATACTAGCACCAAAAGGCAGCATCCGATCATAAAAAAAGAAACCGCCATGACTGAAACCAATAAGTGGATAATCTTCTTGTGCGAGTGGTATCAAGCGAAAGGCTGATCTGATGTCTGCTTTGGCCAGGAGTGCCCCAGGGCCCAATTTTTGGATCATCTTAACAGCATTATCAAATTTTGAGTAATGAACTGAGCAGAGTTTGGGGTCAATATTGTCGTTTACCGATTCCCCCGGGGGGTAAGATAAATGATGTATTAGTCTAAATTCGTTAGGTTCCTTTTTGGGGACTAAACCAATTGGTGACATTTTGAAATTTGGAAAGGGAATAGAAGAAAAAGGTCCAGCTACCCTGCCTGTTGAAATTTCCTTATTAACCTTTTCCCAAACTATGGAAGGATTTTCAGTTGCAGATTTTAAATTTTTGCATGTTTGCAAAGTCCTGGGACCTGTATAACACAGGGAAAAACCATGTTTGAACCCATTTAACAAATATTGGGTCAAATTATTGTCATAACCTAATAATTCCTCTTGCAAAGCAAAATATTTTATTGGCGTGACACCAAGGCCGTAGCCAACAGTTTGAGTTTGAACATTATTTGCGAAAATTTGAGTTCTTCTGGCATTTAATCTGTGTGTGCTCCCCTTTGCAGACGGAACAAACATGCGCATACTTGCAATTGAAAAACCGACAACCTCTGACTGAATTGAAATCATAGCAAACAGCTTTGTTGCGATTATTTGCAGAGAAGCTAGAATTATTCTTGGATGTTAAGGTTTGATTTGGTGTAGTGGACAGGCACATAGCTTTAAGCCAGAGGTCAGCACAGATTTTGCCCCATGGCATTGGGGATACAGCTTGCCGCAGCCGGAAATTTTCGTCATATGTTTTCCACCAATCGTTTGTGTGATTCCTAGCCGCTGCTTCTCTTATGGTTGACATGTATTGAATCAGGTCACCCGCCATTTCCGGACGTTTCTTGATGACAATATACATGTATATCAAAAAAGCGTCCGTCCACTCACGGATATTGGCCACCCGCTTGGGGCTTTTTGGCAGCAACTGGAGGGTGCCCTGTTCAGTCACCGTAAGGTTTGATTCCTTATTTGCATGCTCATTAGGCTCCCTGCGAAGAAGTGAGGCTAAATTTACAAATTCCCCTTTCCAGATTTTGATGCATACTTCCGGGGGGACATGCATTGCAATGTCATCATCCGCTAGACGCATAGCCTCTGCAGGGACGGTAAAGTTAGCTGCAGGTAAAGGTGGAAGAAAATTATTTAAATTGGCGAAGGGATTGATACCCGAATCGGGTTCGTCCGACGCCAGGACGACCCGTTCACTTTCAGACTCGGCGGCTTGAGTTTTTCTCCTCGTTTCTGGACCCGCCTCGGTCCCCGGCCGATCGTAAGGTTTGGCCTTTTTGCTTCTGCGGTTTGGCATCGTTAGCAGTGCTAAAAACGTGGACAAAAGACGATTTTTTGGTGCAAATTCAGATTTATTTTCCAAGCCCGCGAATGGAGACGGTGCAGCGTGAGAATCACTTGTATCTGCGTAATTTACTCGACACCCCCCCTCCAAACACAAACGTCATTTTCGACCAATAAACTGGACTATTTGTTAGAAATAGTCTGTTTTATGATCAAAGAAGCCTATTATATCAAAGACGTTAAGATACTTGATACAGAAGAAAAGACAATGTTCGAGCGCCAAGTACATTTGTATGCAAACATGAACTGCTTAGCCTATGTCGACTTAGCAACTGAATGCTAGTGACATAGGTGAAACACACAAAAGACACTTGGTACTGTAAAGCGATGCAATATTAATACCGATCTAAAATTAATTGGTTGTTGTTGTTGTTGTTGTTGTTGTTGTTGTTGTTGTTGTTGTTGTTGTTGACAAAGGTATAACTTTAAACATCTACACGATGAAGTGACTCGATAAAAATACAGGCTCTGGGAAACATTGAGACAAAAGAAGAAAATGCTGATACTTTCGCCATTTTGCCGAAATGTTTTCATGTTTCAAGTTTCATGGTCATCTACATCCATTTTGTCGTTTGCACAAGCGTTTCAATTGATGTAATCCAAATTTTGACCGTTTTAGAAAGGGTTAAACTTACCTGCTTTAACCAGTTCCGTTTCAAGCCCGTGTCGATTTAAATGGCGCAATAACATGTACATCGGATCCAAACTAAACTCCATACCTGAAATACATTCAAAACAGAGACAGAACGAAAACAAACCACTGCTATAGATGAACAAGATTCACTTATGATCAAAGAAGCCTATTATATCAAAGACGTTAAGATACTTGATACAGAAGAAAAGACAATGTTCGAGCGCCAAGTACATTTGTATGCAAACATGAACTGCTTAGCCTATGTCGACTTAGCAACTGAATCCTAGTGACATAGGTGAAACACACAAAAGACACTTGGTACTGTAAAGCGATGCAATATTAATACCGATCTAAAATTAATTGGTGGTTGTTGTTGTTGTTGTTGTTGTTGTTGTTGTTGTTGTTGTTGTTGTTGTTGTTGTTGTTGTTGTTGTTGTTGTTGACAAAGGTATAACTTTAAACATCTACACGATGAAGTGACTCGATAAAAATACAGGCTCTGGGAAACATTGAGACAAAAGAAGAAAATGCTGATACTTTCGCCATTTTGCCGAAATGTTTTCATGTTTCAAGTTTCATGGTCATCTACATCCATTTTGTCGTTTGCACAAGCGTTTCAATTGATGTAATCCAAATTTTGACCGTTTTAGAAAGGGTTAAACTTACCTGCTTTAACCAGTTCCGTTTCAAGCCCGTGTCGATTTAAATGGCGCAATAACATGTACATCGGATCCAAACTAAACTCCATACCTGAAATACATTCAAAACAGAGACAGAACAAAAACAAACCACTGCTATAGATGAACAAGATTCACTTATGATCAAAGAAGCCTATTATATCAAAGACGTTAAGATACTTGATACAGAAGAAAAGACAATGTTCGAGCGCCAAGTACATTTGTATGCAAACATGAACTGCTTAGCCTATGTCGACTTAGCAACTGAATCCTAGTGACATAGGTGAAACACACAAAAGACACTTGGTACTGTAAAGCGATGCAATATTAATACCGATCTAAAATTAATTGGTTGTTGTTGTTGTTGTTGTTGTTGTTGTTGTTGTTGTTGTTGTTGTTGTTGTTGTTGACAAAGGTATAACTTTAAACATCTACACGATGAAGTGACTCGATAAAAATACAGGCTCTGGGAAACATTGAGACAAAAGAAGAAAATGCTGATACTTTCGCCATTTTGCCGAAATGTTTTCATGTTTCAAGTTTCATGGTCATCTACATCCATTTTGTCGTTTGCACAAGCGTTTCAATTGATGTAATCCAAATTTTGACCGTTTTAGAAAGGGTTAAACTTACCTGCTTTAACCAGTTCCGTTTCAAGCCCGTGTCGATTTAAATGGCGCAATAACATGTACATCGGATCCAAACTAAACTCCATACCTGAAATACATTCAAAACAGAGACAGAACAAAAACAAACCACTGCTATAGATGAACAAGATTCACTTATGATCAAAGAAGCCTATTATATCAAAGACGTTAAGATACTTGATACAGAAGAAAAGACAATGTTCGAGCGCCAAGTACATTTGTATGCAAACATGAACTGCTTAGCCTATGTCGACTTAGCAACTGAATCCTAGTGACATAGGTGAAACACACAAAAGACACTTGGTACTGTAAAGCGATGCAATATTAATACCGATCTAAAATTAATTGGTTGTTGTTGTTGTTGTTGTTGTTGTTGTTGTTGTTGTTGTTGTTGTTGTTGTTGTTGTTGTTGACAAAGGTATAACTTTAAACATCTACACGATGAAGTGACTCGATAAAAATACAGGCTCTGGGAAACATTGAGACAAAAGAAGAAAATGCTGATACTTTCGCCATTTTGCTGAAATGTTTTCATGTTTCAAGTTTCATGGTCATCTACATCCATTTTGTCGTTTGCACAAGCGTTTCAATTGATGTAATCCAAATTTTGACCGTTTTAGAAAGGGTTAAACTTACCTGCTTTAACCAGTTCCGTTTCAAGCCCGTGTCGATTTAAATGGCGCAATAACATGTACATCGGATCCAAACTAAACTCCATACCTGAAATACATTCAAAACAGAGACAGAACGAAAACAAACCACTGCTATAGATGAACAAGATTCACTTATGATCAAAGAAGCCTATTATATCAAAGACGTTAAGATACTTGATACAGAAGAAAAGACAATGTTCGAGCGCCAAGTACATTTGTATGCAAACATGAACTGCTTAGCCTATGTCGACTTAGCAACTGAATCCTAGTGACATAGGTGAAACACACAAAAGACACTTGGTACTGTAAAGCGATGCAATATTAATACTGATCTAAAATTAATTGGTTGTTGTTGTTGTTGTTGTTGTTGTTGTTGTTGTTGTTGTTGTTGTTGTTGTTGTTGTTGTTGTTGTTGTTGTTGTTGTTGTTGTTGACAAAGGTATAACTTTAAACATCTACACGATGAAGTGACTCGATAAAAATACAGGCTCTGGGAAACATTGAGACAAAAGAAGAAAATGCTGATACTTTCGCCATTTTGCCGAAATGTTTTCATGTTTCAAGTTTCATGGTCATCTACATCCATTTTGTCGTTTGCACAAGCGTTTCAATTGATGTAATCCAAATTTTGACCGTTTTAGAAAGGGTTAAACTTACCTGCTTTAACCAGTTCCGTTTCAAGCCCGTGTCGATTTAAATGGCGCAATAACATGTACATCGGATCCAAACTAAACTCCATACCTGAAATACATTCAAAACAGAGACAGAACAAAAACAAACCACTGCTATAGATGAACAAGATTCACTTATGATCAAAGAAGCCTATTATATCAAAGACGTTAAGATACTTGATACAGAAGAAAAGACAATGTTCGAGCGCCAAGTACATTTGTATGCAAACATGAACTGCTTAGCCTATGTCGACTTAGCAACTGAATGCTAGTGACATAGGTGAAACACACAAAAGACACTTGGTACTGTAAAGCGATGCAATATTAATACTGATCTAAAATTAATTGGTTGTTGTTGTTGTTGTTGTTGTTGTTGTTGTTGTTGTTGTTGTTGACAAAGGTATAACTTTAAACATCTACACGATGAAGTGACTCGATAAAAATACAGGCTCTGGGAAACATTGAGACAAAAGAAGAAAATGCTGATACTTTCGCCATTTTGCCGAAATGTTTTCATGTTTCAAGTTTCATGGTCATCTACATCCATTTTGTCGTTTGCACAAGCGTTTCAATTGATGTAATCCAAATTTTGACCGTTTTAGAAAGGGTTAAACTTACCTGCTTTAACCAGTTCCGTTTCAAGCCCGTGTCGATTTAAATGGCGCAATAACATGTACATCGGATCCAAACTAAACTCCATACCTGAAATACATTCAAAACAGAGACAGAACAAAAACAAACCACTGCTATAGATGAACAAGATTCACTTATGATCAAAGAAGCCTATTATATCAAAGACGTTAAGATACTTGATACAGAAGAAAAGACAATGTTCGAGCGCCAAGTACATTTGTATGCAAACATGAACTGCTTAGCCTATGTCGACTTAGCAACTGAATTCTAGTGACATAGGTGAAACACACAAAAGACACTTGGTACTGTAAAGCGATGCAATATTAATACCGATCTAAAATTAATTGGTTGTTGTTGTTGTTGTTGTTGTTGTTGTTGTTGTTGTTGTTGTTGTTGTTGTTGACAAAGGTATAACTTTAAACATCTACACGATGAAGTGACTCGATAAAAATACAGGCTCTGGGAAACATTGAGACAAAAGAAGAAAATGCTGATACTTTCGCCATTTTGCCGAAATGTTTTCATGTTTCAAGTTTCATGGTCATCTACATCCATTTTGTCGTTTGCACAAGCGTTTCAATTGATGTAATCCAAATTTTGACCGTTTTAGAAAGGGTTAAACTTACCTGCTTTAACCAGTTCCGTTTCAAGCCCGTGTCGATTTAAATGGCGCAATAACATGTACATCGGATCCAAACTAAACTCCATACCTGAAATACATTCAAAACAGAGACAGAACGAAAACAAACCACTGCTATAGATGAACAAGATTCACTTATGATCAAAGAAGCCTATTATATCAAAGACGTTAAGATACTTGATACAGAAGAAAAGACAATGTTCGAGCGCCAAGTACATTTGTATGCAAACATGAACTGCTTAGCCTATGTCGACTTAGCAACTGAATCCTAGTGACATAGGTGAAACACACAAAAGACACTTGGTACTGTAAAGCGATGCAATATTAATACCGATCTAAAATTAATTGGTTGTTGTTGTTGTTGTTGTTGTTGTTGTTGTTGTTGTTGTTGTTGACAAAGGTATAACTTTAAACATCTACACGATGAAGTGACTCGATAAAAATACAGGCTCTGGGAAACATTGAGACAAAAGAAGAAAATGCTGATACTTTCGCCATTTTGCCGAAATGTTTTCATGTTTCAAGTTTCATGGTCATCTACATCCATTTTGTCGTTTGCACAAGCGTTTCAATTGATGTAATCCAAATTTTGACCGTTTTAGAAAGGGTTAAACTTACCTGCTTTAACCAGTTCCGTTTCAAGCCCGTGTCGATTTAAATGGCGCAATAACATGTACATCGGATCCAAACTAAACTCCATACCTGAAATACATTCAAAACAGAGACAGAACAAAAACAAACCACTGCTATAGATGAACAAGATTCACTTATGATCAAAGAAGCCTATTATATCAAAGACGTTAAGATACTTGATACAGAAGAAAAGACAATGTTCGAGCGCCAAGTACATTTGTATGCAAACATGAACTGCTTAGCCTATGTCGACTTAGCAACTGAATCCTAGTGACATAGGTGAAACACACAAAAGACACTTGGTACTGTAAAGCGATGCAATATTAATACCGATCTAAAATTAATTGGTTGTTGTTGTTGTTGTTGTTGTTGTTGTTGTTGTTGTTGTTGTTGTTGTTGTTGTTGACAAAGGTATAACTTTAAACATCTACACGATGAAGTGACTCGATAAAAATACAGGCTCTGGGAAACATTGAGACAAAAGAAGAAAATGCTGATACTTTCGCCATTTTGCCGAAATGTTTTCATGTTTCAAGTTTCATGGTCATCTACATCCATTTTGTCGTTTGCACAAGCGTTTCAATTGATGTAATCCAAATTTTGACCGTTTTAGAAAGGGTTAAACTTACCTGCTTTAACCAGTTCCGTTTCAAGCCCGTGTCGATTTAAATGGCGCAATAACATGTACATCGGATCCAAACTAAACTCCATACCTGAAATACATTCAAAACAGAGACAGAACGAAAACAAACCACTGCTATAGATGAACAAGATTCACTTATGATCAAAGAAGCCTATTATATCAAAGACGTTAAGATACTTGATACAGAAGAAAAGACAATGTTCGAGCGCCAAGTACATTTGTATGCAAACATGAACTGCTTAGCCTATGTCGACTTAGCAACTGAATCCTAGTGACATAGGTGAAACACACAAAAGACACTTGGTACTGTAAAGCGATGCAATATTAATACTGATCTAAAATTAATTGGTTGTTGTTGTTGTTGTTGTTGTTGTTGTTGTTGTTGTTGTCGTTGTTGTTGTTGTTGTTGTTGTTGACAAAGGTATAACTTTAAACATCTACACGATGAAGTGACTCGATAAAAATACAGGCTCTGGGAAACATTGAGACAAAAGAAGAAAATGCTGATACTTTCGCCATTTTGCCGAAATGTTTTCATGTTTCAAGTTTCATGGTCATCTACATCCATTTTGTCGTTTGCACAAGCGTTTCAATTGATGTAATCCAAATTTTGACCGTTTTAGAAAGGGTTAAACTTACCTGCTTTAACCAGTTCCGTTTCAAGCCCGTGTCGATTTAAATGGCGCAATAACATGTACATCGGATCCAAACTAAACTCCATACCTGAAATACATTCAAAACAGAGACAGAACAAAAACAAACCACTGCTATAGATGAACAAGATTCACTTATGATCAAAGAAGCCTATTATATCAAAGACGTTAAGATACTTGATACAGAAGAAAAGACAATGTTCGAGCGCCAAGTACATTTGTATGCAAACATGAACTGCTTAGCCTATGTCGACTTAGCAACTGAATGCTAGTGACATAGGTGAAACACACAAAAGACACTTGGTACTGTAAAGCGATGCAATATTAATACCGATCTAAAATTAATTGGTGGTTGTTGTTGTTGTTGTTGTTGTTGTTGTTGTTGTTGTTGACAAAGGTATAACTTTAAACATCTACACGATGAAGTGACTCGATAAAAATACAGGCTCTGGGAAACATTGAGACAAAAGAAGAAAATGCTGATACTTTCGCCATTTTGCCGAAATGTTTTCATGTTTCAAGTTTCATGGTCATCTACATCCATTTTGTCGTTTGCACAAGCGTTTCAATTGATGTAATCCAAATTTTGACCGTTTTAGAAAGGGTTAAACTTACCTGCTTTAACCAGTTCCGTTTCAAGCCCGTGTCGATTTAAATGGCGCAATAACATGTACATCGGATCCAAACTAAACTCCATACCTGAAATACATTCAAAACAGAGACAGAACAAAAACAAACCACTGCTATAGATGAACAAGATTCACTTATGATCAAAGAAGCCTATTATATCAAAGACGTTAAGATACTTGATACAGAAGAAAAGACAATGTTCGAGCGCCAAGTACATTTGTATGCAAACATGAACTGCTTAGCCTATGTCGACTTAGCAACTGAATCCTAGTGACATAGGTGAAACACACAAAAGACACTTGGTACTGTAAAGCGATGCAATATTAATACCGATCTAAAATTAATTGGTTGTTGTTGTTGTTGTTGTTGTTGTTGTTGTTGTTGTTGTTGACAAAGGTATAACTTTAAACATCTACACGATGAAGTGACTCGATAAAAATACAGGCTCTGGGAAACATTGAGACAAAAGAAGAAAATGCTGATACTTTCGCCATTTTGCCGAAATGTTTTCATGTTTCAAGTTTCATGGTCATCTACATCCATTTTGTCGTTTGCACAAGCGTTTCAATTGATGTAATCCAAATTTTGACCGTTTTAGAAAGGGTTAAACTTACCTGCTTTAACCAGTTCCGTTTCAAGCCCGTGTCGATTTAAATGGCGCAATAACATGTACATCGGATCCAAACTAAACTCCATACCTGAAATACATTCAAAACAGAGACAGAACAAAAACAAACCACTGCTATAGATGAACAAGATTCACTTATGATCAAAGAAGCCTATTATATCAAAGACGTTAAGATACTTGATACAGAAGAAAAGACAATGTTCGAGCGCCAAGTACATTTGTATGCAAACATGAACTGCTTAGCCTATGTCGACTTAGCAACTGAATCCTAGTGACATAGGTGAAACACACAAAAGACACTTGGTACTGTAAAGCGATGCAATATTAATACCGATCTAAAATTAATTGGTTGTTGTTGTTGTTGTTGTTGTTGTTGTTGTTGTTGTTGACAAAGGTATAACTTTAAACATCTACACGATGAAGTGACTCGATAAAAATACAGGCTCTGGGAAACATTGAGACAAAAGAAGAAAATGCTGATACTTTCGCCATTTTGCCGAAATGTTTTCATGTTTCAAGTTTCATGGTCATCTACATCCATTTTGTCGTTTGCACAAGCGTTTCAATTGATGTAATCCAAATTTTGACCGTTTTAGAAAGGGTTAAACTTACCTGCTTTAACCAGTTCCGTTTCAAGCCCGTGTCGATTTAAATGGCGCAATAACATGTACATCGGATCCAAACTAAACTCCATACCTGAAATACATTCAAAACAGAGACAGAACGAAAACAAACCACTGCTATAGATGAACAAGATTCACTTATGATCAAAGAAGCCTATTATATCAAAGATGTTAAGATACTTGATACAGAAGAAAAGACAATGTTCGAGCGCCAAGTACATTTGTATGCAAACATGAACTGCTTAGCCTATGTCGACTTAGCAACTGAATCCTAGTGACATAGGTGAAACACACAAAAGACACTTGGTACTGTAAAGCGATGCAATATTAATACTGATCTAAAATTAATTGGTTGTTGTTGTTGTTGTTGTTGTTGTTGTTGTTGTTGTTGTTGTTGTTGTTGTTGTTGTTGTTGACAAAGGTATAACTTTAAACATCTACACGATGAAGTGACTCGATAAAAATACAGGCTCTGGGAAACATTGAGACAAAAGAAGAAAATGCTGATACTTTCGCCATTTTGCCGAAATGTTTTCATGTTTCAAGTTTCATGGTCATCTACATCCATTTTGTCGTTTGCACAAGCGTTTCAATTGATGTAATCCAAATTTTGACCGTTTTAGAAAGGGTTAAACTTACCTGCTTTAACCAGTTCCGTTTCAAGCCCGTGTCGATTTAAATGGCGCAATAACATGTACATCGGATCCAAACTAAACTCCATACCTGAAATACATTCAAAACAGAGACAGAACAAAAACAAACCACTGCTATAGATGAACAAGATTCACTTATGATCAAAGAAGCCTATTATATCAAAGACGTTAAGATACTTGATACAGAAGAAAAGACAATGTTCGAGCGCCAAGTACATTTGTATGCAAACATGAACTGCTTAGCCTATGTCGACTTAGCAACTGAATGCTAGTGACATAGGTGAAACACACAAAAGACACTTGGTACTGTAAAGCGATGCAATATTAATACCGATCTAAAATTAATTGGTTGTTGTTGTTGTTGTTGTTGTTGTTGTTGTTGTTGTTGTTGTTGTTGTTGTTGTTGTTGTTGTTGACAAAGGTATAACTTTAAACATCTACACGATGAAGTGACTCGATAAAAATACAGGCTCTGGGAAACATTGAGACAAAAGAAGAAAATGCTGATACTTTCGCCATTTTGCCGAAATGTTTTCATGTTTCAAGTTTCATGGTCATCTACATCCATTTTGTCGTTTGCACAAGCGTTTCAATTGATGTAATCCAAATTTTGACCGTTTTAGAAAGGGTTAAACTTACCTGCTTTAACCAGTTCCGTTTCAAGCCCGTGTCGATTTAAATGGCGCAATAACATGTACATCGGATCCAAACTAAACTCCATACCTGAAATACATTCAAAACAGAGACAGAACAAAAACAAACCACTGCTATAGATGAACAAGATTCACTTATGATCAAAGAAGCCTATTATATCAAAGACGTTAAGATACTTGATACAGAAGAAAAGACAATGTTCGAGCGCCAAGTACATTTGTATGCAAACATGAACTGCTTAGCCTATGTCGACTTAGCAACTGAATCCTAGTGACATAGGTGAAACACACAAAAGACACTTGGTACTGTAAAGCGATGCAATATTAATACCGATCTAAAATTAATTGGTTGTTGTTGTTGTTGTTGTTGTTGTTGTTGTTGTTGTTGTTGTTGTTGTTGTTGTTGTTGTTGTTGTTGACAAAGGTATAACTTTAAACATCTACACGATGAAGTGACTCGATAAAAATACAGGCTCTGGGAAACATTGAGACAAAAGAAGAAAATGCTGATACTTTCGCCATTTTGCCGAAATGTTTTCATGTTTCAAGTTTCATGGTCATCTACATCCATTTTGTCGTTTGCACAAGCGTTTCAATTGATGTAATCCAAATTTTGACCGTTTTAGAAAGGGTTAAACTTACCTGCTTTAACCAGTTCCGTTTCAAGCCCGTGTCGATTTAAATGGCGCAATAACATGTACATCGGATCCAAACTAAACTCCATACCTGAAATACATTCAAAACAGAGACAGAACGAAAACAAACCACTGCTATAGATGAACAAGATTCACTTATGATCAAAGAAGCCTATTATATCAAAGACGTTAAGATACTTGATACAGAAGAAAAGACAATGTTCGAGCGCCAAGTACATTTGTATGCAAACATGAACTGCTTAGCCTATGTCGACTTAGCAACTGAATCCTAGTGACATAGGTGAAACACACAAAAGACACTTGGTACTGTAAAGCGATGCAATATTAATACCGATCTAAAATTAATTGGTTGTTGTTGTTGTTGTTGTTGTTGTTGTTGTTGTTGTTGTTGTTGTTGTTGACAAAGGTATAACTTTAAACATCTACACGATGAAGTGACTCGATAAAAATACAGGCTCTGGGAAACATTGAGACAAAAGAAGAAAATGCTGATACTTTCGCCATTTTGCCGAAATGTTTTCATGTTTCAAGTTTCATGGTCATCTACATCCATTTTGTCGTTTGCACAAGCGTTTCAATTGATGTAATCCAAATTTTGACCGTTTTAGAAAGGGTTAAACTTACCTGCTTTAACCAGTTCCGTTTCAAGCCCGTGTCGATTTAAATGGCGCAATAACATGTACATCGGATCCAAACTAAACTCCATACCTGAAATACATTCAAAACAGAGACAGAACAAAAACAAACCACTGCTATAGATGAACAAGATTCACTTATGATCAAAGAAGCCTATTATATCAAAGACGTTAAGATACTTGATACAGAAGAAAAGACAATGTTCGAGCGCCAAGTACATTTGTATGCAAACATGAACTGCTTAGCCTATGTCGACTTAGCAACTGAATGCTAGTGACATAGGTGAAACACACAAAAGACACTTGGTACTGTAAAGCGATGCAATATTAATACCGATCTAAAATTAATTTGTTGTTGTTGTTGTTGTTGTTGTTGTTGTTGTTGTTGTTGTTGTTGTTGACAAAGGTATAACTTTAAACATCTACACGATGAAGTGACTCGATAAAAATACAGGCTCTGGGAAACATTGAGACAAAAGAAGAAAATGCTGATACTTTCGCCATTTTGCCGAAATGTTTTCATGTTTCAAGTTTCATGGTCATCTACATCCATTTTGTCGTTTGCACAAGCGTTTCAATTGATGTAATCCAAATTTTGACCGTTTTAGAAAGGGTTAAACTTACCTGCTTTAACCAGTTCCGTTTCAAGCCCGTGTCGATTTAAATGGCGCAATAACATGTACATCGGATCCAAACTAAACTCCATACCTGAAATACATTCAAAACAGAGACAGAACAAAAACAAACCACTGCTATAGATGAACAAGATTCACTTATGATCAAAGAAGCCTATTATATCAAAGACGTTAAGATACTTGATACAGAAGAAAAGACAATGTTCGAGCGCCAAGTACATTTGTATGCAAACATGAACTGCTTAGCCTATGTCGACTTAGCAACTGAATCCTAGTGACATAGGTGAAACACACAAAAGACACTTGGTACTGTAAAGCGATGCAATATTAATACCGATCTAAAATTAATTGGTTGTTGTTGTTGTTGTTGTTGTTGTTGTTGTTGTTGTTGTTGTTGTTGTTGTTGTTGTTGTTGACAAAGGTATAACTTTAAACATCTACACGATGAAGTGACTCGATAAAAATACAGGCTCTGGGAAACATTGAGACAAAAGAAGAAAATGCTGATACTTTCGCCATTTTGCCGAAATGTTTTCATGTTTCAAGTTTCATGGTCATCTACATCCATTTTGTCGTTTGCACAAGCGTTTCAATTGATGTAATCCAAATTTTGACCGTTTTAGAAAGGGTTAAACTTACCTGCTTTAACCAGTTCTGTTTCAAGCCCGTGTCGATTTAAATGGCGCAATAACATGTACATCGGATCCAAACTAAACTCCATACCTGAAATACATTCAAAACAGAGACAGAACAAAAACAAACCACTGCTATAGATGAACAAGATTCACTTATGATCAAAGAAGCCTATTATATCAAAGACGTTAAGATACTTGATACAGAAGAAAAGACAATGTTCGAGCGCCAAGTACATTTGTATGCAAACATGAACTGCTTAGCCTATGTCGACTTAGCAACTGAATCCTAGTGACATAGGTGAAACACACAAAAGACACTTGGTACTGTAAAGCGATGCAATATTAATACCGATCTAAAATTAATTGGTTGTTGTTGTTGTTGTTGTTGTTGTTGTTGTTGTTGTTGTTGTTGTTGACAAAGGTATAACTTTAAACATCTACACGATGAAGTGACTCGATAAAAATACAGGCTCTGGGAAACATTGAGACAAAAGAAGAAAATGCTGATACTTTCGCCATTTTGCCGAAATGTTTTCATGTTTCAAGTTTCATGGTCATCTACATCCATTTTGTCGTTTGCACAAGCGTTTCAATTGATGTAATCCAAATTTTGACCGTTTTAGAAAGGGTTAAACTTACCTGCTTTAACCAGTTCCGTTTCAAGCCCGTGTCGATTTAAATGGCGCAATAACATGTACATCGGATCCAAACTAAACTCCATACCTGAAATACATTCAAAACAGAGACAGAACGAAAACAAACCACTGCTATAGATGAACAAGATTCACTTATGATCAAAGAAGCCTATTATATCAAAGACGTTAAGATACTTGATACAGAAGAAAAGACAATGTTCGAGCGCCAAGTACATTTGTATGCAAACATGAACTGCTTAGCCTATGTCGACTTAGCAACTGAATCCTAGTGACATAGGTGAAACACACAAAAGACACTTGGTACTGTAAAGCGATGCAATATTAATACTGATCTAAAATTAATTGGTTGTTGTTGTTGTTGTTGTTGTTGTTGTTGTTGTTGTTGTTGTTGTTGTTGTTGTTGTTGTTGTTGTTGTTGTTGTTGACAAAGGTATAACTTTAAACATCTACACGATGAAGTGACTCGATAAAAATACAGGCTCTGGGAAACATTGAGACAAAAGAAGAAAATGCTGATACTTTCGCCATTTTGCCGAAATGTTTTCATGTTTCAAGTTTCATGGTCATCTACATCCATTTTGTCGTTTGCACAAGCGTTTCAATTGATGTAATCCAAATTTTGACCGTTTTAGAAAGGGTTAAACTTACCTGCTTTAACCAGTTCCGTTTCAAGCCCGTGTCGATTTAAATGGCGCAATAACATGTACATCGGATCCAAACTAAACTCCATACCTGAAATACATTCAAAACAGAGACAGAACAAAAACAAACCACTGCTATAGATAAACAAGATTCACTTATGATCAAAGAAGCCTATTATATCAAAGACGTTAAGATACTTGATACAGAAGAAAAGACAATGTTCGAGCGCCAAGTACATTTGTATGCAAACATGAACTGCTTAGCCTATGTCGACTTAGCAACTGAATGCTAGTGACATAGGTGAAACACACAAAAGACACTTGGTACTGTAAAGCGATGCAATATTAATACCGATCTAAAATTAATTGGTTGTTGTTGTTGTTGTTGTTGTTGTTGTTGTTGTTGTTGTTGTTGTTGTTGTTGTTGACAAAGGTATAACTTTAAACATCTACACGATGAAGTGACTCGATAAAAATACAGGCTCTGGGAAACATTGAGACAAAAGAAGAAAATGCTGATACTTTCGCCATTTTGCCGAAATGTTTTCATGTTTCAAGTTTCATGGTCATCTACATCCATTTTGTCGTTTGCACAAGCGTTTCAATTGATGTAATCCAAATTTTGACCGTTTTAGAAAGGGTTAAACTTACCTGCTTTAACCAGTTCCGTTTCAAGCCCGTGTCGATTTAAATGGCGCAATAACATGTACATCGGATCCAAACTAAACTCCATACCTGAAATACATTCAAAACAGAGACAGAACAAAAACAAACCACTGCTATAGATGAACAAGATTCACTTATGATCAAAGAAGCCTATTATATCAAAGACGTTAAGATACTTGATACAGAAGAAAAGACAATGTTCGAGCGCCAAGTACATTTGTATGCAAACATGAACTGCTTAGCCTATGTCGACTTAGCAACTGAATCCTAGTGACATAGGTGAAACACACAAAAGACACTTGGTACTGTAAAGCGATGCAATATTAATACCGATCTAAAATTAATTGGTGGTTGTTGTTGTTGTTGTTGTTGTTGTTGTTGTTGTTGTTGTTGTTGTTGTTGTTGTTGACAAAGGTATAACTTTAAACATCTACACGATGAAGTGACTCGATAAAAATACAGGCTCTGGGAAACATTGAGACAAAAGAAGAAAATGCTGATACTTTCGCCATTTTGCCGAAATGTTTTCATGTGTCAAGTTTCATGGTCATCTACATCCATTTTGTCGTTTGCACAAGCGTTTCAATTGATGTAATCCAAATTTTGACCGTTTTAGAAAGGGTTAAACTTACCTGCTTTAACCAGTTCCGTTTCAAGCCCGTGTCGATTTAAATGGCGCAATAACATGTACATCGGATCCAAACTAAACTCCATACCTGAAATACATTCAAAACAGAGACAGAACGAAAACAAACCACTGCTATAGATGAACAAGATTCACTTATGATCAAAGAAGCCTATTATATCAAAGACGTTAAGATACTTGATACAGAAGAAAAGACAATGTTCGAGCGCCAAGTACATTTGTATGCAAACATGAACTGCTTAGCCTATGTCGACTTAGCAACTGAATCCTAGTGACATAGGTGAAACACACAAAAGACACTTGGTACTGTAAAGCGATGCAATATTAATACTGATCTAAAATTAATTGGTTGTTGTTGTTGTTGTTGTTGTTGTTGTTGTTGTTGTTGTTGTTGTTGTTGTTGTTGTTGACAAAGGTATAACTTTAAACATCTACACGATGAAGTGACTCGATAAAAATACAGGCTCTGGGAAACATTGAGACAAAAGAAGAAAATGCTGATACTTTCGCCATTTTGCCGAAATGTTTTCATGTTTCAAGTTTCATGGTCATCTACATCCATTTTGTCGTTTGCACAAGCGTTTCAATTGATGTAATCCAAATTTTGACCGTTTTAGAAAGGGTTAAACTTACCTGCTTTAACCAGTTCCGTTTCAAGCCCGTGTCGATTTAAATGGCGCAATAACATGTACATCGGATCCAAACTAAACTCCATACCTGAAATACATTCAAAACAGAGACAGAACAAAAACAAACCACTGCTATAGATGAACAAGATTCACTTATGATCAAAGAAGCCTATTATATCAAAGACGTTAAGATACTTGATACAGAAGAAAAGACAATGTTCGAGCGCCAAGTACATTTGTATGCAAACATGAACTGCTTAGCCTATGTCGACTTAGCAACTGAATGCTAGTGACATAGGTGAAACACACAAAAGACACTTGGTACTGTAAAGCGATGCAATATTAATACCGATCTAAAATTAATTGGTGGTTGTTGTTGTTGTTGTTGTTGTTGTTGTTGTTGTTGTTGTTGTTGTTGTTGACAAAGGTATAACTTTAAACATCTACACGATGAAGTGACTCGATAAAAATACAGGCTCTGGGAAACATTGAGACAAAAGAAGAAAATGCTGATACTTTCGCCATTTTGCCGAAATGTTTTCATGTTTCAAGTTTCATGGTCATCTACATCCATTTTGTCGTTTGCACAAGCGTTTCAATTGATGTAATCCAAATTTTGACCGTTTTAGAAAGGGTTAAACTTACCTGCTTTAACCAGTTCCGTTTCAAGCCCGTGTCGATTTAAATGGCGCAATAACATGTACATCGGATCCAAACTAAACTCCATACCTGAAATACATTCAAAACAGAGACAGAACAAAAACAAACCACTGCTATAGATGAACAAGATTCACTTATGATCAAAGAAGCCTATTATATCAAAGACGTTAAGATACTTGATACAGAAGAAAAGACAATGTTCGAGCGCCAAGTACATTTGTATGCAAACATGAACTGCTTAGCCTATGTCGACTTAGCAACTGAATCCTAGTGACATAGGTGAAACACACAAAAGACACTTGGTACTGTAAAGCGATGCAATATTAATACCGATCTAAAATTAATTGGTTGTTGTTGTTGTTGTTGTTGTTGTTGTTGTTGTTGTTGACAAAGGTATAACTTTAAACATCTACACGATGAAGTGACTCGATAAAAATACAGGCTCTGGGAAACATTGAGACAAAAGAAGAAAATGCTGATACTTTCGCCATTTTGCCGAAATGTTTTCATGTTTCAAGTTTCATGGTCATCTACATCCATTTTGTCGTTTGCACAAGCGTTTCAATTGATGTAATCCAAATTTTGACCGTTTTAGAAAGGGTTAAACTTACCTGCTTTAACCAGTTCCGTTTCAAGCCCGTGTCGATTTAAATGGCGCAATAACATGTACATCGGATCCAAACTAAACTCCATACCTGAAATACATTCAAAACAGAGACAGAACAAAAACAAACCACTGCTATAGATGAACAAGATTCACTTATGATCAAAGAAGCCTATTATATCAAAGACGTTAAGATACTTGATACAGAAGAAAAGACAATGTTCGAGCGCCAAGTACATTTGTATGCAAACATGAACTGCTTAGCCTATGTCGACTTAGCAACTGAATCCTAGTGACATAGGTGAAACACACAAAAGACACTTGGTACTGTAAAGCGATGCAATATTAATACCGATCTAAAATAAATTGGTTGTTGTTGTTGTTGTTGTTGTTGTTGTTGTTGTTGTTGTTGTTGTTGTTGTTGTTGACAAAGGTATAACTTTAAACATCTACACGATGAAGTGACTCGATAAAAATACAGGCTCTGGGAAACATTGAGACAAAAGAAGAAAATGCTGATACTTTCGCCATTTTGCCGAAATGTTTTCATGTTTCAAGTTTCATGGTCATCTACATCCATTTTGTCGTTTGCACAAGCGTTTCAATTGATGTAATCCAAATTTTGACCGTTTTAGAAAGGGTTAAACTTACCTGCTTTAACCAGTTCCGTTTCAAGCCCGTGTCGATTTAAATGGCGCAATAACATGTACATCGGATCCAAACTAAACTCCATACCTGAAATACATTCAAAACAGAGACAGAACGAAAACAAACCACTGCTATAGATGAACAAGATTCACTTATGATCAAAGAAGCCTATTATATCAAAGACGTTAAGATACTTGATACAGAAGAAAAGACAATGTTCGAGCGCCAAGTACATTTGTATGCAAACATGAACTGCTTAGCCTATGTCGACTTAGCAACTGAATCCTAGTGACATAGGTGAAACACACAAAAGACACTTGGTACTGTAAAGCGATGCAATATTAATACTGATCTAAAATTAATTGGTTGTTGTTGTTGTTGTTGTTGTTGTTGTTGTTGTTGTTGTTGTTGTTGTTGTTGTTGTTGACAAAGGTATAACTTTAAACATCTACACGATGAAGTGACTCGATAAAAATACAGGCTCTGGGAAACATTGAGACAAAAGAAGAAAATGCTGATACTTTCGCCATTTTGCCGAAATGTTTTCATGTTTCAAGTTTCATGGTCATCTACATCCATTTTGTCGTTTGCACAAGCGTTTCAATTGATGTAATCCAAATTTTGACCGTTTTAGAAAGGGTTAAACTTACCTGCTTTAACCAGTTCCGTTTCAAGCCCGTGTCGATTTAAATGGCGCAATAACATGTACATCGGATCCAAACTAAACTCCATACCTGAAATACATTCAAAACAGAGACAGAACAAAAACAAACCACTGCTATAGATGAACAAGATTCACTTATGATCAAAGAAGCCTATTATATCAAAGACGTTAAGATACTTGATACAGAAGAAAAGACAATGTTCGAGCGCCAAGTACATTTGTATGCAAACATGAACTGCTTAGCCTATGTCGACTTAGCAACTGAATGCTAGTGACATAGGTGAAACACACAAAAGACACTTGGTACTGTAAAGCGATGCAATATTAATACCGATCTAAAATTAATTGGTTGTTGTTGTTGTTGTTGTTGTTGTTGTTGTTGTTGTTGTTGTTGTTGACAAAGGTATAACTTTAAACATCTACACGATGAAGTGACTCGATAAAAATACAGGCTCTGGGAAACATTGAGACAAAAGAAGAAAATGCTGATACTTTCGCCATTTTGCCGAAATGTTTTCATGTTTCAAGTTTCATGGTCATCTACATCCATTTTGTCGTTTGCACAAGCGTTTCAATTGATGTAATCCAAATTTTGACCGTTTTAGAAAGGGTTAAACTTACCTGCTTTAACCAGTTCCGTTTCAAGCCCGTGTCGATTTAAATGGCGCAATAACATGTACATCGGATCCAAACTAAACTCCATACCTGAAATACATTCAAAACAGAGACAGAACAAAAACAAACCACTGCTATAGATGAACAAGATTCACTTATGATCAAAGAAGCCTATTATATCAAAGACGTTAAGATACTTGATACAGAAGAAAAGACAATGTTCGAGCGCCAAGTACATTTGTATGCAAACATGAACTGCTTAGCCTATGTCGACTTAGCAACTGAATCCTAGTGACATAGGTGAAACACACAAAAGACACTTGGTACTGTAAAGCGATGCAATATTAATACCGATCTAAAATTAATTGGTTGTTGTTGTTGTTGTTGTTGTTGTTGTTGTTGTTGTTGTTGTTGTTGTTGTTGTTGTTGTTGACAAAGGTATAACTTTAAACATCTACACGATGAAGTGACTCGATAAAAATACAGGCTCTGGGAAACATTGAGACAAAAGAAGAAAATGCTGATACTTTCGCCATTTTGCCGAAATGTTTTCATGTTTCAAGTTTCATGGTCATCTACATCCATTTTGTCGTTTGCACAAGCGTTTCAATTGATGTAATCCAAATTTTGACCGTTTTAGAAAGGGTTAAACTTACCTGCTTTAACCAGTTCCGTTTCAAGCCCGTGTCGATTTAAATGGCGCAATAACATGTACATCGGATCCAAACTAAACTCCATACCTGAAATACATTCAAAACAGAGACAGAACGAAAACAAACCACTGCTATAGATGAACAAGATTCACTTATGATCAAAGAAGCCTATTATATCAAAGACGTTAAGATACTTGATACAGAAGAAAAGACAATGTTCGAGCGCCAAGTACATTTGTATGCAAACATGAACTGCTTAGCCTATGTCGACTTAGCAACTGAATCCTAGTGACATAGGTGAAACACACAAAAGACACTTGGTACTGTAAAGCGATGCAATATTAATACTGATCTAAAATTAATTGGTTGTTGTTGTTGTTGTTGTTGTTGTTGTTGTTGTTGTTGTTGTTGTTGTTGTTGTTGTTGACAAAGGTATAACTTTAAACATCTACACGATGAAGTGACTCGATAAAAATACAGGCTCTGGGAAACATTGAGACAAAAGAAGAAAATGCTGATACTTTCGCCATTTTGCCGAAATGTTTTCATGTTTCAAGTTTCATGGTCATCTACATCCATTTTGTCGTTTGCACAAGCGTTTCAATTGATGTAATCCAAATTTTGACCGTTTTAGAAAGGGTTAAACTTACCTGCTTTAACCAGTTCCGTTTCAAGCCCGTGTCGATTTAAATGGCGCAATAACATGTACATCGGATCCAAACTAAACTCCATACCTGAAATACATTCAAAACAGAGACAGAACAAAAACAAACCACTGCTATAGATGAACAAGATTCACTTATGATCAAAGAAGCCTATTATATCAAAGACGTTAAGATACTTGATACAGAAGAAAAGACAATGTTCGAGCGCCAAGTACATTTGTATGCAAACATGAACTGCTTAGCCTATGTCGACTTAGCAACTGAATGCTAGTGACATAGGTGAAACACACAAAAGACACTTGGTACTGTAAAGCGATGCAATATTAATACCGATCTAAAATTAATTGGTTGTTGTTGTTGTTGTTGTTGTTGTTGTTGTTGTTGTTGTTGTTGTTGACAAAGGTATAACTTTAAACATCTACACGATGAAGTGACTCGATAAAAATACAGGCTCTGGGAAACATTGAGACAAAAGAAGAAAATGCTGATACTTTCGCCATTTTGCCGAAATGTTTTCATGTTTCAAGTTTCATGGTCATCTACATCCATTTTGTCGTTTGCACAAGCGTTTCAATTGATGTAATCCAAATTTTGACCGTTTTAGAAAGGGTTAAACTTACCTGCTTTAACCAGTTCCGTTTCAAGCCCGTGTCGATTTAAATGGCGCAATAACATGTACATCGGATCCAAACTAAACTCCATACCTGAAATACATTCAAAACAGAGACAGAACGAAAACAAACCACTGCTATAGATGAACAAGATTCACTTATGATCAAAGAAGCCTATTATATCAAAGACGTTAAGATACTTGATACAGAAGAAAAGACAATGTTCGAGCGCCAAGTACATTTGTATGCAAACATGAACTGCTTAGCCTATGTCGACTTAGCAACTGAATCCTAGTGACATAGGTGAAACACACAAAAGACACTTGGTACTGTAAAGCGATGCAATATTAATACCGATCTAAAATTAATTGGTTGTTGTTGTTGTTGTTGTTGTTGTTGTTGTTGTTGTTGTTGTTGTTGTTGTTGTTGTTGTTGTTGACAAAGGTATAACTTTAAACATCTACACGATGAAGTGACTCGATAAAAATACAGGCTCTGGGAAACATTGAGACAAAAGAAGAAAATGCTGATACTTTCGCCATTTTGCCGAAATGTTTTCATGTTTCAAGTTTCATGGTCATCTACATCCATTTTGTCGTTTGCACAAGCGTTTCAATTGATGTAATCCAAATTTTGACCGTTTTAGAAAGGGTTAAACTTACCTGCTTTAACCAGTTCCGTTTCAAGCCCGTGTCGATTTAAATGGCGCAATAACATGTACATCGGATCCAAACTAAACTCCATACCTGAAATACATTCAAAACAGAGACAGAACAAAAACAAACCACTGCTATAGATGAACAAGATTCACTTATGATCAAAGAAGCCTATTATATCAAAGACGTTAAGATACTTGATACAGAAGAAAAGACAATGTTCGAGCGCCAAGTACATTTGTATGCAAACATGAACTGCTTAGCCTATGTCGACTTAGCAACTGAATCCTAGTGACATAGGTGAAACACACAAAAGACACTTGGTACTGTAAAGCGATGCAATATTAATACCGATCTAAAATTAATTGGTTGTTGTTGTTGTTGTTGTTGTTGTTGTTGTTGTTGTTGTTGTTGTTGTTGTTGTTGTTGTTGACAAAGGTATAACTTTAAACATCTACACGATGAAGTGACTCGATAAAAATACAGGCTCTGGGAAACATTGAGACAAAAGAAGAAAATGCTGATACTTTCGCCATTTTGCTGAAATGTTTTCATGTTTCAAGTTTCATGGTCATCTACATCCATTTTGTCGTTTGCACAAGCGTTTCAATTGATGTAATCCAAATTTTGACCGTTTTAGAAAGGGTTAAACTTACCTGCTTTAACCAGTTCCGTTTCAAGCCCGTGTCGATTTAAATGGCGCAATAACATGTACATCGGATCCAAACTAAACTCCATACCTGAAATACATTCAAAACAGAGACAGAACGAAAACAAACCACTGCTATAGATGAACAAGATTCACTTATGATCAAAGAAGCCTATTATATCAAAGACGTTAAGATACTTGATACAGAAGAAAAGACAATGTTCGAGCGCCAAGTACATTTGTATGCAAACATGAACTGCTTAGCCTATGTCGACTTAGCAACTGAATCCTAGTGACATAGGTGAAACACACAAAAGACACTTGGTACTGTAAAGCGATGCAATATTAATACTGATCTAAAATTAATTGGTGGTTGTTGTTGTTGTTGTTGTTGTTGTTGTTGTTGTTGTTGTTGTTGTTGTTGTTGACAAAGGTATAACTTTAAACATCTACACGATGAAGTGACTCGATAAAAATACAGGCTCTGGGAAACATTGAGACAAAAGAAGAAAATGCTGATACTTTCGCCATTTTGCCGAAATGTTTTCATGTTTCAAGTTTCATGGTCATCTACATCCATTTTGTCGTTTGCACAAGCGTTTCAATTGATGTAATCCAAATTTTGACCGTTTTAGAAAGGGTTAAACTTACCTGCTTTAACCAGTTCCGTTTCAAGCCCGTGTCGATTTAAATGGCGCAATAACATGTACATCGGATCCAAACTAAACTCCATACCTGAAATACATTCAAAACAGAGACAGAACAAAAACAAACCACTGCTATAGATGAACAAGATTCACTTATGATCAAAGAAGCCTATTATATCAAAGACGTTAAGATACTTGATACAGAAGAAAAGACAATGTTCGAGCGCCAAGTACATTTGTATGCAAACATGAACTGCTTAGCCTATGTCGACTTAGCAACTGAATGCTAGTGACATAGGTGAAACACACAAAAGACACTTGGTACTGTAAAGCGATGCAATATTAATACCGATCTAAAATTAATTGGTTGTTGTTGTTGTTGTTGTTGTTGTTGTTGTTGTTGTTGTTGTTGTTGTTGTTGACAAAGGTATAACTTTAAACATCTACACGATGAAGTGACTCGATAAAAATACAGGCTCTGGGAAACATTGAGACAAAAGAAGAAAATGCTGATACTTTCGCCATTTTGCCGAAATGTTTTCATGTTTCAAGTTTCATGGTCATCTACATCCATTTTGTCGTTTGCACAAGCGTTTCAATTGATGTAATCCAAATTTTGACCGTTTTAGAAAGGGTTAAACTTACCTGCTTTAACCAGTTCCGTTTCAAGCCCGTGTCGATTTAAATGGCGCAATAACATGTACATCGGATCCAAACTAAACTCCATACCTGAAATACATTCAAAACAGAGACAGAACAAAAACAAACCACTGCTATAGATGAACAAGATTCACTTATGATCAAAGAAGCCTATTATATCAAAGACGTTAAGATACTTGATACAGAAGAAAAGACAATGTTCGAGCGCCAAGTACATTTGTATGCAAACATGAACTGCTTAGCCTATGTCGACTTAGCAACTGAATCCTAGTGACATAGGTGAAACACACAAAAGACACTTGGTACTGTAAAGCGATGCAATATTAATACCGATCTAAAATTAATTGGTTGTTGTTGTTGTTGTTGTTGTTGTTGTTGTTGTTGTTGTTGTTGTTGTTGTTGTTGACAAAGGTATAACTTTAAACATCTACACGATGAAGTGACTCGATAAAAATACAGGCTCTGGGAAACATTGAGACAAAAGAAGAAAATGCTGATACTTTCGCCATTTTGCCGAAATGTTTTCATGTGTCAAGTTTCATGGTCATCTACATCCATTTTGTCGTTTGCACAAGCGTTTCAATTGATGTAATCCAAATTTTGACCGTTTTAGAAAGGGTTAAACTTACCTGCTTTAACCAGTTCCGTTTCAAGCCCGTGTTGATTTAAATGGCGCAATAACATGTACATCGGATCCAAACTAAACTCCATACCTGAAATACATTCAAAACAGAGACAGAACGAAAACAAACCACTGCTATAGATGAACAAGATTCACTTATGATCAAAGAAGCCTATTATATCAAAGACGTTAAGATACTTGATACAGAAGAAAAGACAATGTTCGAGCGCCAAGTACATTTGTATGCAAACATGAACTGCTTAGCCTATGTCGACTTAGCAACTGAATCCTAGTGACATAGGTGAAACACACAAAAGACACTTGGTACTGTAAAGCGATGCAATATTAATACTGATCTAAAATTAATTGGTTGTTGTTGTTGTTGTTGTTGTTGTTGTTGTTGTTGTTGTTGTTGTTGTTGTTGTTGTTGTTGTTGTTGTTGTTGACAAAGGTATAACTTTAAACATCTACACGATGAAGTGACTCGATAAAAATACAGGCTCTGGGAAACATTGAGACAAAAGAAGAAAATGCTGATACTTTCGCCATTTTGCCGAAATGTTTTCATGTTTCAAGTTTCATGGTCATCTACATCCATTTTGTCGTTTGCACAAGCGTTTCAATTGATGTAATCCAAATTTTGACCGTTTTAGAAAGGGTTAAACTTACCTGCTTTAACCAGTTCCGTTTCAAGCCCGTGTCGATTTAAATGGCGCAATAACATGTACATCGGATCCAAACTAAACTCCATACCTGAAATACATTCAAAACAGAGACAGAACGAAAACAAACCACTGCTATAGATGAACAAGATTCACTTATGATCAAAGAAGCCTATTATATCAAAGACGTTAAGATACTTGATACAGAAGAAAAGACAATGTTCGAGCGCCAAGTACATTTGTATGCAAACATGAACTGCTTAGCCTATGTCGACTTAGCAACTGAATGCTAGTGACATAGGTGAAACACACAAAAGACACTTGGTACTGTAAAGCGATGCAATATTAATACCGATCTAAAATTAATTGGTTGTTGTTGTTGTTGTTGTTGTTGTTGTTGTTGTTGTTGTTGTTGTTGTTGACAAAGGTATAACTTTAAACATCTACACGATGAAGTGACTCGATAAAAATACAGGCTCTGGGAAACATTGAGACAAAAGAAGAAAATGCTGATACTTTCGCCATTTTGCCGAAATGTTTTCATGTTTCAAGTTTCATGGTCATCTACATCCATTTTGTCGTTTGCACAAGCGTTTCAATTGATGTAATCCAAATTTTGACCGTTTTAGAAAGGGTTAAACTTACCTGCTTTAACCAGTTCCGTTTCAAGCCCGTGTCGATTTAAATGGCGCAATAACATGTACATCGGATCCAAACTAAACTCCATACCTGAAATACATTCAAAACAGAGACAGAACGAAAACAAACCACTGCTATAGATGAACAAGATTCACTTATGATCAAAGAAGCCTATTATATCAAAGACGTTAAGATACTTGATACAGAAGAAAAGACAATGTTCGAGCGCCAAGTACATTTGTATGCAAACATGAACTGCTTAGCCTATGTCGACTTAGCAACTGAATCCTAGTGACATAGGTGAAACACACAAAAGACACTTGGTACTGTAAAGCGATGCAATATTAATACCGATCTAAAATTAATTGGTGGTTGTTGTTGTTGTTGTTGTTGTTGTTGTTGTTGTTGTTGTTGACAAAGGTATAACTTTAAACATCTACACGATGAAGTGACTCGATAAAAATACAGGCTCTGGGAAACATTGAGACAAAAGAAGAAAATGCTGATACTTTCGCCATTTTGCCGAAATGTTTTCATGTTTCAAGTTTCATGGTCATCTACATCCATTTTGTCGTTTGCACAAGCGTTTCAATTGATGTAATCCAAATTTTGACCGTTTTAGAAAGGGTTAAACTTACCTGCTTTAACCAGTTCCGTTTCAAGCCCGTGTCGATTTAAATGGCGCAATAACATGTACATCGGATCCAAACTAAACTCCATACCTGAAATACATTCAAAACAGAGACAGAACGAAAACAAACCACTGCTATAGATGAACAAGATTCACTTATGATCAAAGAAGCCTATTATATCAAAGACGTTAAGATACTTGATACAGAAGAAAAGACAATGTTCGAGCGCCAAGTACATTTGTATGCAAACATGAACTGCTTAGCCTATGTCGACTTAGCAACTGAATCCTAGTGACATAGGTGAAACACACAAAAGACACTTGGTACTGTAAAGCGATGCAATATTAATACCGATCTAAAATTAATTGGTTGTTGTTGTTGTTGTTGTTGTTGTTGTTGTTGTTGTTGTTGTTGTTGTTGTTGTTGTTGTTGTTGACAAAGGTATAACTTTAAACATCTACACGATGAAGTGACTCGATAAAAATACAGGCTCTGGGAAACATTGAGACAAAAGAAGAAAATGCTGATACTTTCGCCATTTTGCCGAAATGTTTTCATGTTTCAAGTTTCATGGTCATCTACATCCATTTTGTCGTTTGCACAAGCGTTTCAATTGATGTAATCCAAATTTTGACCGTTTTAGAAAGGGTTAAACTTACCTGCTTTAACCAGTTCCGTTTCAAGCCCGTGTCGATTTAAATGGCGCAATAACATGTACATCGGATCCAAACTAAACTCCATACCTGAAATACATTCAAAACAGAGACAGAACAAAAACAAACCACTGCTATAGATGAACAAGATTCACTTATGATCAAAGAAGCCTATTATATCAAAGACGTTAAGATACTTGATACAGAAGAAAAGACAATGTTCGAGCGCCAAGTACATTTGTATGCAAACATGAACTGCTTAGCCTATGTCGACTTAGCAACTGAATCCTAGTGACATAGGTGAAACACACAAAAGACACTTGGTACTGTAAAGCGATGCAATATTAATACCGATCTAAAATTAATTGGTTGTTGTTGTTGTTGTTGTTGTTGTTGTTGTTGTTGTTGTTGTTGTTGTTGTTGTTGTTGTTGACAAAGGTATAACTTTAAACATCTACACGATGAAGTGACTCGATAAAAATACAGGCTCTGGGAAACATTGAGACAAAAGAAGAAAATGCTGATACTTTCGCCATTTTGCCGAAATGTTTTCATGTTTCAAGTTTCATGGTCATCTACATCCATTTTGTCGTTTGCACAAGCGTTTCAATTGATGTAATCCAAATTTTGACCGTTTTAGAAAGGGTTAAACTTACCTGCTTTAACCAGTTCCGTTTCAAGCCCGTGTCGATTTAAATGGCGCAATAACATGTACATCGGATCCAAACTAAACTCCATACCTGAAATACATTCAAAACAGAGACAGAACGAAAACAAACCACTGCTATAGATGAACAAGATTCACTTATGATCAAAGAAGCCTATTATATCAAAGACGTTAAGATACTTGATACAGAAGAAAAGACAATGTTCGAGCGCCAAGTACATTTGTATGCAAACATGAACTGCTTAGCCTATGTCGACTTAGCAACTGAATCCTAGTGACATAGGTGAAACACACAAAAGACACTTGGTACTGTAAAGCGATGCAATATTAATACTGATCTAAAATTAATTGGTGGTTGTTGTTGTTGTTGTTGTTGTTGTTGTTGTTGTTGTTGTTGTTGTTGTTGTTGTTGTTGTTGACAAAGGTATAACTTTAAACATCTACACGATGAAGTGACTCGATAAAAATACAGGCTCTGGGAAACATTGAGACAAAAGAAGAAAATGCTGATACTTTCGCCATTTTGCCGAAATGTTTTCATGTTTCAAGTTTCATGGTCATCTACATCCATTTTGTCGTTTGCACAAGCGTTTCAATTGATGTAATCCAAATTTTGACCGTTTTAGAAAGGGTTAAACTTACCTGCTTTAACCAGTTCCGTTTCAAGCCCGTGTCGATTTAAATGGCGCAATAACATGTACATCGGATCCAAACTAAACTCCATACCTGAAATACATTCAAAACAGAGACAGAACAAAAACAAACCACTGCTATAGATGAACAAGATTCACTTATGATCAAAGAAGCCTATTATATCAAAGACGTTAAGATACTTGATACAGAAGAAAAGACAATGTTCGAGCGCCAAGTACATTTGTATGCAAACATGAACTGCTTAGCCTATGTCGACTTAGCAACTGAATGCTAGTGACATAGGTGAAACACACAAAAGACACTTGGTACTGTAAAGCGATGCAATATTAATACCGATCTAAAATTAATTGGTTGTTGTTGTTGTTGTTGTTGTTGTTGTTGTTGTTGACAAAGGTATAACTTTAAACATCTACACGATGAAGTGACTCGATAAAAATACAGGCTCTGGGAAACATTGAGACAAAAGAAGAAAATGCTGATACTTTCGCCATTTTGCCGAAATGTTTTCATGTTTCAAGTTTCATGGTCATCTACATCCATTTTGTCGTTTGCACAAGCGTTTCAATTGATGTAATCCAAATTTTGACCGTTTTAGAAAGGGTTAAACTTACCTGCTTTAACCAGTTCCGTTTCAAGCCCGTGTCGATTTAAATGGCGCAATAACATGTACATCGGATCCAAACTAAACTCCATACCTGAAATACATTCAAAACAGAGACAGAACAAAAACAAACCACTGCTATAGATGAACAAGATTCACTTATGATCAAAGAAGCCTATTATATCAAAGACGTTAAGATACTTGATACAGAAGAAAAGACAATGTTCGAGCGCCAAGTACATTTGTATGCAAACATGAACTGCTTAGCCTATGTCGACTTAGCAACTGAATCCTAGTGACATAGGTGAAACACACAAAAGACACTTGGTACTGTAAAGCGATGCAATATTAATACCGATCTAAAATTAATTGGTTGTTGTTGTTGTTGTTGTTGTTGTTGTTGTTGTTGTTGTTGTTGTTGTTGTTGTTGTTGTTGTTGTTGTTGACAAAGGTATAACTTTAAACATCTACACGATGAAGTGACTCGATAAAAATACAGGCTCTGGGAAACATTGAGACAAAAGAAGAAAATGCTGATACTTTCGCCATTTTGCCGAAATGTTTTCATGTGTCAAGTTTCATGGTCATCTACATCCATTTTGTCGTTTGCACAAGCGTTTCAATTGATGTAATCCAAATTTTGACCGTTTTAGAAAGGGTTAAACTTACCTGCTTTAACCAGTTCCGTTTCAAGCCCGTGTCGATTTAAATGGCGCAATAACATGTACATCGGATCCAAACTAAACTCCATACCTGAAATACATTCAAAACAGAGACAGAACGAAAACAAACCACTGCTATAGATGAACAAGATTCACTTATGATCAAAGAAGCCTATTATATCAAAGACGTTAAGATACTTGATACAGAAGAAAAGACAATGTTCGAGCGCCAAGTACATTTGTATGCAAACATGAACTGCTTAGCCTATGTCGACTTAGCAACTGAATCCTAGTGACATAGGTGAAACACACAAAAGACACTTGGTACTGTAAAGCGATGCAATATTAATACTGATCTAAAATTAATTGGTTGTTGTTGTTGTTGTTGTTGTTGTTGTTGTTGTTGACAAAGGTATAACTTTAAACATCTACACGATGAAGTGACTCGATAAAAATACAGGCTCTGGGAAACATTGAGACAAAAGAAGAAAATGCTGATACTTTCGCCATTTTGCCGAAATGTTTTCATGTTTCAAGTTTCATGGTCATCTACATCCATTTTGTCGTTTGCACAAGCGTTTCAATTGATGTAATCCAAATTTTGACCGTTTTAGAAAGGGTTAAACTTACCTGCTTTAACCAGTTCCGTTTCAAGCCCGTGTCGATTTAAATGGCGCAATAACATGTACATCGGATCCAAACTAAACTCCATACCTGAAATACATTCAAAACAGAGACAGAACAAAAACAAACCACTGCTATAGATGAACAAGATTCACTTATGATCAAAGAAGCCTATTATATCAAAGACGTTAAGATACTTGATACAGAAGAAAAGACAATGTTCGAGCGCCAAGTACATTTGTATGCAAACATGAACTGCTTAGCCTATGTCGACTTAGCAACTGAATCCTAGTGACATAGGTGAAACACACAAAAGACACTTGGTACTGTAAAGCGATGCAATATTAATACCGATCTAAAATTAATTGGTGGTGGTTGTTGTTGTTGTTGTTGTTGTTGTTGTTGTTGTTGTTGTTGTTGTTGTTGTTGTTGTTGTTGTTGTTGTTGTTGACAAAGGTATAACTTTAAACATCTACACGATGAAGTGACTCGATAAAAATACAGGCTCTGGGAAACATTGAGACAAAAGAAGAAAATGCTGATACTTTCGCCATTTTGCCGAAATGTTTTCATGTTTCAAGTTTCATGGTCATCTACATCCATTTTGTCGTTTGCACAAGCGTTTCAATTGATGTAATCCAAATTTTGACCGTTTTAGAAAGGGTTAAACTTACCTGCTTTAACCAGTTCCGTTTCAAGCCCGTGTCGATTTAAATGGCGCAATAACATGTACATCGGATCCAAACTAAACTCCATACCTGAAATACATTCAAAACAGAGACAGAACGAAAACAAACCACTGCTATAGATGAACAAGATTCACTTATGATCAAAGAAGCCTATTATATCAAAGACGTTAAGATACTTGATACAGAAGAAAAGACAATGTTCGAGCGCCAAGTACATTTGTATGCAAACATGAACTGCTTAGCCTATGTCGACTTAGCAACTGAATCCTAGTGACATAGGTGAAACACACAAAAGACACTTGGTACTGTAAAGCGATGCAATATTAATACCGATCTAAAATTAATTGGTTGTTGTTGTTGTTGTTGTTGTTGTTGTTGTTGTTGTTGACAAAGGTATAACTTTAAACATCTACACGATGAAGTGACTCGATAAAAATACAGGCTCTGGGAAACATTGAGACAAAAGAAGAAAATGCTGATACTTTCGCCATTTTGCCGAAATGTTTTCATGTTTCAAGTTTCATGGTCATCTACATCCATTTTGTCGTTTGCACAAGCGTTTCAATTGATGTAATCCAAATTTTGACCGTTTTAGAAAGGGTTAAACTTACCTGCTTTAACCAGTTCCGTTTCAAGCCCGTGTCGATTTAAATGGCGCAATAACATGTACATCGGATCCAAACTAAACTCCATACCTGAAATACATTCAAAACAGAGACAGAACAAAAACAAACCACTGCTATAGATGAACAAGATTCACTTATGATCAAAGAAGCCTATTATATCAAAGACGTTAAGATACTTGATACAGAAGAAAAGACAATGTTCGAGCGCCAAGTACATTTGTATGCAAACATGAACTGCTTAGCCTATGTCGACTTAGCAACTGAATCCTAGTGACATAGGTGAAACACACAAAAGACACTTGGTACTGTAAAGCGATGCAATATTAATACCGATCTAAAATTAATTGGTTGTTGTTGTTGTTGTTGTTGTTGTTGTTGTTGTTGACAAAGGTATAACTTTAAACATCTACACGATGAAGTGACTCGATAAAAATACAGGCTCTGGGAAACATTGAGACAAAAGAAGAAAATGCTGATACTTTCGCCATTTTGCTGAAATGTTTTCATGTTTCAAGTTTCATGGTCATCTACATCCATTTTGTCGTTTGCACAAGCGTTTCAATTGATGTAATCCAAATTTTGACCGTTTTAGAAAGGGTTAAACTTACCTGCTTTAACCAGTTCCGTTTCAAGCCCGTGTCGATTTAAATGGCGCAATAACATGTACATCGGATCCAAACTAAACTCCATACCTGAAATACATTCAAAACAGAGACAGAACGAAAACAAACCACTGCTATAGATGAACAAGATTCACTTATGATCAAAGAAGCCTATTATATCAAAGACGTTAAGATACTTGATACAGAAGAAAAGACAATGTTCGAGCGCCAAGTACATTTGTATGCAAACATGAACTGCTTAGCCTATGTCGACTTAGCAACTGAATCCTAGTGACATAGGTGAAACACACAAAAGACACTTGGTACTGTAAAGCGATGCAATATTAATACTGATCTAAAATTAATTGGTGGTTGTTGTTGTTGTTGTTGTTGTTGTTGTTGTTGTTGTTGTTGTTGTTGTTGTTGTTGTTGTTGTTGACAAAGGTATAACTTTAAACATCTACACGATGAAGTGACTCGATAAAAATACAGGCTCTGGGAAACATTGAGACAAAAGAAGAAAATGCTGATACTTTCGCCATTTTGCCGAAATGTTTTCATGTTTCAAGTTTCATGGTCATCTACATCCATTTTGTCGTTTGCACAAGCGTTTCAATTGATGTAATCCAAATTTTGACCGTTTTAGAAAGGGTTAAACTTACCTGCTTTAACCAGTTCCGTTTCAAGCCCGTGTCGATTTAAATGGCGCAATAACATGTACATCGGATCCAAACTAAACTCCATACCTGAAATACATTCAAAACAGAGACAGAACAAAAACAAACCACTGCTATAGATGAACAAGATTCACTTATGATCAAAGAAGCCTATTATATCAAAGACGTTAAGATACTTGATACAGAAGAAAAGACAATGTTCGAGCGCCAAGTACATTTGTATGCAAACATGAACTGCTTAGCCTATGTCGACTTAGCAACTGAATGCTAGTGACATAGGTGAAACACACAAAAGACACTTGGTACTGTAAAGCGATGCAATATTAATACCGATCTAAAATTAATTGGTTGTTGTTGTTGTTGTTGTTGTTGTTGTTGTTGTTGTTGTTGTTGTTGTTGTTGTTGTTGTTGTTGACAAAGGTATAACTTTAAACATCTACACGATGAAGTGACTCGATAAAAATACAGGCTCTGGGAAACATTGAGACAAAAGAAGAAAATGCTGATACTTTCGCCATTTTGCCGAAATGTTTTCATGTTTCAAGTTTCATGGTCATCTACATCCATTTTGTCGTTTGCACAAGCGTTTCAATTGATGTAATCCAAATTTTGACCGTTTTAGAAAGGGTTAAACTTACCTGCTTTAACCAGTTCCGTTTCAAGCCCGTGTCGATTTAAATGGCGCAATAACATGTACATCGGATCCAAACTAAACTCCATACCTGAAATACATTCAAAACAGAGACAGAACAAAAACAAACCACTGCTATAGATGAACAAGATTCACTTATGATCAAAGAAGCCTATTATATCAAAGACGTTAAGATACTTGATACAGAAGAAAAGACAATGTTCGAGCGCCAAGTACATTTGTATGCAAACATGAACTGCTTAGCCTATGTCGACTTAGCAACTGAATCCTAGTGACATAGGTGAAACACACAAAAGACACTTGGTACTGTAAAGCGATGCAATATTAATACCGATCTAAAATTAATTGGTTGTTGTTGTTGTTGTTGTTGTTGTTGTTGTTGTTGTTGTTGTTGTTGTTGTTGTTGTTGTTGTTGTTGACAAAGGTATAACTTTAAACATCTACACGATGAAGTGACTCGATAAAAATACAGGCTCTGGGAAACATTGAGACAAAAGAAGAAAATGCTGATACTTTCGCCATTTTGCCGAAATGTTTTCATGTGTCAAGTTTCATGGTCATCTACATCCATTTTGTCGTTTGCACAAGCGTTTCAATTGATGTAATCCAAATTTTGACCGTTTTAGAAAGGGTTAAACTTACCTGCTTTAACCAGTTCCGTTTCAAGCCCGTGTCGATTTAAATGGCGCAATAACATGTACATCGGATCCAAACTAAACTCCATACCTGAAATACATTCAAAACAGAGACAGAACGAAAACAAACCACTGCTATAGATGAACAAGATTCACTTATGATCAAAGAAGCCTATTATATCAAAGACGTTAAGATACTTGATACAGAAGAAAAGACAATGTTCGAGCGCCAAGTACATTTGTATGCAAACATGAACTGCTTAGCCTATGTCGACTTAGCAACTGAATCCTAGTGACATAGGTGAAACACACAAAAGACACTTGGTACTGTAAAGCGATGCAATATTAATACTGATCTAAAATTAATTGGTTGTTGTTGTTGTTGTTGTTGTTGTTGTTGTTGTTGTTGTTGTTGTTGTTGTTGTTGTTGTTGTTGTTGACAAAGGTATAACTTTAAACATCTACACGATGAAGTGACTCGATAAAAATACAGGCTCTGGGAAACATTGAGACAAAAGAAGAAAATGCTGATACTTTCGCCATTTTGCCGAAATGTTTTCATGTTTCAAGTTTCATGGTCATCTACATCCATTTTGTCGTTTGCACAAGCGTTTCAATTGATGTAATCCAAATTTTGACCGTTTTAGAAAGGGTTAAACTTACCTGCTTTAACCAGTTCCGTTTCAAGCCCGTGTCGATTTAAATGGCGCAATAACATGTACATCGGATCCAAACTAAACTCCATACCTGAAATACATTCAAAACAGAGACAGAACAAAAACAAACCACTGCTATAGATGAACAAGATTCACTTATGATCAAAGAAGCCTATTATATCAAAGACGTTAAGATACTTGATACAGAAGAAAAGACAATGTTCGAGCGCCAAGTACATTTGTATGCAAACATGAACTGCTTAGCCTATGTCGACTTAGCAACTGAATCCTAGTGACATAGGTGAAACACACAAAAGACACTTGGTACTGTAAAGCGATGCAATATTAATACCGATCTAAAATTAATTGGTTGTTGTTGTTGTTGTTGTTGTTGTTGTTGTTGTTGTTGTTGTTGTTGTTGACAAAGGTATAACTTTAAACATCTACACGATGAAGTGACTCGATAAAAATACAGGCTCTGGGAAACATTGAGACAAAAGAAGAAAATGCTGATACTTTCGCCATTTTGCCGAAATGTTTTCATGTTTCAAGTTTCATGGTCATCTACATCCATTTTGTCGTTTGCACAAGCGTTTCAATTGATGTAATCCAAATTTTGACCGTTTTAGAAAGGGTTAAACTTACCTGCTTTAACCAGTTCCGTTTCAAGCCCGTGTCGATTTAAATGGCGCAATAACATGTACATCGGATCCAAACTAAACTCCATACCTGAAATACATTCAAAACAGAGACAGAACGAAAACAAACCACTGCTATAGATGAACAAGATTCACTTATGATCAAAGAAGCCTATTATATCAAAGACGTTAAGATACTTGATACAGAAGAAAAGACAATGTTCGAGCGCCAAGTACATTTGTATGCAAACATGAACTGCTTAGCCTATGTCGACTTAGCAACTGAATCCTAGTGACATAGGTGAAACACACAAAAGACACTTGGTACTGTAAAGCGATGCAATATTAATACCGATCTAAAATTAATTGGTGGTTGTTGTTGTTGTTGTTGTTGTTGTTGTTGTTGTTGTTGTTGTTGTTGTTGTTGACAAAGGTATAACTTTAAACATCTACACGATGAAGTGACTCGATAAAAATACAGGCTCTGGGAAACATTGAGACAAAAGAAGAAAATGCTGATACTTTCGCCATTTTGCCGAAATGTTTTCATGTTTCAAGTTTCATGGTCATCTACATCCATTTTGTCGTTTGCACAAGCGTTTCAATTGATGTAATCCAAATTTTGACCGTTTTAGAAAGGGTTAAACTTACCTGCTTTAACCAGTTCCGTTGTCGATTTAAATGGCGCAATAACATGTACATCGGATCCAAACTAAACTCCATACCTGAAATACATTCAAAACAGAGACAGAACAAAAACAAACCACTGCTATAGATGAACAAGATTCACTTATGATCAAAGAAGCCTATTATATCAAAGACGTTAAGATACTTGATACAGAAGAAAAGACAATGTTCGAGCGCCAAGTACATTTGTATGCAAACATGAACTGCTTAGCCTATGTCGACTTAGCAACTGAATCCTAGTGACATAGGTGAAACACACAAAAGACACTTGGTACTGTAAAGCGATGCAATATTAATACCGATCTAAAATTAATTGGTTGTTGTTGTTGTTGTTGTTGTTGTTGTTGTTGTTGTTGTTGTTGTTGTTGTTGTTGACAAAGGTATAACTTTAAACATCTACACGATGAAGTGACTCGATAAAAATACAGGCTCTGGGAAACATTGAGACAAAAGAAGAAAATGCTGATACTTTCGCCATTTTGCCGAAATGTTTTCATGTTTCAAGTTTCATGGTCATCTACATCCATTTTGTCGTTTGCACAAGCGTTTCAATTGATGTAATCCAAATTTTGACCGTTTTAGAAAGGGTTAAACTTACCTGCTTTAACCAGTTCCGTTTCAAGCCCGTGTCGATTTAAATGGCGCAATAACATGTACATCGGATCCAAACTAAACTCCATACCTGAAATACATTCAAAACAGAGACAGAACGAAAACAAACCACTGCTATAGATGAACAAGATTCACTTATGATCAAAGAAGCCTATTATATCAAAGACGTTAAGATACTTGATACAGAAGAAAAGACAATGTTCGAGCGCCAAGTACATTTGTATGCAAACATGAACTGCTTAGCCTATGTCGACTTAGCAACTGAATCCTAGTGACATAGGTGAAACACACAAAAGACACTTGGTACTGTAAAGCGATGCAATATTAATACCGATCTAAAATTAATTGGTGGTTGTTGTTGTTGTTGTTGTTGTTGTTGTTGTTGTTGTTGTTGTTGTTGTTGTTGTTGTTGTTGTTGTTGTTGTTGTTGACAAAGGTATAACTTTAAACATCTACACGATGAAGTGACTCGATAAAAATACAGGCTCTGGGAAACATGAGACAAAAGAAGAAAATGCTGATACTTTCGCCATTTTGCCGAAATGTTTTCATGTTTCAAGTTTCATGGTCATCTACATCCATTTTGTCGTTTGCACAAGCGTTTCAATTGATGTAATCCAAATTTTGACCGTTTTAGAAAGGGTTAAACTTACCTGCTTTAACCAGTTCCGTTTCAAGCCCGTGTCGATTTAAATGGCGCAATAACATGTACATCGGATCCAAACTAAACTCCATACCTGAAATACATTCAAAACAGAGACAGAACGAAAACAAACCACTGCTATAGATGAACAAGATTCACTTATGATCAAAGAAGCCTATTATATCAAAGACGTTAAGATACTTGATACAGAAGAAAAGACAATGTTCGAGCGCCAAGTACATTTGTATGCAAACATGAACTGCTTAGCCTATGTCGACTTAGCAACTGAATCCTAGTGACATAGGTGAAACACACAAAAGACACTTGGTACTGTAAAGCGATGCAATATTAATACCGATCTAAAATTAATTGGTTGTTGTTGTTGTTGTTGTTGTTGTTGTTGTTGACAAAGGTATAACTTTAAACATCTACACGATGAAGTGACTCGATAAAAATACAGGCTCTGGGAAACATTGAGACAAAAGAAGAAAATGCTGATACTTTCGCCATTTTGCCGAAATGTTTTCATGTTTCAAGTTTCATGGTCATCTACATCCATTTTGTCGTTTGCACAAGCGTTTCAATTGATGTAATCCAAATTTTGACCGTTTTAGAAAGGGTTAAACTTACCTGCTTTAACCAGTTCCGTTTCAAGCCCGTGTCGATTTAAATGGCGCAATAACATGTACATCGGATCCAAACTAAACTCCATACCTGAAATACATTCAAAACAGAGACAGAACAAAAACAAACCACTGCTATAGATGAACAAGATTCACTTATGATCAAAGAAGCCTATTATATCAAAGACGTTAAGATACTTGATACAGAAGAAAAGACAATGTTTGAGCGCCAAGTACATTTGTATGCAAACATGAACTGCTTAGCCTATGTCGACTTAGCAACTGAATCCTAGTGACATAGGTGAAACACACAAAAGACACTTGGTACTGTAAAGCGATGCAATATTAATACCGATCTAAAATTAATTGGTTGTTGTTGTTGTTGTTGTTGTTGTTGTTGTTGTTGTTGTTGTTGTTGTTGTTGTTGTTGTTGTTGTTGTTGACAAAGGTATAACTTTAAACATCTACACGATGAAGTGACTCGATAAAAATACAGGCTCTGGGAAACATTGAGACAAAAGAAGAAAATGCTGATACTTTCGCCATTTTGCTGAAATGTTTTCATGTTTCAAGTTTCATGGTCATCTACATCCATTTTGTCGTTTGCACAAGCGTTTCAATTGATGTAATCCAAATTTTGACCGTTTTAGAAAGGGTTAAACTTACCTGCTTTAACCAGTTCCGTTTCAAGCCCGTGTCGATTTAAATGGCGCAATAACATGTACATCGGATCCAAACTAAACTCCATACCTGAAATACATTCAAAACAGAGACAGAACGAAAACAAACCACTGCTATAGATGAACAAGATTCACTTATGATCAAAGAAGCCTATTATATCAAAGACGTTAAGATACTTGATACAGAAGAAAAGACAATGTTCGAGCGCCAAGTACATTTGTATGCAAACATGAACTGCTTAGCCTATGTCGACTTAGCAACTGAATCCTAGTGACATAGGTGAAACACACAAAAGACACTTGGTACTGTAAAGCGATGCAATATTAATACTGATCTAAAATTAATTGGTGGTGGTTGTTGTTGTTGTTGTTGTTGTTGTTGTTGTTGTTGTTGTTGTTGTTGTTGTTGTTGTTGACAAAGGTATAACTTTAAACATCTACACGATGAAGTGACTCGATAAAAATACAGGCTCTGGGAAACATTGAGACAAAAGAAGAAAATGCTGATACTTTCGCCATTTTGCCGAAATGTTTTCATGTTTCAAGTTTCATGGTCATCTACATCCATTTTGTCGTTTGCACAAGCGTTTCAATTGATGTAATCCAAATTTTGACCGTTTTAGAAAGGGTTAAACTTACCTGCTTTAACCAGTTCCGTTTCAAGCCCGTGTCGATTTAAATGGCGCAATAACATGTACATCGGATCCAAACTAAACTCCATACCTGAAATACATTCAAAACAGAGACAGAACAAAAACAAACCACTGCTATAGATGAACAAGATTCACTTATGATCAAAGAAGCCTATTATATCAAAGACGTTAAGATACTTGATACAGAAGAAAAGACAATGTTCGAGCGCCAAGTACATTTGTATGCAAACATGAACTGCTTAGCCTATGTCGACTTAGCAACTGAATGCTAGTGACATAGGTGAAACACACAAAAGACACTTGGTACTGTAAAGCGATGCAATATTAATACCGATCTAAAATTAATTGGTTGTTGTTGTTGTTGTTGTTGTTGTTGTTGTTGTTGTTGTTGTTGTTGTTGTTGTTGTTGTTGTTGTTGACAAAGGTATAACTTTAAACATCTACACGATGAAGTGACTCGATAAAAATACAGGCTCTGGGAAACATTGAGACAAAAGAAGAAAATGCTGATACTTTCGCCATTTTGCCGAAATGTTTTCATGTTTCAAGTTTCATGGTCATCTACATCCATTTTGTCGTTTGCACAAGCGTTTCAATTGATGTAATCCAAATTTTGACCGTTTTAGAAAGGGTTAAACTTACCTGCTTTAACCAGTTCCGTTTCAAGCCCGTGTCGATTTAAATGGCGCAATAACATGTACATCGGATCCAAACTAAACTCCATACCTGAAATACATTCAAAACAGAGACAGAACAAAAACAAACCACTGCTATAGATGAACAAGATTCACTTATGATCAAAGAAGCCTATTATATCAAAGACGTTAAGATACTTGATACAGAAGAAAAGACAATGTTCGAGCGCCAAGTACATTTGTATGCAAACATGAACTGCTTAGCCTATGTCGACTTAGCAACTGAATCCTAGTGACATAGGTGAAACACACAAAAGACACTTGGTACTGTAAAGCGATGCAATATTAATACCGATCTAAAATTAATTGGTTGTTGTTGTTGTTGTTGTTGTTGTTGTTGTTGTTGTTGTTGTTGTTGTTGTTGTTGTTGTTGTTGTTGACAAAGGTATAACTTTAAACATCTACACGATGAAGTGACTCGATAAAAATACAGGCTCTGGGAAACATTGAGACAAAAGAAGAAAATGCTGATACTTTCGCCATTTTGCCGAAATGTTTTCATGTGTCAAGTTTCATGGTCATCTACATCCATTTTGTCGTTTGCACAAGCGTTTCAATTGATGTAATCCAAATTTTGACCGTTTTAGAAAGGGTTAAACTTACCTGCTTTAACCAGTTCCGTTTCAAGCCCGTGTCGATTTAAATGGCGCAATAACATGTACATCGGATCCAAACTAAACTCCATACCTGAAATACATTCAAAACAGAGACAGAACGAAAACAAACCACTGCTATAGATGAACAAGATTCACTTATGATCAAAGAAGCCTATTATATCAAAGACGTTAAGATACTTGATACAGAAGAAAAGACAATGTTCGAGCGCCAAGTACATTTGTATGCAAACATGAACTGCTTAGCCTATGTCGACTTAGCAACTGAATCCTAGTGACATAGGTGAAACACACAAAAGACACTTGGTACTGTAAAGCGATGCAATATTAATACTGATCTAAAATTAATTGGTTGTTGTTGTTGTTGTTGTTGTTGTTGTTGTTGTTGTTGTTGTTGTTGTTGTTGTTGTTGTTGTTGTTGTTGTTGTTGACAAAGGTATAACTTTAAACATCTACACGATGAAGTGACTCGATAAAAATACAGGCTCTGGGAAACATTGAGACAAAAGAAGAAAATGCTGATACTTTCGCCATTTTGCCGAAATGTTTTCATGTTTCAAGTTTCATGGTCATCTACATCCATTTTGTCGTTTGCACAAGCGTTTCAATTGATGTAATCCAAATTTTGACCGTTTTAGAAAGGGTTAAACTTACCTGCTTTAACCAGTTCCGTTTCAAGCCCGTGTCGATTTAAATGGCGCAATAACATGTACATCGGATCCAAACTAAACTCCATACCTGAAATACATTCAAAACAGAGACAGAACAAAAACAAACCACTGCTATAGATGAACAAGATTCACTTATGATCAAAGAAGCCTATTATATCAAAGACGTTAAGATACTTGATACAGAAGAAAAGACAATGTTCGAGCCCAAAGTACATTTGTATGCAAACATGAACTGCTTAGCCTATGTCGACTTAGCAACTGAATCCTAGTGACATAGGTGAAACACACAAAAGACACTTGGTACTGTAAAGCGATGCAATATTAATACCGATCTAAAATTAATTGGTGGTGGTGGTTGTTGTTGTTGTTGTTGTTGTTGTTGTTGTTGTTGTTGTTGTTGTTGTTGTTGTTGTTGTTGTTGTTGTTGTTGACAAAGGTATAACTTTAAACATCTACACGATGAAGTGACTCGATAAAAATACAGGCTCTGGGAAACATTGAGACAAAAGAAGAAAATGCTGATACTTTCGCCATTTTGCCGAAATGTTTTCATGTTTCAAGTTTCATGGTCATCTACATCCATTTTGTCGTTTGCACAAGCGTTTCAATTGATGTAATCCAAATTTTGACCGTTTTAGAAAGGGTTAAACTTACCTGCTTTAACCAGTTCCGTTTCAAGCCCGTGTCGATTTAAATGGCGCAATAACATGTACATCGGATCCAAACTAAACTCCATACCTGAAATACATTCAAAACAGAGACAGAACGAAAACAAACCACTGCTATAGATGAACAAGATTCACTTATGATCAAAGAAGCCTATTATATCAAAGACGTTAAGATACTTGATACAGAAGAAAAGACAATGTTCGAGCGCCAAGTACATTTGTATGCAAACATGAACTGCTTAGCCTATGTCGACTTAGCAACTGAATCCTAGTGACATAGGTGAAACACACAAAAGACACTTGGTACTGTAAAGCGATGCAATATTAATACCGATCTAAAATTAATTGGTTGTTGTTGTTGTTGTTGTTGTTGTTGTTGTTGTTGTTGACAAAGGTATAACTTTAAACATCTACACGATGAAGTGACTCGATAAAAATACAGGCTCTGGGAAACATTGAGACAAAAGAAGAAAATGCTGATACTTTCGCCATTTTGCCGAAATGTTTTCATGTTTCAAGTTTCATGGTCATCTACATCCATTTTGTCGTTTGCACAAGCGTTTCAATTGATGTAATCCAAATTTTGACCGTTTTAGAAAGGGTTAAACTTACCTGCTTTAACCAGTTCCGTTTCAAGCCCGTGTCGATTTAAATGGCGCAATAACATGTACATCGGATCCAAACTAAACTCCATACCTGAAATACATTCAAAACAGAGACAGAACAAAAACAAACCACTGCTATAGATGAACAAGATTCACTTATGATCAAAGAAGCCTATTATATCAAAGACGTTAAGATACTTGATACAGAAGAAAAGACAATGTTCGAGCGCCAAGTACATTTGTATGCAAACATGAACTGCTTAGCCTATGTCGACTTAGCAACTGAATCCTAGTGACATAGGTGAAACACACAAAAGACACTTGGTACTGTAAAGCGATGCAATATTAATACCGATCTAAAATTAATTGGTTGTTGTTGTTGTTGTTGTTGTTGTTGTTGTTGTTGTTGTTGTTGTTGTTGTTGTTGTTGTTGTTGTTGTTGTTGACAAAGGTATAACTTTAAACATCTACACGATGAAGTGACTCGATAAAAATACAGGCTCTGGGAAACATTGAGACAAAAGAAGAAAATGCTGATACTTTCGCCATTTTGCCGAAATGTTTTCATGTTTCAAGTTTCATGGTCATCTACATCCATTTTGTCGTTTGCACAAGCGTTTCAATTGATGTAATCCAAATTTTGACCGTTTTAGAAAGGGTTAAACTTACCTGCTTTAACCAGTTCCGTTTCAAGCCCGTGTCGATTTAAATGGCGCAATAACATGTACATCGGATCCAAACTAAACTCCATACCTGAAATACATTCAAAACAGAGACAGAACAAAAACAAACCACTGCTATAGATGAACAAGATTCACTTATGATCAAAGAAGCCTATTATATCAAAGACGTTAAGATACTTGATACAGAAGAAAAGACAATGTTCGAGCGCCAAGTACATTTGTATGCAAACATGAACTGCTTAGCCTATGTCGACTTAGCAACTGAATGCTAGTGACATAGGTGAAACACACAAAAGACACTTGGTACTGTAAAGCGATGCAATATTAATACCGATCTAAAATTAATTGGTTGTTGTTGTTGTTGTTGTTGTTGTTGTTGTTGTTGTTGTTGTTGACAAAGGTATAACTTTAAACATCTACACGATGAAGTGACTCGATAAAAATACAGGCTCTGGGAAACATTGAGACAAAAGAAGAAAATGCTGATACTTTCGCCATTTTGCCGAAATGTTTTCATGTTTCAAGTTTCATGGTCATCTACATCCATTTTGTCGTTTGCACAAGCGTTTCAATTGATGTAATCCAAATTTTGACCGTTTTAGAAAGGGTTAAACTTACCTGCTTTAACCAGTTCCGTTTCAAGCCCGTGTCGATTTAAATGGCGCAATAACATGTACATCGGATCCAAACTAAACTCCATACCTGAAACACATTCAAAACAGAGACAGAACAAAAACAAACCACTGCTATAGATGAACAAGATTCACTTATGATCAAAGAAGCCTATTATATCAAAGACGTTAAGATACTTGATACAGAAGAAAAGACAATGTTCGAGCGCCAAGTACATTTGTATGCAAACATGAACTGCTTAGCCTATGTCGACTTAGCAACTGAATGCTAGTGACATAGGTGAAACACACAAAAGACACTTGGTACTGTAAAGCGATGCAATATTAATACCGATCTAAAATTAATTGGTTGTTGTTGTTGTTGTTGTTGTTGTTGTTGTTGTTGTTGTTGTTGACAAAGGTATAACTTTAAACATCTACACGATGAAGTGACTCGATAAAAATACAGGCTCTGGGAAACATTGAGACAAAAGAAGAAAATGCTGATACTTTCGCCATTTTGCCGAAATGTTTTCATGTTTCAAGTTTCATGGTCATCTACATCCATTTTGTCGTTTGCACAAGCGTTTCAATTGATGTAATCCAAATTTTGACCGTTTTAGAAAGGGTTAAACTTACCTGCTTTAACCAGTTCCGTTTCAAGCCCGTGTCGATTTAAATGGCGCAATAACATGTACATCGGATCCAAACTAAACTCCATACCTGAAATACATTCAAAACAGAGACAGAACAAAAACAAACCACTGCTATAGATGAACAAGATTCACTTATGATCAAAGAAGCCTATTATATCAAAGACGTTAAGATACTTGATACAGAAGAAAAGACAATGTTCGAGCGCCAAGTACATTTGTATGCAAACATGAACTGCTTAGCCTATGTCGACTTAGCAACTGAATCCTAGTGACATAGGTGAAACACACAAAAGACACTTGGTACTGTAAAGCGATGCAATATTAATACCGATCTAAAATTAATTGGTGGTTGTTGTTGTTGTTGTTGTTGTTGTTGTTGTTGTTGTTGTTGTTGTTGTTGTTGTTGTTGTTGTTGTTGTTGACAAAGGTATAACTTTAAACATCTACACGATGAAGTGACTCGATAAAAATACAGGCTCTGGGAAACATTGAGACAAAAGAAGAAAATGCTGATACTTTCGCCATTTTGCCGAAATGTTTTCATGTTTCAAGTTTCATGGTCATCTACATCCATTTTGTCGTTTGCACAAGCGTTTCAATTGATGTAATCCAAATTTTGACCGTTTTAGAAAGGGTTAAACTTACCTGCTTTAACCAGTTCCGTTTCAAGCCCGTGTCGATTTAAATGGCGCAATAACATGTACATCGGATCCAAACTAAACTCCATACCTGAAATACATTCAAAACAGAGACAGAACGAAAACAAACCACTGCTATAGATGAACAAGATTCACTTATGATCAAAGAAGCCTATTATATCAAAGACGTTAAGATACTTGATACAGAAGAAAAGACAATGTTCGAGCGCCAAGTACATTTGTATGCAAACATGAACTGCTTAGCCTATGTCGACTTAGCAACTGAATCCTAGTGACATAGGTGAAACACACAAAAGACACTTGGTACTGTAAAGCGATGCAATATTAATACCGATCTAAAATTAATTGGTTGTTGTTGTTGTTGTTGTTGTTGTTGTTGTTGTTGTTGTTGTTGTTGTTGTTGTTGACAAAGGTATAACTTTAAACATCTACACGATGAAGTGACTCGATAAAAATACAGGCTCTGGGAAACATTGAGACAAAAGAAGAAAATGCTGATACTTTCGCCATTTTGCCGAAATGTTTTCATGTTTCAAGTTTCATGGTCATCTACATCCATTTTGTCGTTTGCACAAGCGTTTCAATTGATGTAATCCAAATTTTGACCGTTTTAGAAAGGGTTAAACTTACCTGCTTTAACCAGTTCCGTTTCAAGCCCGTGTCGATTTAAATGGCGCAATAACATGTACATCGGATCCAAACTAAACTCCATACCTGAAATACATTCAAAACAGAGACAGAACAAAAACAAACCACTGCTATAGATGAACAAGATTCACTTATGATCAAAGAAGCCTATTATATCAAAGACGTTAAGATACTTGATACAGAAGAAAAGACAATGTTCGAGCGCCAAGTACATTTGTATGCAAACATGAACTGCTTAGCCTATGTCGACTTAGCAACTGAATCCTAGTGACATAGGTGAAACACACAAAAGACACTTGGTACTGTAAAGCGATGCAATATTAATACCGATCTAAAATTAATTGGTTGTTGTTGTTGTTGTTGTTGTTGTTGTTGTTGTTGTTGTTGTTGACAAAGGTATAACTTTAAACATCTACACGATGAAGTGACTCGATAAAAATACAGGCTCTGGGAAACATTGAGACAAAAGAAGAAAATGCTGATACTTTCGCCATTTTGCTGAAATGTTTTCATGTTTCAAGTTTCATGGTCATCTACATCCATTTTGTCGTTTGCACAAGCGTTTCAATTGATGTAATCCAAATTTTGACCGTTTTAGAAAGGGTTAAACTTACCTGCTTTAACCAGTTCCGTTTCAAGCCCGTGTCGATTTAAATGGCGCAATAACATGTACATCGGATCCAAACTAAACTCCATACCTGAAATACATTCAAAACAGAGACAGAACGAAAACAAACCACTGCTATAGATGAACAAGATTCACTTATGATCAAAGAAGCCTATTATATCAAAGACGTTAAGATACTTGATACAGAAGAAAAGACAATGTTCGAGCGCCAAGTACATTTGTATGCAAACATGAACTGCTTAGCCTATGTCGACTTAGCAACTGAATCCTAGTGACATAGGTGAAACACACAAAAGACACTTGGTACTGTAAAGCGATGCAATATTAATACTGATCTAAAATTAATTGGTGGTTGTTGTTGTTGTTGTTGTTGTTGTTGTTGTTGTTGTTGTTGTTGTTGTTGTTGACAAAGGTATAACTTTAAACATCTACACGATGAAGTGACTCGATAAAAATACAGGCTCTGGGAAACATTGAGACAAAAGAAGAAAATGCTGATACTTTCGCCATTTTGCTGAAATGTTTTCATGTTTCAAGTTTCATGGTCATCTACATCCATTTTGTCGTTTGCACAAGCGTTTCAATTGATGTAATCCAAATTTTGACCGTTTTAGAAAGGGTTAAACTTACCTGCTTTAACCAGTTCCGTTTCAAGCCCGTGTCGATTTAAATGGCGCAATAACATGTACATCGGATCCAAACTAAACTCCATACCTGAAATACATTCAAAACAGAGACAGAACGAAAACAAACCACTGCTATAGATGAACAAGATTCACTTATGATCAAAGAAGCCTATTATATCAAAGACGTTAAGATACTTGATACAGAAGAAAAGACAATGTTCGAGCGCCAAGTACATTTGTATGCAAACATGAACTGCTTAGCCTATGTCGACTTAGCAACTGAATCCTAGTGACATAGGTGAAACACACAAAAGACACTTGGTACTGTAAAGCGATGCAATATTAATACCGATCTAAAATTAATTGGTGGTGGTTGTTGTTGTTGTTGTTGTTGTTGTTGTTGTTGTTGTTGTTGTTGTTGTTGTTGTTGACAAAGGTATAACTTTAAACATCTACACGATGAAGTGACTCGATAAAAATACAGGCTCTGGGAAACATTGAGACAAAAGAAGAAAATGCTGATACTTTCGCCATTTTGCCGAAATGTTTTCATGTTTCAAGTTTCATGGTCATCTACATCCATTTTGTCGTTTGCACAAGCGTTTCAATTGATGTAATCCAAATTTTGACCGTTTTAGAAAGGGTTAAACTTACCTGCTTTAACCAGTTCCGTTGTCGATTTAAATGGCGCAATAACATGTACATCGGATCCAAACTAAACTCCATACCTGAAATACATTCAAAACAGAGACAGAACAAAAACAAACCACTGCTATAGATGAACAAGATTCACTTATGATCAAAGAAGCCTATTATATCAAAGACGTTAAGATACTTGATACAGAAGAAAAGACAATGTTCGAGCGCCAAGTACATTTGTATGCAAACATGAACTGCTTAGCCTATGTCGACTTAGCAACTGAATCCTAGTGACATAGGTGAAACACACAAAAGACACTTGGTACTGTAAAGCGATGCAATATTAATACCGATCTAAAATTAATTGGTTGTTGTTGTTGTTGTTGTTGTTGTTGTTGTTGTTGTTGTTGTTGTTGACAAAGGTATAACTTTAAACATCTACACGATGAAGTGACTCGATAAAAATACAGGCTCTGGGAAACATTGAGACAAAAGAAGAAAATGCTGATACTTTCGCCATTTTGCCGAAATGTTTTCATGTGTCAAGTTTCATGGTCATCTACATCCATTTTGTCGTTTGCACAAGCGTTTCAATTGATGTAATCCAAATTTTGACCGTTTTAGAAAGGGTTAAACTTACCTGCTTTAACCAGTTCCGTTTCAAGCCCGTGTCGATTTAAATGGCGCAATAACATGTACATCGGATCCAAACTAAACTCCATACCTGAAATACATTCAAAACAGAGACAGAACGAAAACAAACCACTGCTATAGATGAACAAGATTCACTTATGATCAAAGAAGCCTATTATATCAAAGACGTTAAGATACTTGATACAGAAGAAAAGACAATGTTCGAGCGCCAAGTACATTTGTATGCAAACATGAACTGCTTAGCCTATGTCGACTTAGCAACTGAATCCTAGTGACATAGGTGAAACACACAAAAGACACTTGGTACTGTAAAGCGATGCAATATTAATACTGATCTAAAATTAATTGGTTGTTGTTGTTGTTGTTGTTGTTGTTGTTGTTGTTGTTGTTGTTGTTGTTGTTGTTGACAAAGGTATAACTTTAAACATCTACACGATGAAGTGACTCGATAAAAATACAGGCTCTGGGAAACATTGAGACAAAAGAAGAAAATGCTGATACTTTCGCCATTTTGCCGAAATGTTTTCATGTTTCAAGTTTCATGGTCATCTACATCCATTTTGTCGTTTGCACAAGCGTTTCAATTGATGTAATCCAAATTTTGACCGTTTTAGAAAGGGTTAAACTTACCTGCTTTAACCAGTTCCGTTTCAAGCCCGTGTCGATTTAAATGGCGCAATAACATGTACATCGGATCCAAACTAAACTCCATACCTGAAATACATTCAAAACAGAGACAGAACAAAAACAAACCACTGCTATAGATGAACAAGATTCACTTATGATCAAAGAAGCCTATTATATCAAAGACGTTAAGATACTTGATACAGAAGAAAAGACAATGTTCGAGCGCCAAGTACATTTGTATGCAAACATGAACTGCTTAGCCTATGTCGACTTAGCAACTGAATCCTAGTGACATAGGTGAAACACACAAAAGACACTTGGTACTGTAAAGCGATGCAATATTAATACCGATCTAAAATTAATTGGTTGTTGTTGTTGTTGTTGTTGTTGTTGTTGTTGTTGTTGTTGTTGTTGTTGTTGTTGTTGACAAAGGTATAACTTTAAACATCTACACGATGAAGTGACTCGATAAAAATACAGGCTCTGGGAAACATTGAGACAAAAGAAGAAAATGCTGATACTTTCGCCATTTTGCCGAAATGTTTTCATGTTTCAAGTTTCATGGTCATCTACATCCATTTTGTCGTTTGCACAAGCGTTTCAATTGATGTAATCCAAATTTTGACCGTTTTAGAAAGGGTTAAACTTACCTGCTTTAACCAGTTCCGTTTCAAGCCCGTGTCGATTTAAATGGCGCAATAACATGTACATCGGATCCAAACTAAACTCCATACCTGAAATACATTCAAAACAGAGACAGAACGAAAACAAACCACTGCTATAGATGAACAAGATTCACTTATGATCAAAGAAGCCTATTATATCAAAGACGTTAAGATACTTGATACAGAAGAAAAGACAATGTTCGAGCGCCAAGTACATTTGTATGCAAACATGAACTGCTTAGCCTATGTCGACTTAGCAACTGAATCCTAGTGACATAGGTGAAACACACAAAAGACACTTGGTACTGTAAAGCGATGCAATATTAATACCGATCTAAAATTAATTGGTGGTTGTTGTTGTTGTTGTTGTTGTTGTTGTTGTTGTTGTTGTTGTTGTTGTTGTTGTTGACAAAGGTATAACTTTAAACATCTACACGATGAAGTGACTCGATAAAAATACAGGCTCTGGGAAACATTGAGACAAAAGAAGAAAATGCTGATACTTTCGCCATTTTGCCGAAATGTTTTCATGTTTCAAGTTTCATGGTCATCTACATCCATTTTGTCGTTTGCACAAGCGTTTCAATTGATGTAATCCAAATTTTGACCGTTTTAGAAAGGGTTAAACTTACCTGCTTTAACCAGTTCCGTTGTCGATTTAAATGGCGCAATAACATGTACATCGGATCCAAACTAAACTCCATACCTGAAATACATTCAAAACAGAGACAGAACAAAAACAAACCACTGCTATAGATGAACAAGATTCACTTATGATCAAAGAAGCCTATTATATCAAAGACGTTAAGATACTTGATACAGAAGAAAAGACAATGTTCGAGCGCCAAGTACATTTGTATGCAAACATGAACTGCTTAGCCTATGTCGACTTAGCAACTGAATCCTAGTGACATAGGTGAAACACACAAAAGACACTTGGTACTGTAAAGCGATGCAATATTAATACCGATCTAAAATTAATTGGTTGTTGTTGTTGTTGTTGTTGTTGTTGTTGTTGTTGTTGTTGTTGTTGACAAAGGTATAACTTTAAACATCTACACGATGAAGTGACTCGATAAAAATACAGGCTCTGGGAAACATTGAGACAAAAGAAGAAAATGCTGATACTTTCGCCATTTTGCCGAAATGTTTTCATGTTTCAAGTTTCATGGTCATCTACATCCATTTTGTCGTTTGCACAAGCGTTTCAATTGATGTAATCCAAATTTTGACCGTTTTAGAAAGGGTTAAACTTACCTGCTTTAACCAGTTCCGTTTCAAGCCCGTGTCGATTTAAATGGCGCAATAACATGTACATCGGATCCAAACTAAACTCCATACCTGAAATACATTCAAAACAGAGACAGAACGAAAACAAACCACTGCTATAGATGAACAAGATTCACTTATGATCAAAGAAGCCTATTATATCAAAGACGTTAAGATACTTGATACAGAAGAAAAGACAATGTTCGAGCGCCAAGTACATTTGTATGCAAACATGAACTGCTTAGCCTATGTCGACTTAGCAACTGAATCCTAGTGACATAGGTGAAACACACAAAAGACACTTGGTACTGTAAAGCGATGCAATATTAATACCGATCTAAAATTAATTGGTGGTGGTTGTTGTTGTTGTTGTTGTTGTTGTTGTTGTTGTTGTTGTTGTTGTTGTTGTTGTTGTTGTTGACAAAGGTATAACTTTAAACATCTACACGATGAAGTGACTCGATAAAAATACAGGCTCTGGGAAACATTGAGACAAAAGAAGAAAATGCTGATACTCTCGCCATTTTGCCGAAATGTTTTCATGTTTCAAGTTTCATGGTCATCTACATCCATTTTGTCGTTTGCACAAGCGTTTCAATTGATGTAATCCAAATTTTGACCGTTTTAGAAAGGGTTAAACTTACCTGCTTTAACCAGTTCCGTTGTCGATTTAAATGGCGCAATAACATGTACATCGGATCCAAACTAAACTCCATACCTGAAATACATTCAAAACAGAGACAGAACAAAAACAAACCACTGCTATAGATGAACAAGATTCACTTATGATCAAAGAAGCCTATTATATCAAAGACGTTAAGATACTTGATACAGAAGAAAAGACAATGTTCGAGCGCCAAGTACATTTGTATGCAAACATGAACTGCTTAGCCTATGTCGACTTAGCAACTGAATCCTAGTGACATAGGTGAAACACACAAAAGACACTTGGTACTGTAAAGCGATGCAATATTAATACCGATCTAAAATTAATTGGTTGTTGTTGTTGTTGTTGTTGTTGTTGTTGTTGTTGTTGTTGTTGTTGTTGACAAAGGTATAACTTTAAACATCTACACGATGAAGTGACTCGATAAAAATACAGGCTCTGGGAAACATTGAGACAAAAGAAGAAAATGCTGATACTTTCGCCATTTTGCCGAAATGTTTTCATGTTTCAAGTTTCATGGTCATCTACATCCATTTTGTCGTTTGCACAAGCGTTTCAATTGATGTAATCCAAATTTTGACCGTTTTAGAAAGGGTTAAACTTACCTGCTTTAACCAGTTCCGTTGTCGATTTAAATGGCGCAATAACATGTACATCGGATCCAAACTAAACTCCATACCTGAAATACATTCAAAACAGAGACAGAACAAAAACAAACCACTGCTATAGATGAACAAGATTCACTTATGATCAAAGAAGCCTATTATATCAAAGACGTTAAGATACTTGATACAGAAGAAAAGACAATGTTCGAGCGCCAAGTACATTTGTATGCAAACATGAACTGCTTAGCCTATGTCGACTTAGCAACTGAATCCTAGTGACATAGGTGAAACACACAAAAGACACTTGGTACTGTAAAGCGATGCAATATTAATACCGATCTAAAATTAATTGGTTGTTGTTGTTGTTGTTGTTGTTGTTGTTGTTGTTGTTGTTGTTGACAAAGGTATAACTTTAAACATCTACACGATGAAGTGACTCGATAAAAATACAGGCTCTGGGAAACATTGAGACAAAAGAAGAAAATGCTGATACTTTCGCCATTTTGCCGAAATGTTTTCATGTGTCAAGTTTCATGGTCATCTACATCCATTTTGTCGTTTGCACAAGCGTTTCAATTGATGTAATCCAAATTTTGACCGTTTTAGAAAGGGTTAAACTTACCTGCTTTAACCAGTTCCGTTTCAAGCCCGTGTCGATTTAAATGGCGCAATAACATGTACATCGGATCCAAACTAAACTCCATACCTGAAATACATTCAAAACAGAGACAGAACGAAAACAAACCACTGCTATAGATGAACAAGATTCACTTATGATCAAAGAAGCCTATTATATCAAAGACGTTAAGATACTTGATACAGAAGAAAAGACAATGTTCGAGCGCCAAGTACATTTGTATGCAAACATGAACTGCTTAGCCTATGTCGACTTAGCAACTGAATCCTAGTGACATAGGTGAAACACACAAAAGACACTTGGTACTGTAAAGCGATGCAATATTAATACTGATCTAAAATTAATTGGTTGTTGTTGTTGTTGTTGTTGTTGTTGTTGTTGTTGTTGTTGTTGTTGTTGACAAAGGTATAACTTTAAACATCTACACGATGAAGTGACTCGATAAAAATACAGGCTCTGGGAAACATTGAGACAAAAGAAGAAAATGCTGATACTTTCGCCATTTTGCCGAAATGTTTTCATGTTTCAAGTTTCATGGTCATCTACATCCATTTTGTCGTTTGCACAAGCGTTTCAATTGATGTAATCCAAATTTTGACCGTTTTAGAAAGGGTTAAACTTACCTGCTTTAACCAGTTCCGTTTCAAGCCCGTGTCGATTTAAATGGCGCAATAACATGTACATCGGATCCAAACTAAACTCCATACCTGAAATACATTCAAAACAGAGACAGAACAAAAACAAACCACTGCTATAGATGAACAAGATTCACTTATGATCAAAGAAGCCTATTATATCAAAGACGTTAAGATACTTGATACAGAAGAAAAGACAATGTTCGAGCGCCAAGTACATTTGTATGCAAACATGAACTGCTTAGCCTATGTCGACTTAGCAACTGAATCCTAGTGACATAGGTGAAACACACAAAAGACACTTGGTACTGTAAAGCGATGCAATATTAATACCGATCTAAAATTAATTGGTTGTTGTTGTTGTTGTTGTTGTTGTTGTTGTTGTTGTTGTTGTTGTTGTTGTTGTTGTTGTTGTTGTTGACAAAGGTATAACTTTAAACATCTACACGATGAAGTGACTCGATAAAAATACAGGCTCTGGGAAACATTGAGACAAAAGAAGAAAATGCTGATACTTTCGCCTTTTTGCCGAAATGTTTTCATGTTTCAAGTTTCATGGTCATCTACATCCATTTTGTCGTTTGCACAAGCGTTTCAATTGATGTAATCCAAATTTTGACCGTTTTAGAAAGGGTTAAACTTACCTGCTTTAACCAGTTCCGTTTCAAGCCCGTGTCGATTTAAATGGCGCAATAACATGTACATCGGATCCAAACTAAACTCCATACCTGAAATACATTCAAAACAGAGACAGAACGAAAACAAACCACTGCTATAGATGAACAAGATTCACTTATGATCAAAGAAGCCTATTATATCAAAGACGTTAAGATACTTGATACAGAAGAAAAGACAATGTTCGAGCGCCAAGTACATTTGTATGCAAACATGAACTGCTTAGCCTATGTCGACTTAGCAACTGAATCCTAGTGACATAGGTGAAACACACAAAAGACACTTGGTACTGTAAAGCGATGCAATATTAATACCGATCTAAAATTAATTGGTGGTTGTTGTTGTTGTTGTTGTTGTTGTTGTTGTTGTTGTTGTTGTTGTTGTTGTTGTTGTTGTTGTTGTTGTTGACAAAGGTATAACTTTAAACATCTACACGATGAAGTGACTCGATAAAAATACAGGCTCTGGGAAACATTGAGACAAAAGAAGAAAATGCTGATACTTTCGCCATTTTGCCGAAATGTTTTCATGTTTCAAGTTTCATGGTCATCTACATCCATTTTGTCGTTTGCACAAGCGTTTCAATTGATGTAATCCAAATTTTGACCGTTTTAGAAAGGGTTAAACTTACCTGCTTTAACCAGTTCCGTTGTCGATTTAAATGGCGCAATAACATGTACATCGGATCCAAACTAAACTCCATACCTGAAATACATTCAAAACAGAGACAGAACAAAAACAAACCACTGCTATAGATGAACAAGATTCACTTATGATCAAAGAAGCCTATTATATCAAAGACGTTAAGATACTTGATACAGAAGAAAAGACAATGTTCGAGCGCCAAGTACATTTGTATGCAAACATGAACTGCTTAGCCTATGTCGACTTAGCAACTGAATCCTAGTGACATAGGTGAAACACACAAAAGACACTTGGTACTGTAAAGCGATGCAATATTAATACCGATCTAAAATTAATTGGTTGTTGTTGTTGTTGTTGTTGTTGTTGTTGTTGTTGTTGTTGTTGTTGTTGTTGTTGTTGACAAAGGTATAACTTTAAACATCTACACGATGAAGTGACTCGATAAAAATACAGGCTCTGGGAAACATTGAGACAAAAGAAGAAAATGCTGATACTTTCGCCATTTTGCCGAAATGTTTTCATGTTTCAAGTTTCATGGTCATCTACATCCATTTTGTCGTTTGCACAAGCGTTTCAATTGATGTAATCCAAATTTTGACCGTTTTAGAAAGGGTTAAACTTACCTGCTTTAACCAGTTCCGTTGTCGATTTAAATGGCGCAATAACATGTACATCGGATCCAAACTAAACTCCATACCTGAAATACATTCAAAACAGAGACAGAACAAAAACAAACCACTGCTATAGATGAACAAGATTCACTTATGATCAAAGAAGCCTATTATATCAAAGACGTTAAGATACTTGATACAGAAGAAAAGACAATGTTCGAGCGCCAAGTACATTTGTATGCAAACATGAACTGCTTAGCCTATGTCGACTTAGCAACTGAATCCTAGTGACATAGGTGAAACACACAAAAGACACTTGGTACTGTAAAGCGATGCAATATTAATACCGATCTAAAATTAATTGGTTGTTGTTGTTGTTGTTGTTGTTGTTGTTGTTGTTGTTGTTGTTGTTGTTGTTGTTGTTGTTGTTGTTGTTGTTGACAAAGGTATAACTTTAAACATCTACACGATGAAGTGACTCGATAAAAATACAGGCTCTGGGAAACATTGAGACAAAAGAAGAAAATGCTGATACTTTCGCCATTTTGCCGAAATGTTTTCATGTGTCAAGTTTCATGGTCATCTACATCCATTTTGTCGTTTGCACAAGCGTTTCAATTGATGTAATCCAAATTTTGACCGTTTTAGAAAGGGTTAAACTTACCTGCTTTAACCAGTTCCGTTTCAAGCCCGTGTCGATTTAAATGGCGCAATAACATGTACATCGGATCCAAACTAAACTCCATACCTGAAATACATTCAAAACAGAGACAGAACGAAAACAAACCACTGCTATAGATGAACAAGATTCACTTATGATCAAAGAAGCCTATTATATCAAAGACGTTAAGATACTTGATACAGAAGAAAAGACAATGTTCGAGCGCCAAGTACATTTGTATGCAAACATGAACTGCTTAGCCTATGTCGACTTAGCAACTGAATCCTAGTGACATAGGTGAAACACACAAAAGACACTTGGTACTGTAAAGCGATGCAATATTAATACTGATCTAAAATTAATTGGTTGTTGTTGTTGTTGTTGTTGTTGTTGTTGTTGTTGTTGTTGTTGTTGTTGTTGTTGTTGACAAAGGTATAACTTTAAACATCTACACGATGAAGTGACTCGATAAAAATACAGGCTCTGGGAAACATTGAGACAAAAGAAGAAAATGCTGATACTTTCGCCATTTTGCCGAAATGTTTTCATGTTTCAAGTTTCATGGTCATCTACATCCATTTTGTCGTTTGCACAAGCGTTTCAATTGATGTAATCCAAATTTTGACCGTTTTAGAAAGGGTTAAACTTACCTGCTTTAACCAGTTCCGTTTCAAGCCCGTGTCGATTTAAATGGCGCAATAACATGTACATCGGATCCAAACTAAACTCCATACCTGAAATACATTCAAAACAGAGACAGAACAAAAACAAACCACTGCTATAGATGAACAAGATTCACTTATGATCAAAGAAGCCTATTATATCAAAGACGTTAAGATACTTGATACAGAAGAAAAGACAATGTTCGAGCGCCAAGTACATTTGTATGCAAACATGAACTGCTTAGCCTATGTCGACTTAGCAACTGAATCCTAGTGACATAGGTGAAACACACAAAAGACACTTGGTACTGTAAAGCGATGCAATATTAATACCGATCTAAAATTAATTGGTTGTTGTTGTTGTTGTTGTTGTTGTTGTTGTTGTTGTTGTTGTTGTTGTTGTTGTTGTTGTTGTTGTTGTTGTTGTTGTTGTTGACAAAGGTATAACTTTAAACATCTACACGATGAAGTGACTCGATAAAAATACAGGCTCTGGGAAACATTGAGACAAAAGAAGAAAATGCTGATACTTTCGCCTTTTTGCCGAAATGTTTTCATGTTTCAAGTTTCATGGTCATCTACATCCATTTTGTCGTTTGCACAAGCGTTTCAATTGATGTAATCCAAATTTTGACCGTTTTAGAAAGGGTTAAACTTACCTGCTTTAACCAGTTCCGTTTCAAGCCCGTGTCGATTTAAATGGCGCAATAACATGTACATCGGATCCAAACTAAACTCCATACCTGAAATACATTCAAAACAGAGACAGAACGAAAACAAACCACTGCTATAGATGAACAAGATTCACTTATGATCAAAGAAGCCTATTATATCAAAGACGTTAAGATACTTGATACAGAAGAAAAGACAATGTTCGAGCGCCAAGTACATTTGTATGCAAACATGAACTGCTTAGCCTATGTCGACTTAGCAACTGAATCCTAGTGACATAGGTGAAACACACAAAAGACACTTGGTACTGTAAAGCGATGCAATATTAATACCGATCTAAAATTAATTGGTGGTTGTTGTTGTTGTTGTTGTTGTTGTTGTTGTTGTTGTTGTTGTTGTTGTTGTTGTTGTTGTTGTTGTTGACAAAGGTATAACTTTAAACATCTACACGATGAAGTGACTCGATAAAAATACAGGCTCTGGGAAACATTGAGACAAAAGAAGAAAATGCTGATACTTTCGCCATTTTGCCGAAATGTTTTCATGTTTCAAGTTTCATGGTCATCTACATCCATTTTGTCGTTTGCACAAGCGTTTCAATTGATGTAATCCAAATTTTGACCGTTTTAGAAAGGGTTAAACTTACCTGCTTTAACCAGTTCCGTTGTCGATTTAAATGGCGCAATAACATGTACATCGGATCCAAACTAAACTCCATACCTGAAATACATTCAAAACAGAGACAGAACAAAAACAAACCACTGCTATAGATGAACAAGATTCACTTATGATCAAAGAAGCCTATTATATCAAAGACGTTAAGATACTTGATACAGAAGAAAAGACAATGTTCGAGCGCCAAGTACATTTGTATGCAAACATGAACTGCTTAGCCTATGTCGACTTAGCAACTGAATCCTAGTGACATAGGTGAAACACACAAAAGACACTTGGTACTGTAAAGCGATGCAATATTAATACCGATCTAAAATTAATTGGTTGTTGTTGTTGTTGTTGTTGTTGTTGTTGTTGTTGTTGTTGTTGTTGTTGACTGCAGAAATATTAGGAATAAAGTTCCCGCAGAAATGAGGTGCTATAAGGTATCTAAAAAGCATATGGATAGAAAGATAAATCATTTGTTTTTCACTTCAGTAAAATTTCTAAACATAGATCTAAATTAAGCTTGTTTTATTTAGATTCAACCAAATTTCCAACAACCCTAAATAAAAGCCAGATGGCTGACTGGCTTGCCAATTGAAATTAAAACACATATCAAAGGCATAATTTATTTGAACAAGCAATATTTTAGTAACTTTAAGGTGGTTCTAAACATTATGTAGTTATTTTTCATGTCACACTTTAGTATTACCTTGAATAGGGACTTTAAAGTATGATTTAATGATTTTAAAGTAAATATGAGGAGAAAAAGTGCACCCCACATCGGACTCAAACCCACGACCCCTGGATTACTAGTTGGACACTCTAATCACTGTGCTAGCCGGGCATCTGGTCGTGTTTCTACCGAATGTCACTACACTACAGTCGAGTCCGGTAAGTCTGCGCGCCCGTTAAGTCTGCGCACCCTTTCAATTCCATCTCCGGCTACTGTCTCCATTACAAACGCAAAAACAAAACTAAATCTATGATCCCACTTTTCAAATGTTATGAATGTTTTTCAAATAACATTTTACAAAATTCCTTATTTAACAGAGAGGCGCCTGTGTTTACATTTTCCTCATTGAGATTCATGTGACCTATTTTGATTGGACCCGCAACCTCCACATTTTTCTCTTCGGAAAGGCTAGTGGAAACTGAATATGGCACAAAAATTCCCCTCAGATATATAGACCTAATCTAAAAGTCCAACCTTTTTATGAAATGCAGTTCTAAATTCCACACCTAAAGTAAACAAAACTGAACTTTGTCACTTTACATAGCAAACGCCATCACTTCACCGAATGAAGTCACTGTGTAAACACAGTGAAGTTTGCCGACTTAGATAAACTTCAAAACACAAGGGTAGGTAACTTTCAATCTTGATTATTTCAGTTGGTTTTGGTGAATTTGCAGAATTTCTGGATTGTTATGTTCATACAGATCCTAATTTGCTTTATGCTTGTCATTTGTTACAATCGTCACATTTGTGTATTCAATGGCAAATATCAATCTTGTTTCTTAAGTGCGCAGACATACCAGACACCACTGTACTCCCCCTCATAATTTTCTGGGAGTAATCCACTCCCCCGGTCCCTAGGACTACCAAGTGCTGCCTACCCGCGCACACAGATTAACCTCGCCGCCATTAAAGTAAATATGAGGAGAAAAAGTGTGCCTGACGTGGGACTCGAACCCACGACCCCCGGACTACTAGTCGGATGCTATAACCACTGAGCTAGCCTGGCACTAGCTGCTATATCATAGCCCCAAACTTGATGATGGATATTGGTTTGTGAAACCCAGATCAAAATTTAAAAAAAAGTTTTCGGTTACATTATTGCAACTAGCCCAGCACCTGGTCGTGTTTCTACCCACCGTCACTACAGATTTACATTTGCTACACAAAGAAAAAGCAATCCGACTAACCCTATACCTGCTGCAGTGATTGGGAAAGACATTTCTTCAATGGGATAATGTCGCTTCCTCTTAGAAAATCAATGTGACATTTTGAAAATTGATGTGACAATTATAGGGTAAAATTGCTCCATCCCTACTTATCAGTAAAATTTAATGTGACAAAGGCCCATCCATAGGCTAAAACAATGTGACATTTGGAATTTCAATGTGACTATTGCGCTATTGTGACTATTAAGGTCCAAGGCCTTTCCCAGTCACTGCTGCTGCATCATCGACTAAACTGGGCAAAATTTGCCGATTTTGTGCTGAACGAGAGTTCAGATACAAATTCGAAATCATGGCGCCCAAACAACTTGCTTTCTGTAAACTGTCAAATCAATATAAAGCCAGCCAATCAGAAAAAATAAAAAAAAACATGATTCCAGCTAGCTGTCCTACTGCTTTGGTCCATAGTAATAACCTGCGTAATCGACAAAAATCAGTAATTCCACAAAATCGCACCACGTCAGTTCCCACGAAAACTGATGATACACAAACACCCTTGCAATATGCCATCTCTTTCAGACACATCCCAAATGAAAGGACACGACTGCGCAAGAAACTAGTTCCTGAGAGATTCATTAAAACGCATCCTAGCAGTGCACTGGTGGTCTACCAGTATGCAGAACTTGATTTCGTGCATCTGTTTATTCTACAGACACCGAATGAATGCAAGAAAAGGAGAGAATCTATTTTTGACGGAACTATGTTTCTATACTACGACCCGGAAGCACTTTTCGATGTGGAGTGTCGACAAATACACAAAAAGAGCTGTCCGAAGACAGCGCGCTCGACTTTCTAAGTTGCTGAAGTATAAAGGGGGCATAACTCCAAATATAGTGGACCCAGGGTCATGGGCCCTGATAGTTAGGTAGAAGGTGTGATGGAGAATAAGTATTCCAAGTTTGGGTTGAATCCCTTTGATAGTTTGGAAGTTATTGATGTTTGAAAAAAACTTTGACCTTTGTTGCAACGCCGACGGCCGACGCCCGGGTGACAGTATAAGCTCTCATTTTATTCGAAAAATCGAGCTAAAAACACGGTCTAAGCCTGAACGTGACCTAGTTAAATTTTATTAAATACATGGGCGGATCCAGAGGGGGGGGTCAGGGGGGTCATGACCCCCCCCCCCCCTGGAATTGGCTGAAAATTGAATTTTGACTATAACTTCTTAATAAAAGCCATCATTTGGGCTTTGACCCCCCTGGAAAAAAATCCTGGATCCGCCCTTGAAATATTATTACATTAGGTATTTCCCAATTTGGAAGTTGGTTTTATATAATTAATCTTTAGTTTCAAAAGAGAAGAAAACAATGTAATATTTTATAAGTCCATAGGTCCTGCGCTAAGTCCGTTAGTTGAGCGTCTTAACAAAACATTGCCGAAGTAAGGTCATTAAATATGCAGATGTCCCGGGTTAATCTTGCTGGACAATAACGTATATGACGACTTAGACCTGTGTTGATACACAAAGCCAAAGGGTTCGTGTTAGTCTAGAAAATATTGAGGAAAAAATAGAAAATGCTGGTTATCAGCATTTTCTTCTCTTGTCTCAATGTTTTCCTAAACATTTAAACCAGAGACGTCAAAACCAGGTCTATTGTGGGAAAAGGTTAAACTTACCATGCCTATTTCCATATCCATGATTATTCGCACTGACCCTTCTAGTCCTCGTGTCGTAATGACGTCCAATAATCCGGTATTCTCATTGAGGCAGTGAATATGTTGGGGCTACCATAGGGAACGTGTGAAACACGTGATACCCGTGAACACGGTCTGGGGCACGGGAAATTGGCCTTAGGCATCCTAACCCTTTCCAAAACTAGTAGTCTACACAGTCTTAGGGTTGTCTCATTTAAAAGCTGCCGCAGATGACAAAATCGACGTTAGTAATTTTGTAAAGTAAAAATTCTTAATAAATTAGCACAGAAACACTGAGACAAAAAGAGAAAACCGCGGATCGTCAGCATTTTCTTCTTTTGCCTCGATGTTTTTCAATGCCTTTTCTAGGGAAGTCAAAACTATGTCTTGTTTGGGAATGGGTTGGCAATATGTCCGTTAGGCCTATATCACATATCGCTCCTATGGCAATTTTAGAGCAGTGTAGATCCAGATCAGCCAGTACATGGCTACATGTAGTTCAACCAAGATTTATGTTGGACCAGCATGGCTCCAGATCAGCATGGCATATTTTTAACCTGGATGCTCACACATGTTGTCTAATCGAGATTCATGTTAATTTCAATAATCCAATCTATGTTTGTCATACCAAATTAACCATTTGTCATCTGCAACTGCTTTCATATTGAAACAGTCCAAGTCTTCGCTGTTTGGTAAATAGTTAAACATCACCCCCCCCCCCCCCCCCTTTTCGTGCCCCTTCTTAAATTGGCCATAGGATGAACACTTTTCACGAAATCCATGTTTTGTTGGTAGAATTTAGGCTAAGCCTTTAATTGTGCGTGTAGAAATAATAACCCTTTCAAAAATGACAAATATAGTCTGATCCATTAGCAATCAATGGCAAAGAATTTTGTGCTAACAATAGACTAGGTTTCCCGTTATGTTTTGATAAACCCCCGGTGTTGTTATAAAATCTCGTAACTACGGCTTAGTACAAGCCGTAGTTACGAGATTTTATAACAACACCCACGAAATACATGTGTTTGTCCGAAACTACGTCACGGTTAACTGGATAAAATCGTTCCCTATTTTGTGCTAAAAGTACTATTCCACCAGCCAAATTTGAAAGTGACGTATGATTGTGTTTATCGTTTACAACCAATCAACCTGTTCATTTATCACGTGCACATTGTAAACGGTACAAATGAAAAGGGTTAATACTGATTATCATCGATATGGTTTCGTTTTGATCTGCATGGGCGGATCAAGAGGGGGTCGGGGGGGGGGAGGGGGGTGTTCCGGACCCCCCCCCCCCTGGCATTGGCCGAAAATTAAATTTTGACTGTATAAATGTAGTGTAACGTTTCATATTTACTGCATTTTAAGCCATACTTTGGGCCTGGACCCCCCCCTGGAAAAAAATTCTGGATCCGCCCTTGATCTGTATCATCTATAATTAGTACTGAAACTTTGGCCTATGAACATTTTACCATAAAAATATTGAAGGAAAAGAATTATCACCAAATTCGTCTCTTCTCTCAGTGTTCCCATGTTTTTTTTCTGACGGCGGAGGGGGGAACTACCAAGTCTTGTTTGCGAAATGGATAATAGTTATTTCAATAGCGATAAATAATGTGCTTAAAATAGACTTGATTTACTGTTATACACTGACCACATAAAGTAACCCAACACTCATTCAAAATAAAATATCTAAGGGCACATATGTAAATTTCAGGATATTTTCGTTTTAACATCAACTTTAATATTTCATCCAACGATGAACGAAAAACCATAGTAATTCGAAGACATTTACGGACAAAAAATTCAACCAAAAGACACCAGGCCCCGGTTTCTCGAAAAAACTTAAGTATGTTCTCATGCTCAAATCTGAGCACCGTGCTCAAATCGCACGAAATCCACGTGAACTTCAATTGAATATCAATCAACGTTGATTGGTATTGAATAGAAGTTGAGCATGAACTCATGAGAATATACTTAAGTTTTTTCGAGAAACCGGGGCCTGGTGTAAATTCAAAAGTCACAAACAATTTCACAGTATTAATTAAGGTTTACGAACTGAGAATGAAAACAATACTTTCTAGCCATACGAAATGCATCAAATGCACCATCGAGGTCCTATACTCACTGACAGGCATCGAAGAGCGAGGCTTGAATGGGCACGTCGATATTTACGCAATGGACGCCAAAACTGGAACAATGTTATCTTCAGTGATGAGACTCGTATTAACCCTTTCCCAAACAAGACATGGTTTTGACATCCCTACAAGAAAAGGCTTGGGAAAACATTGAAACAAAAGAAGAAACTGCTGATAACCAGCAGTTTCTCCTTTTGTCTCAATATTTTCTTGCTATATTGTATACAAAACATTCCTTTTAAGCATCTTTCATGTCGTCTGCCATCTTCGCAAGCCAAGGGTGAAATCTACGACGTAACGTCGTTTCTGTATTCACCCTTGGCGTATTTAGTCCGATTTTCTTGGTCTGCTGGAAAGCGTTTTCATTGGTTCCAGCGAGGTCTCGCTGGAACCAATCAGATTGTCGACTGACACATTTGTTATGAGTAACCAAATCATGACAACGGGCGGGAAAAAGCATTGCATTTGCAACTAAAAACACAAAGATGGGCGATTTTTTCTAAGAATTTCACTGCAATAGACAGGAATTCCCTAATTTTAATCGAAGAATTATTATTCTTTCGACAATTCGACCCAAAAAGCAGCTAACTTTTACATAATCCGCATGACGTATATAAGAATAAGAATAAGAATAAATTTATTTTGCACATTTCTACCCATTTCGGGTTAAAGGCAACAACATCTACAATTTGAACATAAACACGAATAACACATGACGTATGACGCGAAAGACAACGCGCATAAATGACGTCATAAATGATGGACGTAAACAACCAGCAGGACAACCGCTAGGCGACGCTTCGCGATTTCAAGAAAATCGGACTAAATCCGCCAAGGGTGAATACAAACGTAGGTGGGTTCAACCTTGGCTAACGAAGATGGTCGTCTGCAGCAACTTTCAAATTGAACAGCCATTTTGTCGTTTGGGAAAGGGTTAAACTTAGACAAGCTGACGGACGTACTCGTGTGTATAGAAGACGTGGTGAACGGTTCGCTGATAACTGTGTAGAAGAAATTGACGCGTTTGGAGGTGGAAATGTAATGATATGGGGAGGGGTTTGTGGTGGACGTAAGCTTCCTATTGTATTCATTGACGACAATCTTACGGCTCAACGTTACGTTGATGAAGTTCTCGAGCCAGTATTATTGCCATTCATTAACATGCATGGCCGGGGCATGATATTCCAGCAGGGCAACGCCCGGTCACATACTGCACAGCGAACTATGCAGTGCCTTCAGCAGCAGAATATCCACGTTTTAGATTGGCCGTCACGTTCGCCCGACCTGTCATATATAGAGCACATTTGGGACCAGCTTAAGAGGAATATCAAGAGGAACCGTAACCCCAGACCTTAAAGGCTTTGCGACAGGCTATCCAAAAAGAATGGGATAGCTTTCCAGTTCAGACGGTTCAACGTCACGTAAACGCAATGAAAAGACGTTGTCTTGCAGTGATACGGGCTAATGGGGTCACCCGGTGTAATTAAGGTGAGTTACATCTCTGTTACTTGAAGACGACACTATCCTTGCAAATTTACACAAAGGGGTTCCTCATTTCAAATTCAAATAGTGACATTATTTGTGGCCAGTTTAAGGAATATTCACTGGGAATGTATTCGGGATTGACTGTTATTGCGTACGCCTAACCATTTTATGTTTTACATGTTTATTTTCTATGGAATTAAAAATGAGTTATATTCCAAGTACAGTTTCTTTTGCCGTTCAGTATATATATGGGAAAAAAGTCTGCTCTCAGAAAAAAATCCATTTGCGTCACAAACAATTATTTAATAAACTGATTTTTAGACTGATCTAATCACAATCTGTAGACGCAGAGGCCGATGACAGAAAAAAGATCTGCTTACAATATGAAAAGAAAATGATTGACAAAAGAAGAAAATGCAGGTTATCGGCATTTCTTCTTTTGCTTCAATGTTTTCCCGTGTTTCTCGTGTTAGAAATATACTGAAACAAAAAAGAAACGCAACTTCTATTTCAATTCCTTTTTACGCAAAGACATCAAATCAGATTTAAACTTTGTTTGAAAAATTTGTTTTGATAGTAGTCATTTAGAAAACACGACAGGGGATAATCAGGTTTTAACCATTTACTATGTATCTTGTGATCAATTTACGACATCTGAAGAAAATAACACTGTATTTATGCGTATGGATGCAGGTATATTAAAAATGTACTCAATAGCCATTAAAAACATATTTTGTCGAAAATATTACGAAAAATCGGGGTTGCGTATCTTTTTTGTTCTAGTATATAAAAAAACTTGACTTATTTGGAAAATGGCTAAAGTAGCAAATGCTCGTTATATTGTTTTTATTCTTACATTTCTAAACCCATTTCCAAGGGATCGCTGAGAGAGTTTTAGTGTGACATTGCGGTAAAAAAAATTAACAAGAGTGCCATGGTCACAATATACGCCGCCACTTATAAAACTTGAGACAAAAAAATGACATTGACAAGGATTTATAAATATTCACTCAAAAACCTGTAAAAAGTTGTGTTCACAAAAAGGTTTTATAAATATCCAGTCAAAAACCTGGAAGGAATTGCGTTCACGAGGCTGAAATATCATTAAGCCCCAGAGACTAAGATTGAAGGGGGCATAACTCAGGCAAAAATCAATGAACCATAAAATCCTTACTTCATGCACATCTACCAAATGAGGTTATAACATTGACCAAGTTTCATTAAGATCCAGCAAGAAACTTAGGAGGAGTTGTGTTGACAAGCCTGCAATTTCAATAAGCCCCAGAGACTAAGTTTTAAGGGGCATAACTCTCGCAGAAATCGAAATCCTTCCTTCATGCACATCTACCAATTGAGGTGATAACATTGACCAAGTTTCATTAAGATCCAGCCAGAAACTTAGGAGGAGTTGCGTTGACAAGGCTGCAATTTCAATAATCCCCAGAGACTAAGTTAAGGGGCATAACTCAGGCAAAAATGTACGAACCATAAAATCCTTCCTTCATGCACATCTACCAATTGAGGTGATAACATTGACCAAGTTTCAAGAAGATCCAGCCAGAAACTTAGGAGTAGTTGCGTTGACAAGAAAAGTGGACGGAGGTACGGACGGATGGACGGACAGATGGAGAAGATGACGCCAATATATACGTCCGCCCTCGGCGGCGTATAAAAACGAGTCTAATGACCGCCTCGCCATGACCGTCTAACTTTGCGTCTTCCCTTAAGGTATTCTACCCCTAATGAGATTTCACTCGACGTCAGATTTCCGGCGACGTCAAACAATCGGTGGTGAAAAATGCCGCTAAAATGCGGTCGTATACAAGATGGGATGTATTATGAATGTTTACGGCGTCGCACATCTTCGCGAGCCAAGGGTGACATCTACGACGTAACGTCGTTTCTGTATTCACCCTTGGCGTATTTAGTCCGATTTTCTTGGTCTCCTGGAAAGCGTTTTCATTGGTTCCAGTGAGGTCTCGCTGGATCAGATTGTCGACTGATATTTGTTATGAGTAACCAAATCATGACAACGGGCGGGAAAAAGCATTGCATTTGCAACTCAAAAACGCAAAGAAGGGCGGTTTTTCCTAAGAATTTCACTGCAATAGACAGGAATTCCCTAACTTTAATCGACGAATTATAATACTTTCGACAATTCGACAAAAAAAAGCAGCTAACTTTTACATAATCCGCATGACATATGACGCGAAAGACAACGCGCGTTAATGACGTCATCAATAATGGACGTAAACAACCAACAGAACAACCGCTAGGCGGCGCTTCGCGATTTCAAGAAAATCGGACTAAATCCGCCAAGGGTGAATACAAACGTAGGTGGGTTCAACCTTGGCTAGCGAAGATGGGCGTCGCACCAAAATCCGACGTTGCGTGATTCTCATTAGGGATGGACTACCTTAAAATCGCCAATTACCACATAGATGTCTAAAAACCTTTCTCTCTGGCTTTCACCCACAGAATAGATACAAGCGTTAGTGAACGGAATTTGGTCAGGCCCAGAATAGCTATGAATTAATTCTATTGGTGTGTATTTATGCCTTTCCGCGCGCGCCTAGGCAAAAGAATGTTGACGTCCCTAATTGAAGAGCTTTTGGAAAACATTGGGACAAAAGAAAAAGCTGATAACCAGCATTACTTTCTCCTGCCTCCATGATTTCTGTGCTAAATTGGACATTAATCCTATCTCCATGGGTGTAACTGACCGAAAATAATGTGTTGGAAAAACTCAATGCATCAGCTGAGGCACGGAACGCTTGTACGGGATAGGATATTCCTCTCTTGTTGGGGGGGGGGTATCTGGGACCTTCCCGAGAAGTTTTGGAAGTACAGACAGTCATTTGTAGCCCCTGATCGATTTTTGGCATACGTTGTTTCTGGCGATTCAGGCTCTTTTTCCAATTAAATGGTTGCTACGCATATGGTTTATTACGCCGTCAGTGGCTACTTTGGAATAGACCCATTCTATAATTCGTTGTTTGGGAAAACCTTAATCCTTTCCCCCCAAAACTAGACAGTCCTGGCGGTCTGGAAGCGCTCCACAGGCCTGATTGTTTGTCTTGTTGAATGCAATTTTAAAGGTTCAGGCTGCACAAACAAGCAAGCTGAAAATTTCAAGCAAGTAAGATCTTATGTTCAGTAAAATTCTGTGAAAGTTATTGTATTGATTTGTTGTAAAAGTGAAAATAAAGCCAACAAGAGCTGTCACTGTAAGATGACAATGCCCCCGACACCGCTTTGATTTTAAATTATGGCCAATCTATGTTCAAGGTCAAGGTCATCCAGGGGTCAAGGTCACCAAAGTATGTGCCTACAGAAAGGTAATGTACCAAGGAATGTTGTGGTAAAGTATGAAGCGAATATGTTAAGTAATAAGGAAGTTATGGCCAATGTTAAAGTTTTTGGACGGAATGACAGACAGACGGACGGACGGACGGACAGACGGACAGACGGACAAGTCAAATTTATGATGCCTCCCTATCGGGGGCATAAAAATGGCAATTTTGTCAATATCAAGGGCACGTAACGCATGAAGTTAAGTTCAGATCAAGCTGAAAATATACCAAGGCAAGATCTTATGGTCACCAACATTCTGTACAAGTTTTGTCTTGATAAGTCAATATTTGTAGTTGCAAGAGTGAAAACAAAGTCAAAACTAGAAAGACCTGAAGGTCTTGATTCGCTCCACAGGCCTGAATTTCTTGTGGTTAACTATAAAAAATTTGACAAATTTATCTAGATGCTTAGATTTATATATTTTTAAATTCTTGTGGTTCTTAGAACAGAAACAAAGTAAAATACAGCAATGTGGTCAAAGAAAAACTAAATTTCTCAAAACTTCTGGTTCTTAGAGCAAAAACAAAAGAAAAAGAAGCAATCATGTGGTCAAAGCGAAAAGAATGTAAATGATAGACCAATATTTTGGGGATTTTTTGAGTGATGATAAAGTTGAAAACTGTCATTATTCAAAATTCAAGGGCACAAAATTCAGTATGTGAGTTTATAATCAAGCTGAAAATTAAACTCAAGCAAGATCTTATGGTGAGCATCATTCTGTCCAAATTTTGTCAGTATTTGTCTATATTCGTGGCCGCAATAGTGAAAAAAGTGTTGAAAACTGAAATTTTGTCAATTTCAAGGGCACATAACTCAGATTGTAGCATTTCAATCATCCTGAAAATTACACATAAGCAAGATCTTGCTTTCAACAAGATTCTGTCCAAATATCATCTTGATTGGTTAATAATTATGGTTGTTAGAATGAAAACAAAGTCGAAAATGGCAATTTTGTCAAATTCAAGGGCACATAACTCATGATATAAAATTTCGATCAAGCTGAAAATTATACCCAGGCAGGATATTATGCTTATACATATTCTATCCAAGTTTTGTCTTGATTGGTGAATATTTGTAGATTTTAGAGTAAAAATAAAGTCAAAACCAGCTATTTTTGACATTCAAGGGCAGATAACTCAGCTTATTCTGGTTCAATCAAAATTCTTTGAACGAATCTGAGAGAGGGTCACCCAAGGATCATTCCTTTGAAGTTTGGTTAAAATCCATCCAGTAGTTTCTGAGAAGAAGATTTTTAAAGAAAAGGTTTACGGACGCACGCACGCACTGACGCACGACGGACACATCGCCATGACAATAGCCCGCTGGCCTGAAAGGCCAGTGGAGCTAAAAAAAGAGCAGTACGAGGGCCCATCAATAATTTCGCGAACTAATCTTATATCAGAAAAATAAGTTGATAAACTTAGAAACATTACCCATTTCTTATAAAAGTAATATCTCCTGAACAGTTTGCATTCATTCCACTGGTTGACCCACGCCCGTGGCACGTGCTGCAGCCCGTCACGTGACATGTCCCGCCAACATTTGTAAATGTCACACCCAAACTCTTCTTTTTACTCACTATTTTCACCCCTTAAGTTATTTCTAAGGTTTGGAAATAACTAGAAGTCGCAAATTGCATAAGCTGTGCGGCGCGGAGGGTTTAGTAATATTTCTATACACAGTTTCATGATACCGGCCTTTTAAACGCGTTAGCTATGGGGCGACGCGCTGTCATAGCGCGGCAGAATCCCGGACCTTATAATATTTGCGCGCTGTATCATTAAAGCCGGTGGCAGATCAGATTTGATTACTACTGCAAAATTATAAGTACTTACTCGACTTTATATAGACATAAAAAGTTTCAGTTTTATTTCTCGAATATCGATGAAAATTCTAACATTTGTCTCACCGGCACATCTGGAAATCAATGCTTTTGTGGGTGAGAATGAAGAATAATGCTTCCAAATTGAGATTTGTTCTTTACTTTCCGACTCAATAATGATGCATCAATGTCATGTCACATGTATTTATTTGATTCGCAAAGTTGTGGCGGTCTCCATTATAAGTTTGGTATTATTTACAACACCTTTTGACCTCCTGCCCCATTCGGCCAGGAAGCGGCCAGTGCGGTACCCGTTTTGCTGATGCACGGCGCATTCCGAGAATACTGGTCATACTGCCCTTAGCTGTATCATACAAATCACCCAAGTGTCTTACTACTATTTCAACACATAATTTTCAATTTTCAAGAATAAATTCTAGGATTTTAGATGATTTCTTCTCAGCTTTATAGTCTCCGGTCTGCTAGTAAAATCACTCATTTTCTCTTATCTCTCTACCGTCTCTGTAGAGTCGTATCCGCTTTCAAATAACATTATTCGATAAACATATGTCTCTTTACAATACATGTAGAATTTTAAGGTTGTCCGTACAGGAATTATTGAGATATTCATAAAACTTTATCATAAGGAGTTGCTCAAAAATGCAAGATGACGTCATTTTTAAACAAACGCTATTGACATGACGTCATAATCCTGCGATGACGTCATATTGTTTTGACGTCATCGTTTTCTAATAAGATGAGCCGGCTGGAAATTGAATGAGCTTTAAGCATACCAATTTTCGTGAAAATATGTCAACGGGTAACTGAATAGTAGACTTAGTTCGCGAAATTATTGATGGGCCCTCGTAAATGGCAATTTTGTCAATTTCAAGGGCACATAACTCATGACGTAAAATTCAGATCAAGCTGAAAACTACACCAAGGTAAGATATTATAGTCACCAACATTCTGAACAAGATTTGTCTTGACTGGTCAATATTTGTAGTTGCTAGAGCGAAAACAAAGTCAAAATAAAGCCGACAATGGCAAATTAGTCAATTTCAAGGGCACATAACTCATGATGTAAGATTCAGATCTACCTGAAAATTACACCCAAGCAAGATCTTATAGTCACCATCATTCTGAACAAGTTTTGTGTTGATTGCTTAATATTTGTAGTTGCTGAAGTGAAAACAAAGTCAAAATAAAGCCAAAAATGGCAATTTTGTCAATTTCAAGGGCACATAACTCATGATGTAAAATTCAGATCATGCTGAAAATTATACCCAGGTAAGATCTTATAGTCACCATCATTCTGTCCAAGTTTTGTCTTGATTGGTCAATATTTGTAGTTGCTAGAGTGAAAATAAAGTCAAAACAGAAATTTTTGACATTCAAGGGCAGATAACTCCAGACTTTCTCCTTCAATCAGAATTATTTGAAGGAATCTAAGCGAGAGTCACCCAAGGATCATTCCTGTGAAGTTTGGTTGAAATCCATATGGTAGTTTTTGAGAAGAAGATTTTTAAAGGAAAAGTTTACGGACGGACGCACGACGGACGCGGCGCCATGACAATAGCCTGCTGGCCTGTCGGCCAGTGGAGCTAAAAACTATTTGAAAGCGAACGACAAATATGCGCCAATAAATAAATAAATAATTTGATTTAAAATAAAGCACAGAAAATAATGAGACAAAAGGAGAAAATGCTGATTATCAGAATTGTCTTCTTTTGTCTTAATGTTTTCCCCCAAGCCTTTAATATTGCGGATGTCAAGAGCAGGTCTTGTTTGGGAAAGGTATAGTAGTTCCGTTTTGATCTCTATAATTCAACCCTTCTCAACATCACCATTCTTTGGGTTATCAAACATATAATCTGGTGCAGACGACAATATTGGGGATAGCAAATGTGGGAATTGCTTGTGTCATAGCATAAAATCATTGGAAAACAAGATGTGTTGGTGAAACACGAATAACCCTGAAATGACCGATATTAAGTTTTTGGACAGACAGATGGACGGTCAGACAGACAGACAGATGGACACAAGTAAAACAAGATGCCCCCGATCTTCGATAAGGGGTATAAAAAGGGTAAATCACGGTGGGTAACCCATGTGACTTTTGGGAAGCATTCACACCGAAAAAATCGTCTGCTTCAAGGTATGTTTTGTTTAATTTCTCAGCTTTTACTCTATTGATTTTGACGATATAAAAATCACGGAACGCGCCTTTGAAAGGGCCATTCCTGTTTGTAACTCACTCTGCTCTGAATCCTGTGGTTTCTTCAAACATTCAAGCGAAAGTTTTTTTCGGTGCATGTGAACGCTTCCAACTTTCGTTTTGCACTTCAAAAAACTTTGGCTCGAATGTTTTAAGAAACCACTGGATTTGGAGCAGAGTGAGTTAAAGCCGGGAATAGCCCTCTCAAAGGCGTGTTCCGTGCACTTTATCTCATCAAAATCAATAGAGTATAAGCTGAGAAATTAAACAAAACATACACTGAAGCGGACAATATTTTCGGTGTGAACGCTTCCCAAAAGTCATGTGGGTAACCCACCGTGTAAATGCTCTTATCAACATTTTCATTTTTTCTCTTTATTGTAGAGCGTTTTAAAAGCTGACTTGAATAGAATGCCAAACGCTTGTCTTTCATGGGAATGGGCCAACCATCAAGACACAGTTTTGACATCTTTTATAGAAATAGGCTTAACTAGTCCCCGGACTAGACTCCATTTGACTGAAACCGACAGATATGTGAGACTGATAACACAGAGGACCGTAAAGGTGCTAGTTTTGGAGCCTAGTCTCCTATCTGTAACAATACTTTGTGGCAAAATAAAACAATATGTATTGCTGATAAGTGATAACCAACACTTCCTCGTCTTGTGTCTATATTTGCTGCTCAATATCACACAAAAATCACATCCGTATCAACATCCATATTGTTTTCTGCAGCAGCCTTCAAATAGGAACAGTCTGATATATTGTTGTTTGGGAATGGTCATTTTTGAAAATTGCTCATAACAGTAGTCTGAAGGGTTTCTACTGATATTGGATAAATCTATTTTTTCTTTTCTATGATATAGATACAGAGTGCACATGTATATTATTTATTACCAAGAAACATTTATCTCAATAAGTACAGGCTGAGAGCGAACACCTTAAATATTTGAAGCTCCATACAGAGTTTCTTTGTGAGGTCTTCATGATTTCATGATAACAACAATTTTTCCCCTCTGCATTTAATCCTTTTCAAAATGACAAAAATTTGGTCGGTCTAATTTGATAGCTGCTGCACACGACAAAATGAATGATACCACAGGTATAATTTATGAACAATAAAGCTCAGAAAACATTGAGGCAAAGCGATAAAATACTGATTATCAGCATTTTCTTCTTTTGCCACAATGTTTCCTTAAGCCGCTTCTATTAGGGAAGTCGATACCTGGTTTTGTTTGGGAAAGGGTGGGATTTGAGACCTTCAACCAAATTCTAGGCATGCTTTGTTATGCTTATAATGGCTGGTAGCATTCGAAGAGGCATTGAAAAACATCAAAAGAAAAGAAGAAACTGCTGATAACCAGCATTTCTTCATTTCTCTTTGTTTTCTATGAGAACAATCAAATAACATTTCTGAGGTACATGTATTTATCTTATATAGTATGCAAAGGTTTTCAATTTCAACCAACCTGATAAAAAAATATGTCCAGGGTTCTCCTAAGAATAATTTAAAGCTGTAGTGGCAAATTATATAAGTATCATTGAACCTTACAATTTAGTGTTTAATATGCAAAAAGTTGTAAATAAAAACATAATGGGAAAAGAAGAAATTTCTCATTTTGAGCAATTTCTTCTTTTTCCATTTAGTTTTTATGCAAATTTGTATGATTAAATGCCTTAATTTATCAGCTTTTTAGCATAAAATACCTCAAATTCCTCTTTTTTGTGGCCATTTTGCAGAAATTAAACAGTGGGGTGCTTTTGAAGCTGTAGGGGCATTACACTGTTTTACCATAAGCTGTAGTGGGGCCGATAAAGCTTATTGGGCTGGGGAGAACACTGATGTCGTTTGGAAACTACTCATTTGACCCATTCTCACTTTATGATGTTTTATGGACACACTTCCAATAAAGGCTTTGTAAACAGTTGTGGAAAATGAAGAAATTGCTTCAGACAGTCCAGGAAAATTGTAAAATATCAGTCCCTTGAAATTGCTGTCTACAAGCATCTTTGAATTAGGACTAGCCAGTCTGAAGTTCTGAATAATGAATATGGGTTAATAATAAATAGTCCTTGAACACTAAACACAGACTTGTTTCTTTTCACTGTTCATAATTGGTTCAAATTCAACATGAGTACTGGATCCAGGCTAGGTCGACATCAATTCAGGACCTGAAAAATAAAAAATAATTCATCAACATTTTATAAATTCAACTTTAACTCTTTCCCAAACAGTATCCAATAAGTAATTTTGTATACATAACAGAATTTTTGTAATCATTGAGAAAAAGACAATGCTTGTAAATATCATTTTCTTCTTCCAGCTAAGCAAAAACTTTTACACTAGACGATCTTAGCCAAAATAATAGACAACTTTGATTACCCTGTAACTGATTGAAAAATCTTTCAAAAAGTTGAAATGATAACCAACATTTTCTTAACTATTTTCTGAGATTCTATGGTACTATGTACAGCATTAAATTTTCTCAAATGTATTTATACAAATTCACTGAAGCACCCTCATCCTTTTGCAACAGCAACATTTTAGACTGTTCCAATTAGAATGCAGCCACAGTCCACATATGTCGAAATGAAATTGCTTCCTACAGGCCTGTTATTCAATCCTTTCCCATAAAGGACATCAAAACCAGATATTTTGCATTTTAAAGCAATCTAATGAAGTTATTTGAAAAGAGGGTTTATTTACCACATATATACCACATTGCTTTAGTTGGTATCACTCTATTTCCCTTACAGCTTCAACAATGACATTATGTACAGTAGTTCTGTGATTCATTCTTTATATGGCATGTAATTTTATCCAGTTGTTCTTCTCAATCATCCAACAAGTTCTGTCAATCAATCTGAAAACATAAAATCACTGTTTCTTGATTTATCCATTAAAACATTATGACAACTTTGGACCCTCAAAAAAGATAAAAAGCTTTGCAAAAATTGTTGAAATTGAATAAATTTTTGTAACAAACAATTTTCTCATCTACAACAATGTTTTCTACACAAACATACACACACAACAAATCATGAAAAATGTTATTTACGAATTTGAAACATTTCGATTTTCATGAGATTTTAGCATGTGCATTGTTAGGTGAATAAAAGATAATCCTTTCCTGAACAAGACCTAGTTTTGATGTCCCTGGGGTACACAGAGACAAAAGAAGAAAATGTTGATGATCAGCATTGTTCTCCTTTTGCCTCAATGTTTTCTAAGGTTATATTATTCTAAAATTTTACCGTTAATCCACTCCCACAGGGACACCTTTTGACGCCCTGAAAGATAAAAGCTTTGAAAAACATGGCTGAAAATCAAGAAAATGCTTGTGATAAGCAATTTCTCCATTTCCCACAATATTTTTTACCCAGAAAGAACAAAATATATAAAGTTCCATTCACTTGATGTTGTCTTCTGCAACATCTTTGAATTTGAATCAGTCTAAATTTCTGCCGTTTGGTAACAGGCATGTGATACTCATACTCGTACTCAAGTATTATGAGTACAAGTACCACTTTTCCCCGTACTCACTGGTACTCAGTACTCATTGGGAAAATGAGTACTCATACTCATACTTACTCAAGTACTGACCCTTCAGTACTCAATACTAATGAATCTTTTTGAGTACTTTATATTACAGATTTCAAAAGAACAAATGATTCATCATTTTACAGTTTTACCTTTGTTAACCCTTTCCAAAACAAGACCTGGCCCCGGTTTCTCGAAAAAACTTAAGTATTATTCTCATGAGAACATGCTCAACTTCAAAGGGATACTCTCCAACGTTGAAGGGTATTCAATTGAAGTTCACATGAATTTCGTGCGATTTGAGTATGAGAACGTATTTAAGTTTTTTCGAGAAACCGGGACCTGGTTTTGACATACCTATAAGAAAACATTTTGGAAACATTGAGGAAAAATATGAAAATGCTGATAATCAGTATTTTCTCCTTTTGTCTCAATATTTTCCAAGCTATAATGTGCACAAATCCAATCTTTCTCATTACCCATTTTGTCATCTGCATCAGCTTTCAAATTAGACCAACCTCAACTTTAGCCATTTAGGAAAGGGTTATCAATGACAAAATTCACACCTTTAGGCAATTATGATAAACTAATCCTTTGTTATGTATTGTTCGGCTATATATTTTGTTAGTCTATCATAGATGCTAACCTGTATCAAAAATTGTATACCTTTTTATACCAGAAAATGAACTGAAGTTTATTCCCAGCTTATTCATGTAATTCCTTACAAGAGAGAGAGAGATTCAATACTGTTTAATAAAATCTGGTACTGCACAAATCAGCATTCATTTGCAACATCAGTGTGATTGCTAAGTACTACATAAACATGTTTATTTTGCTTAGCAGGATTTCTTGTTGAGCAATAAACCATGTTAAACCCAAAATGTAACTTTTCCTTGTTAAAATTTCTGTGTATATTGCATGTCATTCTAGTACTCATATATACTCAAGAATATTTAAGTAATACTCGTACTACTAAGTACTGTAACCAATTTAGTACTCAGTACTCATATTAAGTACAAGTACCAAATCTGAAATACTCAAGTATTATTCAAGTATTAGAAAGTCAGTGCTCGTCACATGCCTGTTTGGTAATGGGTTAAAAATTAATTAATGATATCTATTTATTGTCTGCAGCATCTTTAAAATTGGATCATCCTAAAACTTTGTCTTTGGCAAAGATTTAAATCCTTTCCCAAAACACCAAAAATTAAAAGACTGTTCCAAATTGAAAGCATTTTTGGGGTAACAAAACTAATGTCATCAAAAATGGGAAATGTGTAACATAATAGCATATGGACAATATTCAGGAAAAGAGAGAAAATGTTGGTTATAAGAATTAATTCTCCTTTTTTTTGTCTCAATGTTTCTCAAAGCATTTCAAATTAAGGATATCAAAAGCAGGTATTGTGTGGGAAAGAGTAGAGTTGTTGTTGTGAGGGAAAAAGTAAAAAAATAAACTTGAAGCCTCTCTTAAAACCAGTCGTATGTGGTCCTGCGTACGGTCTGCGTCTAAAATGTAAGTATAGTCATGCGATGTACGCACATGCAACATAGATTTTGGTGGATGCAACCATGACGCAGACTGCACACAGCAGAGAATTGACCGGACAATTCATTAAGCCTCTCTTACAACCCGCGTGCGTCCAAATAAATCATGCGTTTTAAAAATCTGCAAAGACACACAATTTAAAAAGATGCATGACAGGTTGTAAGAGATGCTTAAAATGTATAGTATGATAATTTATTCAACCCATTCCCAAACGGCAAAATTTTAGGGTGATCACTTCAAAAACTGTCACAAATGACAAAATGGAAGTTATTAAAGATAGGATTTGTGTAAAATATGGCATAAAAAATATTGAGACAAAAGGAGAAACTGCTGGTTATCAGCAGTTTCTTCTTTTTTTTCAATATTTTCCCAAGCCTTTTCTTGTAGGGACGTCAAAACCAGGTCTTGTTTGGGAAAGGGTTATTAAATGATCATCAAGTATGAAAACATTTTGGGAAATAAAGAAAATACTCAAAATAATGTATTTTCGCCCATTTTTTTTCTTTTTTTTCTTCAGTTTTTGACATGAGATACCTAAAAATGAACATTTGGTGATAATTTTGAAGACATTGACTCTTTCGCAAACAAGACCTAGCTTTGAAAACCTGTGTAAAACAAGTGCATGTCGGATTGCGATGCAATACAGGAGTCCCCCACCGGATAACAAAAAAATCCTTTCTTATAATATATCTCCTACTTACTAGATCTATAACTGTATACAAAATTTGAAGTTGCTAGCACATTAGGTTTTGGACAAAATGTCCCAAACAAAAATATAAGGGTAAAAACAACCAAGGGCAATAACTCCAAAAGTGGGCGGAGAAGAACGATTCTTGTACATGCCACATGTCCTCAATGAGATCTATAAGTGTACCAAGTTTGAAGTTGCTAGCACTGATGGCTCAGGAGATATGGTCCGGACAAAAATGTAAGGATAAAAAACTACAACGGACAATAAATAAAAAGTGGATGTGGTAGAGTAACAGTTCTTGTGCATTACACTTCTTCTCAATGAGATCTACCAGTGTACAAAGTTTGAAGTTGCTAGGGCTTATGGTTTAGGAGATAAGTTCGGGACAAAAATGTAAGGATAGAAACAATAAAGGCCAATAACTCAAAAAGTAGACATGGCAGAGTGACAGTTCTTGTACATGACACTTGTCCTCAATGATATCTATAAGTGTAGCAAGTTTGAAGTTGCTAGCACTTATGGTTTAGAAGATATGTTCCGAACAAAAATGTAAAGGTAAAAACAACAAAGGGCAATAACTCAAAAAGTGGGTGTGGCAGAGTAACAGTTCTTACACATGACACTTGTCCTCAATGAGATCTAAAGGTGTACCAAGTTTGAAGTTGCTAGCACTTTTAGTTTAGGAGATATGATCCGGACAAGAATGTAAGACTAAAAACAACAAAGGGCAATAACTCAAAAAGTGGGCATGGCAGAGTTATGGTTCTTGAACATGACACTTCTCCTTAATGAGATCTATAAGTGTACAAAGTTTGAAGTTGCTAGCACTTATGGTTTAGAAGATATGTTCCGAACAAAAATGTAAAGGTAAAAACAACAAAGGGCAATAACTCAAAAAAGGACATGGCAGAGTAACAATTCTTGTACATGACACTTGTCCTCAATAAGATCTAAAGGTGTACCAAGTTTGAAGTTGCTAGCACTTATAGTTTAGGAGATATGATCCGGACAAGAATGTAAGACTGAAAACAACAAAGGGCAATAACTCAAAAAGTGGGCATGGCAGAGTTATGGTTCTTAGACATGACACTTCTCCTTAATGAGATCTATAAGTGTACAAAGTTTGACGTTGCTAGCACTTATGGTTTAGAAGATATCTTCCGGACAAGAATGTAAGGGTAAAAACAACAAAGGGCAATAACTCAAAAAGTGGACATAGCAGAGTAACCGTTCTTAAACATGACACTTTACCTCAATGAGATCTATAAGTGTACAAAGTTTGAAGTTGCTAGCACTTATACTTTAGGAGATATGATCCGGACAAGAATGCAAGGCTAAAAACAACAAAGGGCAAATAGCTCAAAAAGTGGGCGTGGCAGAGTTATGGTTCTTAAACATGACACTTCTCCTTAATGAGATCTATAAGTGTACAAAGTTTGAAGTTGCTAGCACACATAGTTTAGGAGATACATTCCGGACAAGAATGTGAGGGTAAAAACAACAAAGGGCAATAACTCAAAAAGTGGGCGTGCCAGAGTTATGGTTCTTGAACATGACACTTCTCTTTATGAGATCTATGAGCAGGGTTCTCCGCAGAATATTTTGAAGCCGTAGTGGCATTGTTAAACCTTGAAAATACATTGTGTTCATTCAAATAATTGTGAATAAAAACATAATGGGAAAAGAAGAAGTTGCTCAATTTGAGCAATTTCTTCTTTTCCCATAATGTTTTATACAGAATTAGTACATTTTACGTTTGTAAGAATGCACCATTGATCAGTTTTTGACATGAAATATCTCTAAATGTCTCTCTTTTGCGACCATTTTAAAGCAATTAAGCTGTGGGGTACTTTTGAAGCTGTAGGGGCATTACATTATTTAACATGAAGCTGTAGTGGGGCCGATACAGCTTAATGGGCTGGGGAGAACACTGATAAGTGTACAAAGTTTGAAGTTGCTAGCACACATAGTTTAGGAGATACGTTCCGGACAAGAATGTAAGGGTAAAAACAACAAAGGGCAATAACTCAAAAAGAGGGCGTGGCAGAATAACGGTTCTTGAACATGACACTTCTCTTCAATGAGATCTATAAGTGTACAAAGTTTGAAGTTGTTAGCACATATGGTTTAGAAGATATAGCCCGGACAAAAGTGTGACGGACAGACGGACGGACGGACGGACGGAATCGAGCAAACCTATAGTCCCCCAACCGGTAACCGGTGGGGGACTAACAAGCGCATTAATCACATGACTTTGTTATGGTATATTATCTAAATTTATGCTATCAACAACTTCAACGCTGGATAAGAATTCTATTTTCATTAATGTTCATTAATTTATTTTGTGGTTAAACAATGCAACATCTTAGGATTTTGACAATCCTATAATATTGTTGTTTGGTAATGTCAATGTGTGAAGGCGTGAAGGTCATGGCAGCAATCAGGGTATCATTTTACAAAATTGAATGATAATTGATAAGTCAGATTTGATTGTACTTTAATGGAAAGTAATTGAACATACACATGTATACATGTATTATGGAGGCTGGAGCACCTAACCATGGATTCCTGTCATTTCTCATAGCAGTATTGTCAGTAAACATTGACCTGAATCTGCCGAATATGCAATGAGTACTTGTGACGTGTATAATCAATCGCCAGCAATCATACACTGTCGGGCAGAGTCGACAGTTTCCGTGGCATTTTACACCGAGATTATAATATCTTTCTCTCTATTCTTACATCATCGTGTATAGTCAAGTGGTATGAGCGACTTGTTTTTGAGCTCTTGTATGCTAAGGTTATGGGTTCGAAACCAGACTTTCAAATGTAGCATGAAAGGAATTCTTAGTACATTAATTTTGTTCTTTTGAGAAATGCAGCACTTTGATAAGAACTATGTCTTTCGAATTCTTGATAGGGTAGGCAGAATTGAAGTCGGTCGATAATAATTGTTATGTTAAAACAAGAGCCGTCATAGACGGATTATGCTCCCCAAATAAGTGTTTGTCACAAAATAATTTGATTTGATTTATTGAGGTTTTACGCCGTTTTCAACTACTAAGGTCATATGATCGCGCCTGCTGGAGCACCTAACCATGGATTCCTGGCATTTCTCATACCAGTACTACCACAATACCCTTACCGAGCCTCCAATCTGCTCCCCACATAGGTTCACACATCTTCGCTAGCCAAGGTTGAACCCACCTACGTTTGTATTCACCCTTGGCGGATTTAGTCCGATTTTCTTGAAATCACGAAGCGCCGCCTAGCGGTCGTTCTGCTGGTTGTTTACGTCCATTATTGATGACGTCATTAACGCGCGTTGTCTTTCGTGTCATACGTCATGCGGATTATGTAAAAGTTAGCTGCTTTTTTGGTCGAATTGTCGAAAGTATAATAATTCGTCGATTAGAATTAGGGAATTCCTGTCTATTGCAGTGAAATTCTTAGGAAAAATCGCCCATCTTCGCGTTTTTGAGTTGCAAATGCAATGCTTTTTCCCGCCCGTTGTCATGATTTGGTTACTCATAACAAATGTATCAGTCGACAATCTGATTGGTTCCAGCGAGACCTCGCTGGAACCAATGAAAACGCTTTCCAGGAGACCAAGAAAATCGGACTAAATCCGCCAAGGGTGAATACAGAAACGACGTTACGTCGTAGATGTCACCCTTGGCTTGCGAAGATGAGGTTCACAATATCAAACCATTGATGGGTGACATTTTTGTCAGAAAGGGTATTTGCCACGGCCAGGTATCAAACCCGGGACTTCTCAAATGAGAGGCAGATGCGCTACCAACTGTGCCATGGCCACGGCCTTGTCACAAAATAAAAACTATAATTGATTAAGCCCCCTTTTCCCATTATGCATTTTTTGTACACACATTATTTCTAGAATATGATCTAAAACATCCCATTTATCACATAAGTACAAAATTTCATTAAATTATGCCCATTAAATGAAGAGAAATTAGCAAAAAAAAAATTTTGCATTAAGGCTCCTTTTTCCATGACGCATCCTCAAATTAAGAAACTAAGGAAAAGGTCTCTAGGGATTGTCCCAGGGATTTAACATGTGAAGTTTCACTGAATTTGGTCAAAGGATTGCTGAGATCTGGCTGTGGATGGATGGACATGCAGCGTGGCGACTATATGCCCCCTATCCCCACCCCACCCTGATTAATGATAACAAACCATTGGTGGGAGACAATTTTGCCTGAAAAGATATTAGCCGCGACCAGAGATCGAACCCTGGACCTCACTGGTGAGAGTCTGATGCGCTACCAAGTACCAACTGCGCCATGGTCACAAACCATGATATGACAAATTAATATGAAGTAATTTGTAACAACAATCTGTAGCAATTCATTATCATTGTGAATATCGCCAAATTGATACATGCGATGTTGGAATTATTTGAGCGGTGTCATAAACATTCCACGGCGGAAGGTTCCACAGCCGAATGTTTACCAAATTGCCCAAAAATGTGTTTGTATACATAACAAATGTAAATGACATCACAAGAAATATTCCGACATCATGTGAACTTTCATACGGTGTAAACTACTTAAAAAATGCAAAATAAAATGCTGATAATCCGCACTTTCTGTGAATTTTGAAGATATCAAAAGTTATCAAAGGAGGATATGTGAACAATATTAAACAGACAATATCAAGGTAGTCCACCCCTTATGAGATTCATTCGACTTCAGAATTATTAAGGCAACATTGTAAACATTTGGCAGCGGAAAGTTCTACCACCAAATGTTTACCAAATTGCATGAATAGGTGTTTGTATGTAGCAAATGTTAATAAATTGCATGGCACAAAATATTCCAACATCGCTTGAAACTCACAAAGGGTAAACTAAGGCAAAAATCAAATGTTGATAGCCAGATAATCAGCTCTCTCTGAGAACCTTGTAGATACCAAACATTATCAGAATAGGATACATGTATGTGAAAATTATTACGCAGAAAATATCAAGGTATTCCACCCCTATTGAGATTCACTCAGAGTTCCCACTCACTTTTTTGTCTGGGAGTGCATGCAACCCCTGAGGTAAATTATTGGGAGTGTATTGCAAAGTTTGGGAGTGCACTATTGTACCAACCAAAACTTAGTAAGCATACCCTTCTCAAACAACAATGTCTTTGGAGCAAAATTATACTTAAAGCAAGGAGGGAGGATATTGAAGAAAAGAAAGAAAATGCAGTTGAACAGCACTTTTCTCCCTTTTCCTCAATATTTTCTATTTGCTCCAGAATTTAGATTCTGTTGAAAATTGTGTGCATGATTTTTTCTTTCTCTACGTGAGTTACGCATAAATGTGCGTGAATGGGACCTCTGTCTATCTATCTATCTCTTTATACTGCAGCACCCTCTTCAGAGTATTAAGTGCAGTCGCGCTGTCTGTGCCAAGATAAAAGAAAGAATCAGATAAAAAGTGTGTAGTGAAAATGATAAAAGATAAAAGCATTTTTGTTAGTGCAGAAGAGTGAAGTTAAAAGTGGGTTAAAAACAGCGTATTTTGTTTAAATAGGGTGTCACATGGTTGATCTTGCAGCAGTGTTTTTTCTCCTTCTTTGCATGGGTACGTAAAACGGACCCGTTCCCAATGCAGTCATGGCGAAGACCGTCGGACCTGCGGACCTGTCCGATGAAATTACACTATGTCCGATATTTTTTTCCTTTCTGTCAGTCCAAATGTCCGACGCTAATTTTGAGGTTTGTCAAATTGTCTGTATGAAAAGATTGACAATTTACTATGCAAGAACTAGGAATATAAATTAAAAGATAAATACCTTTTTTTAATAATCCATGCCATAAATCAAGTTAATTTCCCTGAATTTCCATCCCTTAACTAACTGAGTCACCCTAAAAATGGGCCAGTCAATTACAAAGCGTGGGTAGAATCAGACATCAAAAGACCGTACCGCGGAAGTGTTGGCACTGGGCCAAATCATTTTTGTGAGTTGAGAATTTGACCCTTTTCTTTTTTGGATGAACCATAGATATATCCCTTTACACTTGTCTTTTCTGTATTCAATATATTTGTGGATCTGTCTTCGTCTGCATTGCTTAACCCATTACCACACAGTGACTCTTTTTAACTCCCCACAAAATAATGGCCATGGAAAACATAGTGGAAAATGAAGAAATTGCTTGTGACAAGCAATTTCTTCATTTCCCACAATGTTATCCACCCAAAAAGACCTAAAAATGGAAAATCCCATTCACATCAAATTGTCGTCTGCAGGATCTTTCAATTTGGACCGCCCTAAAATTTTGTCGTTTGGTAATGGGTTAAAAAAACCTTGCTTATGAAAAATAGTTATTAGCAGAGCTGCCAGTTTGCTACCATAAAATCCAAAACATTTTAGAATACTCATTACTCTGTGCAATTTTGATATTAAAACAAAATGGTAGAAAAACTAAAAACTGGGGGAAGGGGGGGGGGATTAAAAGCATTTCAAATTGGATATTTCAAATCCATGCCCTATATTGTGGGTATTCATTTGGATAATCTGAAGATTGAAAATGTGTCTTATTTCTATTCTGACCTTTCGGTCTGACAGAGTTTCATTCTGTCTGACAGATTTTTTTGAATTGTCAGTCCGAATGTCTGACAAAAATTTCCAGGTCTTCGCCATGTCTGCCCAATGCCAAAAAAGGTCATTTTTCCCAAAATATGGAAAGAAAATTCCCAATTCAAAAGTTCAACATTGTTTTTTAAAGAAGATTTGCTCAAATCCTTTCATATGACAAGCTAAACTATGCAAGAATGACTGGAATTCCTTTCAGTTCATTTAAATGTATTAGTATTTACAGAGAATTTCATTTTTCTTGCATTCTGTGATGGTATTTTTTTCCCAATTCTTGAGAAAACTACGCATTTTTCCTAATTTGGCTGGTACCGGACCCGTTCCCAAAATCATGAGAAAAAACGCTGTGCAGACTCCGTTTTTGAAGAAGTCAAGATCTTGAAGTATCACTAGTCGAGGAGGGACCTGTCACTGGAGGTCTGAATTATTCAGGCATCGTTGCAAACATTCGATGAAGGAACAATCTTCTATTGAATGTTGACCAAATCGCCAGAAAAGGTGTTTGTATATAATGAATGTTACTTTCATGGCACGAAATATTGCAATGGCGTGTGAATTTAATCAGGTACATGCGCGGATCCTGAGGGGGGTCAGGGGGTCATGCCCCCCCCCCCCTGGAATTTGACGAAAAAAGGGTTATCAAAAAGATTACTGGTTATGTCCCATAGAAGCTGTGTCATTTGTCCCTGTGTGCCACGACAAACGATTGTTATATAATTTAGTGTTTCATGGTATAACATGTATCTGCATGGATCTAAAGGGGGCAGGGGTGTTAAGCCCCCCTGGAATTTGGTGAAAATAGGGGTTAAAGAACAGAAGACACCCAGGGCTTTTTTTAAGGTTAGGGGAAGGGGCCAGGGGCCCTGAATTGGGGGAAAAATATAACTCTAGGGGAATATTTATTGCTCAATTTTTCGATAAAGAATTTCTAAATTTTATCATAAAAGTATATAGAAATGAAATCTAAGTCTATAAAACCAAGTAAATAATATTCAAATAGTCAGATAACACATTCAAAGCAAAGATACAACATTTTTGCATGCAAAATAACTTTGTTTAAGAGTTGAAATTTTATTTTTTTGGGAAAATGCATCTTTAGGGGAAAACATTTCTGAGGGGAAGGGGCCTGTAATCGGTCCCAGTTTCTTAGTGAAAAAAACCTATGACCCCCCCCCCCCCCCCCCCCCCCTGAGAAAAATACCTGGATCCGCGCTTGAAGTGAACCGCCTAAAGTTGATATCATTTTCTTCAATGATTGACCTGCAAATTTCCCCTACATTTAAAAAGAAAAGCTTTTGAACTCGAGGCTTAGTGACACAGAACAGCCTAATGCAAAAAAAAAAATGACAAAAAATTGTGCTTATGCGAAGTGACTTGGGGACGAACTGACAAATACGGATCTACACGAGTTTATTTACAGTTTCAATGAGCTAAACACTTTATTTTTCATGGTAATTGTATAATTCAATAAATATAAATGATTACTTACTTGAAATGTGTGAATTCACTTCAGAATTGGTGAAAAAACTGTCGAATCGCGATGGGTTGTTGTTGTTGTTGTTCAACGTTTTTGGTTGCAGTACACCTAAGCCGCGTGCGATTTAGGCCAGAAGTTGTCTTCTGGCATTCATTCGAATATTCTCGGATCTTATCGTTACTCAAGATCCCCTCGAACGGATTACAGTTGCCGGCATGAGCCGATCCTGCCCATATCTCTCCGCAACCATAACAACGGTAGTCAGGTCAATAACAACGGAAGCAGACCAAACAACCATTTAAATCTACGCTAGAAAAATATTTGAAACAAACAGCGTTCTAAAGTCGACTGTATCCTCATAAATGTGACAAAATTTTACCAGATAAAATAATTGATGTGATTTACCGATTATTGACAGTATATTTCACTTGAATTATAACGTTAGCTAAAGGATTGATTTGTTTTGATGACGTCATTTACGCGCGTCTACTTTCACGTTCAATATGGCGGTCACTGTATTACGCTCGAGATCATGTTGCAACCACGTTCCAACGCGGCAAAAGGTTGCAAACAGTCTCGAGGGTCGCGATTGTTCTGGCATTGACTAAGCAGCCAGTCTACAATATTTCCAGTCTATTTTTTTTTATTTTTGGACTGACTAATTTGACGCATCACTTTATCCATTTTTGGATAAAAATCACTACGCGGTGCGCATAACTCCAAAATCCTGTCGCCAAAAAGTAGCAAGCAGAAAATTGCAACTACAAATACATTTGCAACAAAATAAAGTTTGATTTTGTCTCAATTTCATCTAATAAAATAATTAATTCAAATTAGATTATTCATTTTACTCTATGCAAGCATATGAAGCAAATATGCCGCGTGACAGGAAGTCATGAGGAAGTACCACGTGCATGCATTTTATGGGCGCTGACATCTTGAAAGTAGTTAACCCAGAATGCCCACCAGAGATAGATGGTAATCGACAGGTGGCGACATCTATTGATAGATATTGGTCTTCTGGAAGAAGAAGAGCTAGTCTGGTTCCCGCCTCCGATACACTACGTAGTATTTTTTTCTACTACGTAGTGTATCAGAGCCGGGAACCACTCTCTTCTGGAAGAGCTCTACCGGCCTAAATCGCACACGGCTCTAGAAGAATGTCGGACAAAATCCCCTTAGGGTCTAAGGGAAGTAAATAGTTTTACATAGGCGACCATTATAACATTTTGGCTTATAGCTCAGTCCATGAGTTTGCAGCAATGATCTGACCTACCTTAAATTCTAGAACATCCATTCATACACCCGAAAAAATGAATTTTAGTATGGCATGAATCCTTTTCTCTATGACCTTTGACCCCATTTTTGAGATCACCCTAACTGCGGAGCTAATCTCAGAGGCATTTCAGAGTATAATACCCATCTTTTAAAATGGCTCAGAAATTGCCAAAATGATTCAAAATCATTGATTTTTTGCTTTTAACTTGAAAATAGAATATAATCAGTCACAAATGAATAAATCAGGTTCAATTCCAGTAAAAAATATTGTCCAATCACAGGTCACCTTGATCGTAATAATTCACCTGACCTTCCCTATAGATTTTGTCACGTGTCACGACAAACAGATTTACTTCCCTTAGACCTGATGTAAATACGCTTTTTGATATTTTGATTTTTCGCTATTGATCAATACCCTACAGTGTTTTACCGAGTGATTCGATATGATACACAAAAACAAAGCTTCACTACTAGTAACGTTACCGAACTTTCCGCTGTTTTCAAAGAGCAACGCTCTCTGATGTAAATAGCGAAAAATCAAAATATCAAAGAGCGTATTTACATCAGAGAAGACTCGGATTACTAGAATGGCTCCTATATAGGGTAAGGTGGGGCAAAACGCCCCTCGGGGTAAAACGCCCCCATCGATTTCTAGGAAATGCCAATATATATCACAAACTTAAGACATTAATATGATGGTAAAAAATTTGCAGATTATGTGACAGAAAAGTTTTAGCTCTGACATTAGTCAATAAGAAAATATTTTGCAAAAATCATTTTCGGGCCATTTCTTGTTTTTTCCTGCTGTCATTTATTTCGTGTTACATCTGGCACGGATATATTTGATCTGATATGCAATACATATATCTATAGCACATTAAATCGTTGTTTTATTGAAAAAGAAACATTTTGTAAAATATTTGGTGTATTTGGAATACTTTGATAAATGGTGAAACGGTCACTTTGGGGCAAAACGCCCCCAGTCTCATGGGGCAAAACGCCCCCTGGTTCGGAATTTTCCGGACGTGATCGTAGACGTTCGGCGGTTTCCGATCTATACGGAAACGTTACGAAGGGAAAAATCTGCAGCCGAATGATTGCGGAAACGCCCGAAACATTCCGACATCTTGTAAATTTCTATTATATGTATTCTTTTAAATCTATTAACCTTGATGCACATTTGCACGCCTTCTATTTTCTATGTGGGTTCATTATTTTTGTTTATCAAGCGAATAACATTGAAAGAGTGTTAGTCACATGATCAAAAGGTTCAGGGTCAAAATCTTTGTTATCCCACGTGCTCGACCGGAAAAATTAAAATTGACCACGAAGAACACCCGATATATATTGACTTCAAGTGTTAAAACTTTTTTCAATCAGCATAAAATACATACATTTGAAGCATGGGGCAAAACGCCCCCGGGGGCGTGTTACCCCACCGCGAGGGGCGTTTTGCCCCAGGTGTGGGGCAAAACGCCCCTTTTGAAAAAATATGTTTTTTGCCTATAAAATGCATATTTCAATACGCAAAGCCAAAATCACATGTCATAATGCTCAGCTGACTTCAAGCTTTATAATACTGCAAAAAATACACCAATATCTCCATTCGTTTTAAAGATAATGACCAAAAACAATTTGGGGGGCGTTTTGCCCCACCTTACCCTAACTCTATGTAAAATCCCATTTTTCAACACATTATTACACAATCCACAACTAAGTTAGAGTCAAACTGCGCCTAAACTGGTACAGATCCACCCTTGACCTGTAGAATTCTCAGAAATGAACCCACTATCATGGAGTGGATTTTTCAAAAAATTCAGTCAAACATACGTATTTTTCAGCGATAAAATTGAGACACCGGAAATGGTGGCCACATGCACTCATCCACCCAGAGACGTCAAATAGTCCTGAAAAGAAACATGGATTCTGGCTCAAAAATGAGAAAACATGTCAACAAAAAGCATCCAATGGAAAAATTAGCTCAAAATCATTCATGCAGAGAGCAAGGCATCACCAGAAAAGGGGCCATTTTTTTTCAAAGAACTATTTTAGCCCCCCCTACGACATAGGAAGTACTTGCCTGGGTGACCTTACTCCTTTTGCCGTAAAGCATTTTAGGCTGACTTCGTTTCGCACCTATAGCTCGTGTGGTCGGGAACCATTATTGGGAACTAGCGCTGTTCTATCTATTGAATTCCTCCCCGTTCTGAGTCAGCCAATCAAAATCTTTGTTTACCTCGACTCTGATTGGTTCGCTGTTATTCGAGGTGTTCCGAATGACGTAATGGCTCGGATGGCCGGACCACACTTTTTCCGGTGGTCGGACTATAGCTCGGGCCATTGCTGTTCGATTGGAGCTATAGCTGCGGAAATGACGTCAATAGCTCGCACTATCGGTGTTCGGTTGGAGCTATCGTCGAGCTATCACTGAGCTATCACCTCACTCGAAGTCGGACTTATACGACATCAATTTTTGGAAGGAAGAACTTGAAGGGAAATGGTAACCGTAAATGCATATTACGGTTACGGGTAGTATCCTGAAAGCTGATTGGCTAATTTACGGTAACCGAAATTGCATATTGGGTTATGTTCTGGACGCTGATTGGCTGCAGTAACCGTGAATTAAGCTCGCCTAACGCGCGGTTGGTAGCGCCATGACCGCGGCCTCAAGCCTTTAGGTATGCCTCGATGAAATCACATTTCAGTGCAAAAGCGTGCCTTTACAATTGTGTTTTGTAAAATTATATATAGCCTTGATTTAACAGGAGATCTGTTTGTTTACAGTAAAGTTAGACTAATCGATTTTTGATTTCCCAGGGTCATGGATGATTAGCCTACTAAACTGACGTCCAAAAGAAACGCTCCAATGAAATTTGTCGTTATTTTCCTTATGCCTATTACATTGTTAATGAAATGTATACTGTATATTATCATTTTGACAGACAATTACGGCAAATGAAAAAAAAAATATGCGTTTCTCTCCCTTAACATGTCCATTTCCGGTGACTGGTCGAGTTTTCTACGTGCGCTCCGTGTATGTACATCACGTGATGAAATTGGCCACATTTTACACGGTAACATGTGTTAGTGGATAGGCAGCACCGAATTAAAAAAAAAAATCTTGTAAATCATCCGAATTGAAGGATTCCAAGATTGAATTCAGAAAAAGGAGCTCGTAATAGAGCCATTTTTGAATGCGACGAACGCACAAACAAGCTGCAATGGCAAGACGGTTTAACATATTGTGTTTCTCGATTCGGTGTCTTGATCGACGCGTTTGAATTCTGCGAACGTTTATTGATCCGCCACGGTCAACTAGACCTCACGTAACGCCTGTAAAGCAAGATAATTCTCCACGTTAATGTCATGTTCGTTTCAGGTTTGTGACGTTGGGATCGACGTTTTGTCGAATAGTCGGTAAATGTGGTGGCCAAATAAGTGTTTTCTGGCGTTGCTGTTGCAAGTAACGTTTGAAATAGACACACTGCTTATAAAATAGAGCTCGTAGATTAGCCATATTTGAATACGGGAAAATCAAGAACAAGCCGCCTGGAGTTTTGACGTCTTGCATTGCCCAATTAGGCATCTTGGTCGACGAGTAAGAGTTACAGAAACATTTGCCAAACGGCCAAAGTCAGATAGACCTCATGTACTACGGGTTTCATTTGACCTGACACTGACCTTTACTATAAATGTGTTCATATTTCGCATTTAGCGTAACATTTTTCAAAAAAAAACTTGTATCAAACTACACAGATATAACAAGAACACAAGAAAATATTACCGATTTCTTAATTTAAAAAAAGACAGTCGTGTAATCTATGATAATAAAAGCGAAAGCTGCGCCATGTGAAATGACATCTGTAATAACGCCTGTCATACAAGAATTTGCTGTCTTACGTTAACGTCATAAGCGTTTCAGGTTTGAGACGTTGAAATCGACGTCGGTTTTAGTATTCATTAACTGTGGTCACCAAATAAGACGTTTTACGGTATCTTTTGTCGGCACAAGTAAAGTTTGAACCACGCGCTACTGATTTTCAAATGGAAATCCTAATACCGCTCTATTTAAATGTGCCGTTTTTTTCTAAACTGTAACAATTCGATAATTTCTTTATCATCATTTTTCAACAACAGATAATCAAATATACAGATGGAAATAAGTATTTGTAATTTCAAATCAGATTTACTGAATAATCGGACATTTGTAATGAGTGGGGCGTTTCTTTTGGACGTCAGTATATTAATTGGTCCCTGTCAAATGTTGATATCGGTTAAAGCCGGATTTTAACAGATTGACAAAGATTGAGACTTCAGTTATACTTTAGTATAGTATTTCGTCGGTATAAATAAAAAAAAACTTCGTAACTACAGCTTTATTGAATCAGTTGTTACGAGATTTTACAACAACACCGACGATGGATCAAAATAAATTGGCAAACTCAGTATAATTGACAAAACGCCGGCTGTCAATCATGATCATCGACTAGCCAATGGACGATTAGAAAAATACCACACCCCCATTGTCTGAAGATCTACGTTGCACGTGATATTGTATCGATCTATCGACTGACAATCAAAACAAGATCGATCAAGCGATCGAGTACTGATCGAGCTTGGTCGGCAAGATTGATCGGGACGTCCCGATCAAGCGTGGTCGGCAAAAATGGTCGGGAATTAATCGAAAAGAAATAAAGAAGAAGTGGTGTAAATACATTTGATCGAGTTTAATCGGGTTTTATCAAGGGATTAAGCCGATCGAGTTGATCGAGTTGATTTGGTCGGCAATAATGTTTTTGTCAGATGATTTTAAAAGATCTAACATACAAAGTTTATTTCTGATGTTTTTACACATTCTCTGCCCAAGCCAAATACAACTTGGTCAAATATTAAGATAGTTATTGAAGATTTTATGAAATTATGTCACGTGATTCTCCATCATGCAAATTTTTTTTTTATTATTTTCCCGACCTTTTTTTCTCTGTATCTTTTACCGGCGAGCATAATATCATGAAAATATCAGTCAAATATAATTCAAAAAGAGGTAAAGACGCATTCATTACAATCATTTTGTCACATATGCAATTCAAGCCATTGTACAAAAGTAAATATTTCTTGTCAGGCTATTGTGCAGGACTTGACAATTGATTGTACAAAAATTATTTTTTTAAACGGCCAAAATGGGAAGTTATAGACGGTTTCCTAACTAAAAAATTATATCAGCCTCAACAAACACATATGTACGAGCTGTGATTTTCTTGAAATCGCGAAGTGCCGCCTAGCGGTTGTTCTGCTGGTTGTTTACGTCCATTATTGATGACGTCATTAACGCGCGTTGTCTTTCGCGTTATACGTCATGCGAATTATGTAAAATTAGCTGCTTTTTGGTCGAATTGTCGAAAGTATAATAATTCGTCGATTAAAGTTAGGGAATTCCTGTCTATTGCAATGAAATTCTTAGGAAAAATCGCCCATCTACGCGTTTTTGAGTTGAAATGCAATGCTTTTTCCCGCCCGTTGTCATGATTTGGTTACTCATAACAAATGTATCAGTCGACAATCTGATTGGTTCCAGCGAGACCTCGCTGGAACCAATGAAAATGCTTTCCAGGAGACCAAGAAAATCGGACTAAATACGCCAAGGGTGAATACAGAAACGACGTTACGTCGTAGATGTCACCCTTGGCTTGCGAAGATGCTCTACAGAATGCATCTATTCAAGTAAAAACTGCGATTCTTAACAGCTAAATCACCCCATGTAGTTCATGCCCAAGTGAATCGGGCCTAAAATGATTTAAATCTAGAACCAATGGCTCCGATTGCTCTAAAAATGTTACAGGGAATAATAAATATAGAGATTGTTACAATGATCTGACAACTTGAAGTATTGTGTTTATCCAGAAAAAAAACACAAATTCTTACCAATGTCAACCGCTGATGTTTACCAAGTTGCATTTCCTCGATGTACAGACACACAAGTAATCACTCAAAGACAAGCGTTCACACACTTCCGCTCCTACACTGTGAAAAAGAGCAAGCCGAAAATAGAACGAGGACTCGGATTTTGGCACGCGTAGAAGTAAGATCGCCGTATCATTGTGAAGGGAACATTGAGGGAACAGGCAGGCCGAGCCCACCCTTAAGCGATCTTTTTCCACAATGGAATTCATTATATACAAGCTCTAACACGTGGTTGTTATTTACTAGAGCTATGCTAGATGATATTTTTTAACGTTATTTGTATGGATTAACAAGATATTAAAGTCATCTTTTTTACTTTCAACAATTTAGTTGTTGATTATTTAGACATGCGTCCCCTATGAAGGCTTAGAGTTGAAATATTCGTGCCCCTCGCTACCAGTGAAAAGATCTACGAATATGAAAGCCTGATTTAGGGACCAACAAACCAGTTGGACCGTAACAATATCGCGGCGGCTGGAGCACCTAACCATGGGTCCCTGGAATTTCGAACACCGATACTCCAACAACATCCTAACCGAGCCTCCAGCTCCTCTCTCACATAGATGATTCACGCCCATTAGACTGGGTTCCAGACTGATCATTTTTCCCTCTTTTACTTTCTCCGGTCTCAATATCGACACGATAAAAACAGGTGCCGCAATAACTAACGGGTATTGTTTTTTTATGCGTTATCTTATACCCCCCTCACACATACCTCACGACCTTACTGAGTCCTTACTGCGACCTTGCTACGACCCAGGACGCAGCACAGTCGCCATGGACGCAGCAGGGACGCGGCGAGTTCGTAGCAAGGACTCCAAGGACGCACATGGTCGCAGACCGACGGCGACTATTTTGAACATGCACAAAACAGTCGCAGAACCTCTGCGTTCTTACTGCGTCCTGGTTAGGTCGTCGTGGGATCTCAGTGGAGTCGCCATAGTCGCAGCAGCATCGTAGTAAGGACGTAGTTAGAACGCAATAGACGTCGTACACTCGCACTAAGGACGCCGTAGAGTCGCCGATGAAATTACAAGAAATTGCTCATTTCACACTATGTTTTCTACCAAGAAAGACAAAAAATGTAATAATTCATTTATCTGAAAATGACGTCCTCAAATATCTTTGAATTTGGATCAGTATAGAATTTTGCCTTTTGGTAAATAGGAAAATTTCATAGATATCTTAATTTATCCGAATCGGCAACTGGGTCAACTTGTAGCACTTTAGAGGCCTCGCTCGTTTGCCTCGTCCGCCTCTCATCATCACGGTGGAGATTGTGCATGATGGGATGGATAACGAATACGGACAGATTTACCTCGCTTCAGGTAAGAGATTGTGCAATAATTTTCTTATTTCTGCGTCAATTTTCAAGCGATTTGTTGCATGTACCCCACATTACGGAGCTCTTTCCTCAGATATATGACTTGATGGTAGAATCTTTGTACTTTGTCCAAAAATTGATCCCAACCGACCAGAAAAACGACAAAAGATTCAGTCCCTTTTTCTAGTCGATTGGGATCGTTTTTTGAGAAATGTACACAGGGTTTCCAGATAAGTTATACATCTGAGAAAAGGGGCTCAGTAAGACGGGGTACATGCAACAAACCGCGTGAAAATTGACGCAGAAATAAGAAAGAAGTTGCACTAATTCTTACCTGAAGCGTGGTTAATTTTGCCGTAGTCGTTACCATTTCGTTTTCTGGTCGGTTGAAACAATATATCGGAAAAAGTACCATGAGTTATCTAATATGTCATACATCCGATGAAAGAGCTCGGTAACGCGGGGTATATGCAACAAACCTTTTGAAGATTGACGCACAAATAAGGAAGTTATTGCAAAATATCTTACCAGAATCGAGATTATTTTGTCCGTATTCGTTATCCATCCCATGATGCACAATATCTACCGTGATCATTGGAATAATATGGATGATTCAACTTAAAACTAACGTCTTCACTCGTCGAAGGCCAGACTCAAATTTAAAAATTTACTGAAATTTACTGGAACAAAAGTTTTATTTTCATGGACGTAGCAAGGACGTAGTAGGATCGTCTTACAGTCGCAGAAAAGTCGCCGGACAAACGCAATAGTCGCCGTACAGTCGCCGTAAGAACGCAGTGGAAGTAGCACAGTCGCAGCTGGGTCGCCGATGATCGTCGTTGGGTCACCGTGGGGTCGCCGTAGGGACGCAATACAGTCGCAGTGGAAACGCCATGGACGTAGAAGGGTCGTATTGAGGACGTAGAAAAAACGTACAGAACACAAGGCTGCGGAGCCCCGAACCGTACGCGAGAGAAATTTGGAAATTTGAAAGAAAACCAAACGACTTTCGCAAGAAAAATGACATTTTACTAGTTTTCAGGTCGCAGTAGGGTCGCGAGCTATGTGTGATGGGGTATCATTGACCAAATTGTATATTGACGACTGGACCCAGGCTACACACCCGTTGGTGAGAGACGAATGACTTTTGTCAAATGTCAGAGTGGATACTGGCCGAATCGGGATTCGAACTCGCGACCCCTGGATAGACAGACTCCGACGGTACCGACTGAAGTATCGGGGCCCGGCTCTTTAAGATTATTTATATTAAAAATTACAATATAGCTCTTTATTTTTCTTTGTGCCAAATTTAGACATCGACTGACCTGTAACAGCTTATATTAGATTACGACGGTATAAACCCATATGAAATCGGTTTGTAGAATGTGGACGTGATTATATATGATCTTATATTTCGATCGTATCGCGATAACCGATTTTTGCCATTTTAAGTATGAATCATAGTTATGTGATCTGAAGTCTATAAACATTTCAGGATAAAGTTAAAAATCAACTTTTGTGATTAATTTTCTTTAACAGGAATTTTGGCCTGCGAAGGACAAATTGTAACTATTATTTTCTCACTTCCGTCAATATTTCTACACCGTTACAATTTCATTTTCTGTTTTCAATAACAACTAGGCCTATTATTTAGTCTGCCACTACATGATATTGGACGTGTTTTAAGTTTATTCATTTGAAAAAAGGCCGACCGGATAGCTCAGTTTGTTGCGCCAGATCCTATCAATCCTCGGTCGTTGTTGCGAATCTCGGCTCGGCCAATACCGTTTCTGACGCTAAAGTCGCCGCGATATTACCAGGGTAACTATTTCAATCAGTTGCAGGAAAGGGGTATCATCATTACTCTGTGTTAAAAATATATCTAAACCGAAAGAAAAAACCTTTAATTGGCCTTAAAGATAGTATTTCCCCTTTAACCCTTTCCCAAATAAGACCTGGTTTTGACGTCCCTAATAGAAAAGGCTTGGGAAAACATTGAAACAAAAGAAGAAACTGCTGATGACCAGCAGTTTCTCCCTTTGTCTCAATATTTTCCATGCAATATTTTACACAAATTCTATCTTAAATAACTTCCATTGTGTCATTTGTGGCAGTTTTTGAAGATGATCACCCTAAAATTTTGCCGTTTGGGAAAGGGTTAAGGCCCTTTTGCGTGTTTTGTTATGTCCCCACAGTTTATATTAATCGGTTTTGTACTTCGTCTCCGTTTTCGTTCTTACCTTGCACATGTATATTAGTACTCTCCAAAGCCGTGGTTTATTGATTAATTAACCATCAAGTATGACTATCGAAATGGAATGAAGAGAAAATGTGCTCTGTTCTTAAAGAGTAGTATATTAGGGACATCAAAACCAGTTCTTGGTTGGGAAAGGATTAATATTGGTGAGCTATACATGCTAGTTGTCTGTCAGCAAAGTTTTGTCCAAGTATTGTTGTAAAGACGTGAAAATGTGTGTAAAACATTAAAGATATTTTAATGAACAAATCTAACTCAAACAAAATCACATTGATTGGTTAACATTTATGGTTGTTTGAGGGCGAAACAGTAAAAAAATGGAATTAATATCAAATTGAAGGGCACATAAACCATTACTACACAGCAAAACTTTAATTAAACAAGTCTTTATTCAAGAACGTTGCAGATGACAATTTCATGCGACTTTTTTTGTTCTTTTGGAGTAGAAAATATCGTGGGAAATAAAGAAATTGCTTATAACAAGCAATTTTCCGTTTTCCAAAGCCTAAATCTTGTGGGGCGCCACAAGGCGTTCCTGTGTGATAACAGGATAATTCATGATGTAAGATTCCGATCAAGGTGTAAATTACGCCCAGATACTGTGATCACCAATATTATGTAAAAGTTTTGTCCTGGTTAGACAATACTAGTATTTGTAGTTTTTAGAGTAAAAACAGTCAAAAGTAGCTAATTTTGACATTCAATGGCAGATTTCTTATTCATTTCTGGTTCAAATCCTTTGAAAAAATCTGAGAAGGGGTCACAACAATCTGATTGAAATTCTAGATGTTGAAATTCTAGATGTTTTAAACTTTTCAGTAACATCTGACACCCATCCATAAGGGTAATCTTTTGTGACCTCTGAAAAAACCAAGTTAGTTATCCCTTTTCAAAATGCAACACTTTTAGGCTGGCTGAAAATGAAAGCTGCTACAGGTGAGAATGTCAAAATTGATCTAAACAAGATGTGTTTGTGAAACACAAATGCCCCCCAAATGGCCATTTATGGCCCTGGTTGTCCGTCTGTCCGTCCGTGAGCAATTTATTGTGTGCGCAACTTCTACAGTTTCCGTCTTGCCATTTAATCAAAGTTGAGCACACCACTTACCGAATTCAGATAACTCTTTCCGTTCTTGAATTATCTTACCTTGAATTGAAATGCCCATTTTCTTGTGTTTGCAACTCCTACAGTTTCGAACAGAATTTGTTTAAACTTGCCACAACTTGCCACAATGATCCTACATGGTGTTTGTTGTGCACACCACTTACCGAATTCAGATAACTCTTTTCATACTTGAATTATCTGCCTTTGGATGGAAAAATGGCAGATTTACTGACAAGCCCCTCTCGGGCATATGCGCCGCCCTGCGAAGCTTTTAAAATGTTAAGCTTTTGTGTATAGGGTTGATAAGGGTTAACTGATGACCTTGGTGATTGTCAAATTGCATGGAACAAATAAATATCATTTAAAGAAAGTTACATATAAAATTTGAGCTTTGTATGTCGACTATTTTTGGAGAAAACACAAAAGTTTTCGGACAGACAGACGGGCACAAGTAAAACAATATACACCCCCGATCTTTCGAGACGGGTGCAAAAAAAGAAAGAATTTGTGTTAGATGTAGAATTGAAACTATTGAGGCAATTGAGAAAATGCTGGATGGTGATCAGCAATTTCTTCTTTTATCTCAATATCTTCCCACGCAGTTTCAAGTCCTTGTTCTGGAAATGGTGATATTTACTCTAACCAATCAAACATCTTGTTGTATATGACTGTCTATGACAAGCATGTTCTGCACTCAAACGCAATATCCTTATGGCGTTATCTACAGTTTTAATCGCTCGCCTGATGGCCAGTGGAGCTAAAAATGGAACTCAAGCATCTCTTACAACCGGTCGTACGTGCTCCTGTGTGCGGTCTGCATCTAAAACGTACGTTTAGTCGTGCAATGCACGCACGTGCAACGTACAATTTTGGTGGACGCAGCCACGACGCAGACTGCACGCAGCAAAGAATTGACCGGACAATTTTTTGCTACGACCATTCTGTGTCTTTTAGAACGCCAGGACGGCCCAGGAGCATGAAAGACAGAAGTACGGAGCACGTCCGACAGGCGTGCACGCGTGTGACGCAGGGAACGATATACTAAAATTCCAGAAAATTCACAAAGAATGCGTACTTTTCTCGAAATAGATTCATACTTTTGACTTGCTTTGAATGTACATATGTTGAGGCGCTCTTACAAACCGTCGTGCGTCTTTATAAATCGTGCGATTTTGCAGAGTTTTAAAACGTACGATTTAAAAAGACTTTATTTCCCATCTCATTCCAGCCTCTCACTGCTGAAATATTGTGTTTGGACTTCAGTACCACAGTGTAGGAGCGGATGTGTGTGAACGCTTGTCTTTGGGTGACACAGACATACAAGTTATCACTCAAAGACAAGCGTCCACACACTTCCGCTCCTACACTGTGAGTACAGCTCGTATGTTTTTTTGCCTATTTTCACACATCACTACGATTCGATTTAGGTGGAAAAACATGATGGCCAATATGAGCGTGGACAAGCTTAGACTATACCTGGCTTTTCTACTCCTCATGTGGAAAATCACGGTGGCCACAAAGATTTTCCACCTGCCACTGCGGTGATGCGCGGGAATTGAGAGTGGACAAACGCGATGGCCACGATGGAAAATCACGGAATTTCCCACCTTAATTCTATTGTCCATGTTGGGCGAGTGTTTCATGCAAAAATACACAAGCTGTACTGTACCAGACTCTTGAGGAGATATTGCTTGGACAATATTACCACTAGTGCTCAAGCAAACAAGAGTTGTCCGAGGACAACGTAGCTCGCCTATACGAAAGGTTGTCGCAAAAAAGGGAGTCAAGGTCAATGTCACAAGGTCAAAGGTTATGGTCTCAAGATCAAGGTCATTGCAAGTGGTATACATATGTGAAATATCAAGGCCCTATCTATAATAGTGCATGAGATATAGGCCAGGTGAATTTCTTTTTTTACAAGTAAGTCAAACTCCAAGGTCAAAGTCACAAGGTGTCATGGTTCAAAGTAAAAGGTCTTGGCAGGAGGTATTTATGGGTGAAATATCAAGGCTCTACCATTAAAAGTGCATGAGATAAAGGCCAGGTTAAAGGTTTTAAAAGTAGTTCAAACACCAAAAGTCAAGGTCACTAGGTCAAAGGTCATGGTCCCAAATGAAAGGTCATGGCAGGAGGTATTTATGTGTGAAATATCAAGGCTCTTTCATTTATAGTGCATGAGATATATGTCAGGTTAAAGTTTTTAAAAGTAGGTCACACTCAAAGGTCAAGGTCATCAGTTCAAAGGTCATGGTCCCAAATGAAAGGCCTTAGCAGGAGGTATCCATGTGTCAAGGCTGTATCTCAAATAGTACCTCAGATATAGACCAGACTAAAGTTTTTTTTCAAGTGAAGACGCGACGGGACGGGACGGCATCCCGACACTAGGGCTGTGACATTAGTTCCCTTGAATTAAAGTCCCGGCTCGCTAAAAAGTAACAGCCAAGTAGAGCTCTACAAAAGTCCAAACAAAGTCTTTTAATGTTCATATCAACAAGTTTTTCGGATATTCCTAATCGAAAGCTGCTGAAGGCAACAAAAATGTGATAAGGGACATCAAACAGGTCCTCTTTTTCTTGGGGGGGGGGGGGGGGGGGAGATTATTGGCAACTTAAAGAAGTAAACTTCTTAATTTTTCATTAAAAAGAAGAAAACGTTGTTTCATTAAGTTTATTCATTATTTTTTTCACTTTCACTGAGGTTGAAACCATTACCAGACGGCAAAATTTAAGAATGTTCTAAATTCAAAGAAGTTACAGACAACAATTTCAAGTAAACGAAATGTTATATTTTTAGATCTTTTGGGGTAGAAAACATTGTGGGAAAGGGAGAAATTGCTTGTAACAAGCACTTTCTTCATTTTCCGCAATGTTTTCCAAAGTCTTCTTATAAATCATCAAAAAGGGTCACTGTATGGTGATGGGTTAAGCTTATAAATTTTTTTTATAGTATCATCAAAATAAATTTTGGGAATAATTGTATCTTTTAACTGCAGCAAAAGCACCTGTCAATTTTGAAAATTCTTTTTGAATATTCCTAAAAACTAAAGTTATGAACATAACTTGCAAATTTATGTTAAGCTTCAGTATATCAAAACTTTTGTGAAATTCTACAATGATGTATTGCATTTGGACCGAATAATTGACTCTTCAAAATACTAACTATTTTTTTCTTTTGATTATAATATAATTTTAAGAAAAAATTTAGCTAGTATTTTGGATTGTCAATTATTTGTGTAGATTTTCACACAATATTTGTTCAATCAATAAATTTACAAGTTATGTTGCTAATTATTAGGTGTTAGGTCAAAAAACAAGATGACCCATTATGATCCACCTTAAAGAACATAATAGGAGAAGATAAAACTGAACAAGAGGGCAAAGATGGCCCTTTATTGTCACTTTAGAGATCATCAAGATGATAACTTTTGTCTCATCTCACACCTTCAACTTCTTGACATTTTTCATTACAGAAAATAATTTAAACAAGAAACCAAGCTGGCAGTAGAGAGTTATACTACCATGGGAATGCAAAATTTAACTTAAGGATACCTGACAAACAGAATTGGAAAAAATTGCATCGTTATAAGACAATTCTACAAAAAGAAGTCAAGACCAAAGGCCAAACAGTGAAGAAGATTGTACAAAATTTCCTTCTTTGTCTCTATATTGAATTCGATACCCACAACATAGGGTCAATGTTCCTTGTTTACACAAATTTAGAGTGGTTTGGCATAGGGCCTTGAGATGATTCTACGCACATTTTTTTTTTAATTTCTAGGCCAAATGGTTCAGGAGAGGAAGATTGTATAATATTTTCTTCTTTGTCTCTGTATGAAATTCGATACCCATAACAAGGGGGCCAACTTTCTTTATATCTCAATAGTTTGAAGTATTTTGGGAAAGGATCTTAGGACGATTCTATGCACAAAATCAAACCTCTAGGCCAAACGGTTCAGGAGAAGAAGATTGAACATAAGCTTTCCTTCTTTGCCTCTATATGAATTCAATACCCACAGCATAGGGCCCATTTTCCTTGTATCAGAATAATTTGAAGTATTTTAAGAGAGGGCCTCTAGACGATTCTACACACAAAATTTAAAAGCTCTAGGCTAAACGTTTTAAGAGAAAAAAATGTACACGATTTCCTTCTTTGTCTTTATGTAATATTCGATACCCACAACATAGGGCCAATTTTTCTTGTATCACAATAACTGGAAGTATTTTGGTAAAATTCTTTTTGACAATTCTACACACAAAATTTCAAAGCTCTAGGCCAAATGGTTCAGGAGAAGAAGATTGTACAATAATTACTTCTTTGTCTCTATGTGGAATCCGATACAGACGCACGACGGACACATCAACGGCCAGTGGAGTCAAAACAAAATCAAAAACGGCAATTTAGTAAAATTCAAGGGCACAATTCACCAAGGATCTTACAGTCGCCAACATTGTGTCTAAGTTTTATCTTTATAAGTCATTAATTGTAAAAGCTAGAGTATAAAACAAAGTAAAAAACGACAATTTTGTAAAATTCAAAGGCACATAACTCATGATTTTCTGACAGGATCATAATCAAAGTCAACGTCATCCGAGATATTTTGGTTCGGAACATTGTGTCCAAGTTTTCTCTTGATAAGTCAAAAAGTGTATATGCTATACTGTAAACAAAGGCGATAACAGTCGAAAATGGCAATTTCGTCCAATTCAAGGGCACATAACTCATAACTTTCTGCTCCTGTCAAAATCAAACTCATCCAAAACCTTTATGGCTACCAACATCGTGGCCAAGATTTAATTTGATTGGTCAATATTTGTAGAAGCTAGAGTGTTAAAGTTGAAAGTAGCTATTTTTGAAGTTCAAGGGCACATAACTCCTGACTTCCTGGTTTGATATGACCCAAAATAAAACTCATCTGAGAACTTATGGTCATTTATGTTTTGGCCAAGTTTGTTCAAGATTGGTTATTCGAGGATGCTAGAGTGTTAACACCAGATTGTGGACAGACGTATGACGGACAAAAAGCGACCACAATAGCTCACCTTGAGCACTTCGTTCTCAGGTGAGCTAAAAAGGGCTAGAAAAGACAAATTCAAAAACTTTGTAGAACCAAAACTTTTATTTAGTAAATAATGCCTCTTTGGCTTCTAATAAACACTTTCCCAAACAGGACCTAGTTTTTATGTCGATAATAATTGGGAAAACATTGAGGCAAATGAAGAACAGTCATGCTGATGATACTTTTGCCTCAATCTTTTCAATGCTGCTATAAAACCTGCATAAGTTGTTTCTATTTACACCAATTTTGTCATCTGAAGCCTCTTTGAATTGGGACAAGTCTAAAATTGTTGTTTGGGAAAGGTTTAACATCACAAGAAAAAATCTTAGAAATATACTGTACAATTTGAAAAAAATTCTAACTTCCCAGGCTAAATATCTATTTAGTCAATTATGCCTGTTTGGCTACAAATTCAATCAAGAATGAATACAGAACGGTAACAGAACAAACAAGATGTGTTTGTGAAACACGTGTATAAAACCTTTCCCAAACGACACAATTTTATGATGGTCCAATGCAAAAGCTGCTGCAGACGACATAATCAATCTTAATAAAGATTCAAATTATGTTATTTATTCAAGAAAATATTGAGGCAAAAGCAGAAACTGATGGTTATCAGCAGTTTCTTCTTTTGTCTCAATGTTTTCACAAGCATATTCTATTATGGACGTCAAAAGCAGGTCTTGTTTGGGAAAGGGTTAATCTGGTTTCTTGCATCTACGTAGACCTACATCAGTGTTTCCTCTGACTTTCAAATTTAGGGAAGAGTAAAACGAAGATCTTAGACTAAATTTTGACTCAGAAGCATTCGGCATGTCGGCACTGGTCTTATTTGGGAAAGGGTTAAACTATATTCCGTAGGCCACTAATGTCCCCGAAATTACTATTTTTCCGGAGAAAAAAGTCAATGTTTATGAAATAATAACAGGTCTAGAGGTCTTTATTTGCCAAATAAAACCCGATGTGCGACGGACTACATGTGTAGGTAAAAACCGAGGCGCTCCGCGCCGAGGTATTTGCCTTAACATGTAGTTCAGAGCACAGAGGTTTTTATTTGGCAAATAAAGACCTCTAAACCTGTTATTATCTCCATTATAACACTCTAAATAACAAAACGCACATTTTAAATGTGTTATTTTGTGGAAATTCTGTCATGATCTAGTTTTCGGCGTAGGAAACGCATTGTCGGTTAAGTGACGTCATTGATGACGTCATTTGACGTTACCTTGACGCTACGTGACGTTTTGGCGCATACACAAAGCATAATTACATAGAGTCTTTATTAGTCAAATAAAACCCGCTACAGTTCTTCTTTCGCTATATATGGATTTTACGGTGGAGTGTTATAATAAGTTTTAATGTAAAGGGCTGACGGACAAACAGGCATGAGTAAAACAATATGCACCCATCTTTCAATATGGGGACTTAAATATGATTCTTAGATATTTCCAACTAAGAAAGTGTTCTATTTTACAACTAAAACTTGAAATTGCTATTATAGAAAGGTCATATCACCAGAATTACACATCAGACATACCGATATTAACCACACACTGACTCTTTTTGACTTCCCACAAAATAATGGCCATGGAAATCATCATGGTAAATGAAGAAATTGCTTGTCGCAAGCAATTCCTTCATTTCCCACAATGTTTTCCATCCAAAAAGACCTAAAAATTAGAAATTCCATTCACTTGAAATTGTGGTCTGCAGAATCTTTCAATGGACCGCCATAAAATATTGTCGTTTGGTAATTGGTTAAGGTTGTCAATCCCTAATGAGACTCAAGCAATGTTATGTTTACCACGTTCCCGGAATAAGATTGGATATATAAAGGATGTTAATAACATCTTACAAAAATCCTATGAAATGCGAATATCATTAAGTGTAGACTACCTTTAAGCATCTCGCTTGAATCAGTGTTAAATAAATTCTATTCCACCAGAGGAACAAACGAAGCAAAATCTATAGGCCATGGCGAGGCATACTAAATCAATGACTGTGCTGGAATGTATATCTTTCTTTTAACCTTTTTCCAAACAAAACCTGTTTTGACATTCCTGATAGAAAATGCATGAGAAAACATTGGATCTAAAGAAGACAGTGCTGATAAATAGCATTATTCTCCTTTTGCTTTAATATTTTCTGTGGTAAATTGTACACCAACCCTAAAGTTAAGTTATCAACATCCATGTCTGCAGCAATTTTTTTCTTTTCAATCAATGTTTTCTCAGGGGTTAAAGTTATAGAGTACCACATAGTCATTGACAGTGACATTTGCACTACATTTACAGTCTATAAGCCAGTAACTTGCAGAGGCAGATCCAGAGAGGGTGAGTGTTTTTTAAAAAAAAACCTTTCCCCTTTCTGTAGACTGTTTATTTCATTTCCATGCAGAAATTCAGTCAAAATAATGTAATACTAGGAAAACGAATCCCCCTTTTTGTATATTTGAACCCCTTTCTGAGAAATCCTGGATAGTTTGCAGAGTGTAACAAAGTGACATACTAGACAACCATTTTAAGCAACATCAAATCTTCTTCAAAGTTGCATACTATGTACAGCATACAGATAGCTAGTCTTTACCCTTTTCCAAACATTAAGACTGTTCTCATTTGATAGCTATTGCAGACTAAATAGGTGTTGATAAAGACAGTTTTAGTACCATATAGCATATCATCACATATGGACATCGTCATGTCGTTAATATATCATTTTAAGCATTGTCTTCTTTTGACTCTAATTTTCCCCATGGATGCATTATGTGTTAGGTATATCAAAACCTGTAACCAGGCCTTGTTTGGGAGAGGTTGAAATAATTTTTGAATAGTCAAAAAGCTAAATTCAGTAATTTTTTCTTCATGCAGCATTTAAAGTTCCTAACTAGAAATCTATTAGTAAAGGTGATAAAAAGTAACCCCGCCACCTCCTTTCTTTGGACAAGCGTTTTGTCGAATCCGGCCATAACTAAAAAATTGTCAATCCGACGTTCTTGAAATTTGCGTCTTGCACATCTAAAGGTCCTAATGCACATATGTGCCAAGTATGAAGCAAATCAAACAATAAATGTAGGAATATTTGTCCGGACAAGCATTTTTCGTCAAATCAAGCGCCATAACTCAGAAATTATCAATTCAATTTTCTTGAAATGTGCATCTTGCACATCTACAGGTCTCATGTACACTTGTGCTCGGTATGAAGCAAATCGGATAGTAACTATAGGAGGAGTTGTACGCACAAACATTTTTCTATCAAATCAGGGGCCATAACTCAGAAAGTATCTGTCCGTTTTTTTTTTGTAAAATTGGAGTCTTGCAAAGCTGCAGGTTCTAATGCATTCGTGTGCCAAGTATGAAGCAAATTGGACACTAACTGTAGGTGGAGTTGTCTGGACAAGCATTTATTTTGTATCAAATCAGGGGCAACAATTTCGAAAGTATCTGTACGATTTTCGAGAAAGTATCGGTTTGAAATTGGCGTCTTGCACATCTGCAGGTCCTAATGCACACTTGTGCCAAGTGTGAAGAAAATCGGACAGTAACTGTAGAAGTTGTCCGAACAAGAATTTTTTGTAAAATCAGGGGCCATTATTCAGAAAGTATCAGTCTGACTTTTGTAAATTTGCGTCTTGCCAATTTATAGGTCCTAATGCAAACTTGTGCCAAGTATTAAGCAAATCGGACAGAAACTGTGGGAGGTCTTGTCCTGACAAGCATATTTTGATCAAATCAGGGGCCCTAACTCAGAAAGTATTTGTGCGATTTTCGTGAAATTGACGTCTTGCACATCTACAGGCCACAAAAAACACTTGTGCTAAGTTTGAAAGAAATTGTCAATAAGTGTAGGAGGAGTTGTCCAGACAAAGCATTGACTAAGTAGCCAGTCTGCAATTTCCAGTCTATTTAATTTTTTATTTTCGGACTGACTAATTTGACGCATCACTTTATCCATTTTTGGATAAACCACTACGCAGTGCGCATAACTCTGAAATCCTATCGCCAAAAAGTAGCGAGTTGAAAATTGCAATAAAAACTACATTTAGTACACAATAAAGTTTACTTTTCATCTCAATTTTATCAATTTTATCAAATGAAAATAATAAATAAATCTTATTATTCATTTTACTTGAAGCAAGCGTGGGAAGCAAATATGCTGCGTGACAGGAAGGACCACGTGAATGCATTCTAAGGGCGCTGACATCTTGAAAGTAGTAAGCCCAGAATGCCCAACCAAGATAGATGATAATCGACTGAGGCGACATCTATTGGTACATGTAGATATTGCCAGACATTGGCAGACAAAGTATTGGAGATAGACCAAAAAACAAAACAAACCAACCAGTAGTATAGCCCCTCCAAACTTCGTTTGCGTGGGTATAATTAAACCATTTCCACCTAATGACGCTCAACAAAATAAAGGGATTGGAAAACAAACATGGTGGAAAATTAAGAAACTTCTTGTAGCACGCAATTCTTCATTATCCACAATGTTTTCCGAACAAAATGCAAAGATTTTTCAAATTCTCTTAACTCTTCATCAACTTTCATACTGGAACAGTCTAATTTTTGTTGTCTAAAATGGATTAAGTCAGTATTTATATATGTAGAGACAAACATTGCCACAATCAGACGATAGTACCAAATCACCACCAAAATTACATGCGACAGCGTAGGGGTGGTCAATCTGTAACTGCCATTCCCATTTGAATCTGCCTCGCGAGTCGAGCAGGACCAGTCGGTTGTTGTCGACATCCGTCATAAAATTATTGTTGTGTTGATTGATTACTGCACATCAGGGCCGCCATCTGGCTTCACTTTATTCACCTATAAGTTAAAGAGAAATCCAGAGGTGCGTTCATTAGAGCGAGATTTTTTAAGATTTTTAAGATGGTTTTGATACATCGTTTTTAAGACCGAGATTATAAGCGAGGTGTTCCGAATGTTCCATACTTCATCCAAATGACATCATTATGACGTCATTTGTATGAAATATGGAGCATTCGGAACCCCGCGGTTTATGAATAATTGAGCATTCGGATCAACTCGGTCAATTCTATCCCATATAGATTCTACAGAATTTACCGAAGTGTTCCGAAAGAAGTATAGGGCAATGGCGCTACCCATTGAGCGTGTTAAAAACTTGTTCTAATGAACGCTTTATCCTAAAACATCTTAAGAAATCTCAAAATATCTCAAGAAATCTCGCTCTAAAGAACGCACGTCTGAGCTCCAAATAAGAGGTGGGTAATGGTTTTTACCAAATATCTGTACAAGTTCATAAAACCCTATATTTTGGGTAATTATCTCATCATGTAACCACAATATAAGGATTGGAATTGAAATAACGAAGTTTGAATGACATTACCCACTTATGTATTGCTCTGCAAAACTACCTGTTGACATTTTCCAAAACAACGAGAGTTTATTTGATTGACGTCAATAGCACGCTATCCCGCAAGTCGACGTAACGTCATGTAAACATTTATCCAATGTTATGTGGGTGCCTGACTGCGTTATATTCTGTTTTTATTCGGGATACAGGGCGGAGCCTATAAACGGAGCATTACATTTAAGCTTTGGGAGAAACAGCCTTCTCGGTTTGCGGTAAATCGTCGGTATTATTGCAAAACCTTATAACTACAGCGTTAATCAATCTGCAGTTACGAGGTTTTATAACAACACATTTTGCAATTGCGTATTCTTTCAATTTCGAAATGTGTTCATGCTCGTGCCGCACGTTTTTCTCTTATATCAACCAATGTATTGAGAAGTAAACTCGTCGAATAACCTCTTTGCTTAGCCACACCCTGTAAGGTGAATAAAATCGGAATATAACAATTATATGTTTACGTATAATTTATTCATGCTTGTTATAAAACCAGTCCAATATCAGATACATGTAATTTCAAAATTTGGACACCATCGAAAATTTCTTAAAGAAATGGTTTTGTGAAGATAATGAGTTTTTGATAGCAAGCATTTTATAATTTTGACACAATTTGTTTTCACTGTGTCAAATAAATTCAATTTATCAGCATTTGTTTTGTTGTATAATTCAGCTTCAGAAAAAAAATGTTTGTTGTTTGAAAAAGACCCGTTTTGTCAGATCTTGTAAAAACAACAACTTGGAAACACATTTAGACAAAAAGAGAAATTCTAATTACCAACTTTATCGATGTGTAGGCCCTATATGATAATTAAAAGAATAATTTATTATATCTAAGAATATCAATCTCTTTGTTTGCAGAAACAACAAATCTATTTAAGTTTGGTATTACAGTAATTCTAATTACGCACAAAATAGTGCGCGTTTATGATATAAAGCTACAACAACCTTGCGCGTCAGGTAGAAAAAATGTAATTTTGATTTTTTTGTTGAATAAATTCAACATTTAGATTAATCCTATTGTATTATATACAGTTTTAAAGTTTATTTTTGTACTTTTTTGTCAGTAGTTATTACATGTAACTCGCTATTATTTAATAACTGATTTTACTATGAAATGCACTATTTTGGTATCACTTCTGTGGAAAGTTTGACGACAATTCTCTGCAGAAATGACCAATGAAAAACAACAACGTTAACCGTGGATTCTTGGTACTAGTATTTCTCGCACCAGGACTACGAAATTATTCTGCTCTCCAACATAAATGCTTCACACCAATTGGTGAGAGACAAATGACTTTTGTCAAATGTCAGATGGAATACAGGCCGATCGGGGGTGAAGGTTTGAGTTTATTGGGGGTTTACGCCGTTTTCAACTACCAGGGTCATATCGCGACGGCTGGAGCACCTAACCGTGGGTTCCTGGTATTTCTCGCACCAGTACAACCACAATATCCAAACCGAGCCTCCGGCTGCTCTCTCACATAGATGATTCACACCCATTGGTGAGAGACAAATGACTTTTGTCAAATGTCAGAATGGATAATGGCCGGGGTTCGAACTCGAGACCCCTGGATTGACAGACTCCGACGTAACCGACTGAGCTATCCGGGCTCGGCATCGGGGGTGAAGGAATTTGGAAGAAGTTCATGTAAAGAAGATTTCTGTGAAGTCTGGTAGGTAGTTATTGGCCCAGTAGTTTTGGAGAAGATGTTCGAAAAAAAAGTTGACGCATGCACGCACACATCATCTTCGCTAGCCAAGGTTCACCTATGTTTGTACTCACCCTTGGCGGATTTAGTCCAATTTTCTTGAAATCGCAAAGCACCGCCTAGCGGTTGTTGTTTACGTTATTTCGTCCATTATTGATGCCGTCATTAACGCGCGTTGTCTTTCGCGTGATACGGCATGCTGATTAGGTCAAAGTTAGTGCTTCTTTAGTCGAGTTGTCGAAAGTATAATCATTCGTCGATTAAAGATAGGGAATTCCTGTCTTTTGCAGTGAAATTCTTCGGAAAAAATTGCCCATCTTCGCGTTTTTGATTTGCAAATGCAATGCTTTTTCCCGCCCGTTGTCATGAATTGGTTACTCATAACAAATGTATCAGTCGACATTCTGATTGAAAACGCTTTCCAGGACACCAAGAAAATCGGACTAAATACGCCAAGGGTGAATACAGAAACGACGCTACGTCGTAGATGTCACCATTGGCTTGCGAAGATGGCACACATGGACGGACAGACACAAGAACATGCGAAAGCCCCACTGACCTTTAGCAAGTGGAGCTAAAAATAGTAAACAACAAAATGTCAGGGTGGTCTAATTTGCTGCTGACGACAAACGAGATGTTGTTAAAGATAGAATTTGTATAATACAGCACGGCAACCATTGAGACAAAAGGAGAAACTGCTGGTTATCAGCATCTTCTTTTGTCTCAACATTTTTCCAAGCCAGTTCTATAAGGGATGTCAACACCAGGTCTTGTTTGGAAAAGGATTAAACTTTCTTCCTGTTCAACTTCATCTTTCGGTACATAATAACAAGCATTTCCTTCGTTTGCCTCGATATTTTCTATACTACAGAGAACACAAACTAAATCTTAACCAATTCCAATTCTGCTGTATGCATCAGCTCCTTAAACTTTCCCAAACAAGACGTCTTGACATCCTCGGAAGAAAAAGTTTGGGAAAACATTGAGACAAAAGAAGAAATTACTGATATTCAGCAACTTCACCTTTTGTCAATATTTTCTGTACTTCATTTTACACAAATCTTGCCTTTACATGTATCAACATGCATTTTCACATCTGCAGGGGAAAAGTAAAAATGTATGTTGTTTGTGAAAGGGTTAACTTGACCATCTAAACATTTTATTGTTTAGGAAAGTGTTTAGAATAATAAATATACTAACATCAAGTTGTTTTAGCCTTTTGAAGACATTGTGATAAACAGATTGTTCACACTGCTTCTTATTGGAGCCATTGCCTCCGCTCAAAACAATGCCATCGAAAATAAATTTTCCGTTGTACTGGAAGTCCTTTGCTTTGATAATCTCCAGCTTAAAACTGGTCAGAAAACAAAATCTGCATAGGCATTGGTTTAGTATGTCTATGTTGTAGTCATCCATTCTGGACTGTAATTCAAAAGTAATAGAGTGTAAAACAAAGTCAAAACTAACTATACTAGAACAAAAAAGATGTGCAACCCCATTTTTAGCTCACCTGAGCACAAGATGCTCAAGTGAGCTATTGTGATCACCTTTTGTCCGGCGTCCGTGCGTATGTGCGTCGTCCGTCGTCCGTCGTGCGTCGTCCGTCAACAATTTCTTTAAATGACATCTCCTCCTAAACTACTTGGCCAATTTCAACCAAACTTGGCAGGAATGTTCCTTAGGTGATCCCCTTTCAGAATTGCTAAAAGAATTGAAATCCATAAAAAACTCTGGTTGCCATGGCATCAGAAAAGGGGAAATTTGACTGAATCTCAATACTATCTTTGAACGACATCTCCTCCAAAACTACTTGGCCAATTTCAACCAAACTTGGCTGGAATGTTCCTTAGGTGACCCCCTTTAAGAATTGCTAAAAGAATTGAAATCCATAAAAAAACTCTGGTTGCCATGGCATCAGAAAAGGGGAAATTTGACTGAATCTCAATACTATCTTTGAAAGACATCTCCTCCAAAAGTACTTGGCCAATTTCAACCAAACTTGGCAGGAATGTTCCTTAGGTGACCCCCTTTCAGAATTGCTAAAAGAATTGAAATCCATAAAAAACTCTGGTTGCCATGGCAACAGAAAAGGAGAAATTTGAATGAATCTCAATACTATCTTTGAAAGACATCTCCTCCTAAACTACTAGGCTAATTTCAACTAAACTTGGCTGGAATGTTTCTTAGGTGACCCCCTTTAAGAATTGCTAAAAGAATTGAAATCCATAAAAAACTCTGGTTGCCATGGCATCAGAAAAGGGGAAATTTGACTGAATCTTAATACTATCTTTGAACGACATCTCCTCCAAAACTACTTGGCCAATTTCAACCAAACTTGGCAGGAATGTTCCTTACGTGACCCTCTTTAAGAATTGCTAAAAGAATTGAAATCCATAAAAACTCTGGTTGCCATAGCATCAGAAAAGGGGAAATTTGACTGAATCTCAATACTATCTTTGAAAGACATCTCCTCCTAAACTACTTGGCCAATTTCAACCAAACTTGGCAGGAATGTTCCTTAGGTGACCCCCTTTCAGAATTGCTAAAAGAATTGAAATCCATAAAAAAACTCTGGTTGCCATGGCATCAGAAAAGGGGAAATTTGACTGAATCTCAATACTATCTTTGAACGACATCTCCTCCAAAACTACTTGGCCAATTTCAACCAAACTTGGCAGGAATGTTCCTTAGGTGACCCCCTTTCAGAATTGCTAAAAGAATTGAAATCCATAAAAAAAAACTCTGGTTGCCATGGCAACAGAAAAGGAGAAATTTGACTGAATCACAATACTATCTTTGAACGACATCCTCTCCTAAACTATCAGGCCAATTTCAACCAAACTTGGCAGAAATATTTCTTAGGAGGTTCCTTTTAAAATTTGCTAAAAGAATTGAAATCCTTTAAAAGCTCTGGTAGCCATGGCAACAGAAAAGGAGATTTTCCTCCAAATCTCAATGACATCGTTGAATGATATCTCCTCCTAAACTAACAGGCCAATTTCCACCAAACTAGGCAGAAATATTCCTTAGGAGGTCACATTTAAAAAATTTCTAGCAGAATTGCAATTTATAAAAAAAAAACACTTCTGGTTGCCATGGCAACAGAAAAAGAGAAATTACACGAAATCTGTCAGAAGCAATTTCTCAATAACCGCAGAGCCAAATTTGACAAAACTAAATATTTGCATTGCTTATGATATTGCTAAGAGGTACTTTTCTTGGCTTTTCAATATGAAACCTTGTCACAGAAAAAGGGGACTTCTTGTGAAAATCTGCTTATCAGGGGCATAGCATCTACATTTATGCATGGCTTTAAAAAATGTATGGGTAAATGTGTTCTTTATCATGAGTAGATGTTCTATTTGAAATATATATTAAGGTAGGTTCAAGGTCATAGATCTAGGTCAATTTGTAGATTTCTTTTTGTTTGACAGTCTGTATGTTTGTCAGTCTGATCTGTTAAAAAACCCAATCTCAGGTGAGCGACCTAGGGCCAACGGCCCTCTTGTTTCATATTACATTCGACAAAACATGTTTTTAATGGCTTTTGAGTACATTTTTGATATACGTGCATCAATACACATAAATACAGTGTAATTTTCTTCAGAAGTCGTGCATTCACCACGTGATACATAATAAATTGTTAAAAACTGATTATGCCCCTGTCGTGTTTTCTAAATGACTACTATCAAAACAAATTTTCATCAAACACAAGCTAAAACATAGACAAAGAAGAGGTCAAAGCGTTCACACACTTCTCTCTACCCTACGCATAGCACGGCTACGCCAAGCCCAGGGTCAATCTGCAGTACGGATGTTGTTTGTTTGAAAAAGTCAAAATGTTGTCGTACGACATTGGTGGGGCAACAAATCGACACATTTTTGCCTGTTTACGTTGTTGGCTCTCAATAGGACCACAGCCGATCGAGCACGAAGCGGACGTGCAAGAGATATGACGTCAAGACAGGACCGTATCATCACGTTAACCCCACCAACGGGATAGATTTAAGACTGTAACGGAGACCGCTAATAAATAGCATGGACTTCACAACATTCGAATATCGGACCAAACTGAACGAAAAAGATTGTGTTTTTTCGACCTACATACACTTTTTTGCGTTGACCCACGGTGAAAATTGGGTGGTTTCTTATTAATGGAATTTACTACAAACACTATTTTGTGAACTCTACAAGGTGAAATGTTATTGCTTTAAATGTATTAAATTTTGTTCAAATCTGATTTGATGTATTTGTGTAAGAAGGAATTGAAAACGAAGTTGCGTTTCTTTTTTGTTCTAGTATATTCAAGGTCACACAACTTAAGATGTTCAGATTCGAACATGCACACACACAGAGAACTCTTCTGAGAAATTATGATCATACGCTTTTTTACCAAGTTTGATCAAGATTTGCCAACTTTTGTGGTTGCTAGAAAGTGAACGTCAAAACGGACATGCATTATGAATTACCAAATGGGTCAAAAGTCCATTTTTACAAGTGCATGATCTAAATAACCCAAATTTACAAGTGGATTTGTGAAATATGTGAGTGCAGGCAAAAAATACAAGTACACTCGTATAATACAAGAGCAGGTGCTCTTTCAATGAAAAATCATTTTAGCAATTCAGAAACGTGTCACTTTTCTACAAAAACCTTGCAACTTCTTCTAAGCTGCAGCTACGAGGTTTTTGTTGTAAAACAGTGATTAATAGATCAAAGAAATATCTTATATGATAACAATTACATTCAGTTTCTCTTTTCGAATCTTCAGTTGCGTTCGGGGATGCCGTAACTATGGCTGGATTCAAATGTAGTTGTAGCTTTTCCGAACGAAGCGAGCGATATTGTGTATGGAACAAATAACAAAGTAAATCTAAAAGATGGGAAAATAAAACATTCGATCATAATTGAAATATTCCTGCTTTTCTCCAAACTTTTGTATCACAGGTACTTATTGTACCTACTAATTGTATAATTTATTGTCGTTTTTCAACAAAAGCCTCGTAACTGTAGCTCAATACAAACTGCAGTTACGAGGTTTTCATTGAAAAGCATAGTTATATCATAATTTTTCTTCGTCTATGCCATCATCACTGGAACACATTAGTTTATTTGGATAAATGTAATTTGTTTATATATGCATATATTATGGACAATTTTGTCTCATACAATGAAGAAACTTGATTAAAACAAGCAAATTTGTTGAACTGATATCCCCACCGAACAAATTTTGCTAACTCTGTATGTATATGGCTTCACAAATTAAGGGCAGTAACTCTGAATTTAATTGTCGAACCGGGTATCCCGACGATAAGTTATATCCTCTTTGTAGTGAAACTTTCCACAAAGTTTCATTGAAATCCAGCCAATGGATTCAAAGAAATCGGGCGGAAAAGACTATAAATCTGTATGTATATGGCTTCACAAATCAGAAACAGTAACCCTGAATTTAATATTCAAACTAGGTATCCCCGACGACATGCACATCTCCTCTTTCATTGAAATTCAGTCAATGGTTTCCAAGAAATAGCGAGGAATATTACTTTGTATGTATGTAGCTTCACCAAGTGAAGACCTGGCAGAGTATCGGTTCTTTACATGACACTTTCCCACAAAAAGATCTTTAAGTGCTAAGTGCTATAAGTTTGAAGTTGCGAGCACTTATGATTTAGAAGATATACCCCACACAAAAATGCAAGGGTAAAAACAACAAAGGGCAACAATTCAAAATGCACGCATGGTAGAGTATTGATTCCTGTACATGGCACTTTCCCACAGTAAGATCTGTAAGTGTACTAAGTTTGAAATTGCTAGCACTTATGGCTAAGAAGATATGTTTGGGACAAAAATGCAAGGGTAAAATACAACAAAGGACACTAATTCAAAATGTGGGCGTGGCAGGGTTACGGTTCTTTACATGACGCTTCCCCTCAATGAAAACCATAAACAGCAAGAAATTTTAATGGATAGATTAAAATAACAGATATTGGATTTTCTGTGATCATTGAACATGGTGTATAATCACGTGACTTAGAACTTCCAATAAACTTCGATAACTTTGTCAATACCTGACCAATTTTAATTCGGTTTTCTTTTTGGTTAATCTTCAATAACTTTTTTATCAGCCGATAAATCAAAATCCAGCACGTCCATCTAATGCGTGATGTCACTCAACATTCTCTGCTTCAAACCGAATTCAAATCGGTCGCATATTAACAAAATTATTTTCTGAAATTGTTGTATCACGTGATTATCCACCGTGATTGAAGATGACCATTAACTGTTGACTGTCTGATGTTACTGTTCCTTCAGTTTTAAAAATGGGCTTTCTCTAAAAAAAAGTGGGCGTGGCAGAGTAACTGTTCTCGCACACAACACTTCTCAAAAATGTGATCTATAAGAGCGCCAAGTTTGAAGTTGCAAGCACTTATTGTAGAAAAAACATATTCCAAACAAATGTAGACAGGAAAAAGGACAATAACTAAAAAAAGTTGGCATGGCTGAGTAACAGTTCTTACACAGGATATTTCTCCATACTTTGATCTAAAAGTGTAACAGATGGATCAATGGACAAATGGAATCTAGCAATCCAATAGTTCCCCAAACGGTAACCGTTGGGGCACTTATAAAGCCTGATTATCAACATTTCCTCTTTTTATCTTAGTACTTTCTCTGCTATAACTTAAACTTGTCAAAGAATGTGACTTGATACCCCCGAATAAGCTTTCACTACAACAAAGGGCTCACTTTACTATCGGAGATGTGCTAGGGACAAAATCAAAGTCTGTAAGATAACAAACGGCAATAACTCACATATAAGCATGAGAGAGTTATGCTTGTTGTGCACTGCAATTCTCCTTGGTAATATCTATCTACGCATTAAGTTTCAGGATTATAAGTATCATACTTTCAGAGATACGGTATGGACAAATATTTTGTACACAAACTGACGGACAGACAGATAGACAAACAGGCTGATTTCAATGTTGACAAAAAATGCCGAATTTTCAAAAATCAATACTGAAAATTTAGAAAAAGTCCAAAATTTTGTCATCTAATAATCGGTTAAATGATATGTCTGGAGTTTGCACAGACTGTGCTTTACGTGATGTCAATCAGGAATAAACCCTTTCCAATACAATATTTGGCTTAGACTACCCTTAAGGAAAACGATGAGAAAAAAAAAAGAATGTTGATAGCTCCAAATGAAAGTGAGAGTTTTAAGGGGTTTTCCTTTTGAATTTAGCCATGCACAATAAACCTGGGGCCTACATCACTAAACAACTGCTCTAACAAACGCAAAAGCTAAAAACCCTCATGTATAGGTAATTCTTTCACTTAGCCCGTCTTCCAATGTTGAATTCTCATTAGAGAAAGACAAATTGAGAATATGAATAAAACGATCTAGATCTTTGTTGACCCCGGGTCAGACGCTTGGCCTTTTTTTACATTAACTTACTTAAACTAAATGTATTTGTTCATTTATTTTCACATTAAGTGTATTATATTAAACCATAAGACTTTTAATCACTACTCTTTTCAACAATATATTTTTTTTAAATTTTGCTTTTTAGGAGATTTCTTGCCATTTTTTAATAAAAAGCTGAATTTGAACAATTTATATGATCAACAGCTGTCCAAAAAGTGTTAAAAATCCATCAAATGAAATGCCAGAGTAACAAATCTTTGCTTAAAGGCTGATATTATGGTCATATAAGCATGTGCAAAGTTTGAAAGCGATACATATTACAGAAAATTTTTCACAGATATATTGAAGTTGCACATGAAAACTTAACCAAGATTTTCTATGTCCAAAAGGGTAAAAATTTCACTAAATTACATGTTAGAGTAATGAATCTTTTCCTTGCGGCTGATAATGGTCACTGATATGAGGCAAGTGCAATGTTTCAGAGCAATAGCATTAGTAGAAATAAATTATTGACAAACTTGCATGAAAAAAACTTAAAGTTAATCAAAGCATTATGCCGACGGCTGGCTGCCTAGAATTTTCTACAAATACAGTATGTTGCATAATATGTGATACACTTTTAAATGAATTAAAAACATGTTCAATAACTTCATACATTAACAATTTATATATAATTTTGAAGATACGATTATGGCATTCAATACAAAATATCCATTGGGGAATATCAATACGTCATTGTTGACGTCATCTAACAGGAGATGTTTTCCTATATCATGCTATCCAGGGAAAGATGTCTGTGAATTCTTAGGTTGTGTTTTGATAGAAAATCTATAATTAATTTATTATATAAATAATTAGAATTGAAGAAGATGTTTACATGTAATAATCTAATCAGTAATATGCAGTTGAACAGAAGTACAATGTATTAAAAAATGTGACGATAAGTACTAGAATAACGAAGAAATAGCAAATTTCGTTCAGAGACAGAATGCCTTGCGACGTCAAAATGGACGTCATTTCGACCAATTGATGGGAAACGCTGTATGCAATAAAAACGTCGTCTGCTAAATTTATCTAATGTTACTACGTATGTACATGTATGATCTATGTCTTATAAAACTATATTCTCTACTCTAGCAAATGATAACATTTTTATTATTGCAAGTCTGTATGAAGTAAGCCGTGCATCAATTTGAAGCTGTATCATATATTATGAAACACCCAGTACATAGTCACGCTAAAAATGACAAATTGAATTAAATTCTAATGTGTAAATATTTGTTGAGAAGAAAAATCCTACATTTAATACTCTCTAAATCAAAAGAAAATTATGAAGTTTTTTCCTTCTGCTGTAAAATCTTTCAAAATGTTGCTATAATAATTTTGCATTAACCAATTTCTTACAATTAGATAAAATATTTTTGAAATTCTAAATGTCTTTTTAATTATACAGAATTTAAATCCAACTGTAGAACACATGATGTAGTCCTTTCTAAAAATCCAGAAAATGCAAAAAAGTGAATTTCTGAAAAATGTGTAGTAACAATAGTTCTATATTGAGCCAGTGATTTGTTTCGACAAGGTTTCATAAAAATTGGCTACATTTTGTGGATGCTAGAGTATAACCACAAAATTGTGAAGAGGTGGAGACACGGACAGACAGACAACAGACAATGAGTGACCACAACAGCTCACTTTAAGCACTTTGTGCATGTAAGGAGAGATATAAACATATGAAATCAATTTTATTTCAGCAGAAATATTTAAGGAAAAACTTATTTAAAGGCAAGATATAATGATTCATTTCAGAAAAAGAATGTAATATACAGGAGCCTTTATTATCAACGATCTTACAAATAGGTGTCTGTGTAGACTGGATAAGAAGAAACCTGATTGCATGAGTAATCAGATTGGACCAAATCACATTGGACCAATCAGGTTTGTTGTTACAAGCAATTATAGTAAGGGAGCTTATCCAAAAATACTTCACTTTGTGATTCAAGCACTAGAGTTGGCACAAATGTTTCCAAGAATATACTCTTTTTTAGAACAAATAGTATCCATCATGAATAACCAACATGGCTGCCAATTCCTAAGAATAAATTGATGGCAGCCATCCCTATATGTGCAGAAAATTGAGAACCCCGACTTTTTGCAGATACAATCTCAAACTTTAGCATAAATGTTCCTAATAGTATTTTTTCCAAAACATATGGTATCTACCATGAAAATCCAACATGGCTGCAATTTTTCAGGATGGCCGCCAGCTCAATAAAAGAAAAAAATCAGAAACAATCATTTTTCTTAGATACAATCACCAAATTTGAAACAAATGTTTCTCAGAGTGCTCTGTTTTCAGAAATTAAGGTATCTACAATGAAAAGTAACTTTATGGTCACTTTCTAAGATGGCCGCCATTCCAATAGCTCAAAAGTATTTGAAAATACTTTTCTCTGTGATATAAGCACCAAATTTGGCACACATGTTTCTCAGAGTATACCATTTTCAGAAATAATGGTATCCACCATGATAAAACATTATCATGGTTGTCATTTTCCAAGATGGCTGCCATCTCTGTAGTTCGCAATGTGCATCAAAATAATTCTCTGTTACAAGCACCCTTTTTCACCAGAAATCTTTGGCGTGGCAGAAATTCTTTGTGAAATATGAAAACATACATATGGGATCAAAGTTGCTGCCATATTCCAAAATGGATACAGTCTCTATAGATAATCCAGTTTAAATGTACAATTTGCATTATTTCACCATTTGTTTTATATTTCTGTGAAATGTTCATGTACAAACTGACTGACAATATATGGAATGAAATTATAACATTAGTCTTGGTTATGTTAGCCTAGATTATAATAACTATGGTAGTAATATTTTTGTATAACGTGGTGAAAACTATTATGGCATAACATGACTTAATGGCATAACTTTCCTTGTGCTCAATAGGAAAATCATTTCCAAATATGGTAGACTAGCTCGAAGTCACTAAAAACCAAACAAATTTTAAAGTATTGTAATTCTTCTGAAATTGTCGTGATCAAAAAGTTCACCAGGATATGATGTGTTAAAAATTACTTGGCTACCACTTTAAACAAGAATTGTCCGCGGACAATAAAGCTCACCCTAACGAGAGCTTGTCACAAATAAAAGTTATTTCCTAGGTCTAGGTAAAAAGGTCATGGTCCAAAATGATTCTTTTTAAAAGCAGGTCAAGTTCCAAGGTCAAGGTCACAAGGTCAAAGGTCATGGACAAATGTGAACCGTGTTGGTAGGAGGTGTCCATGTGTGAAATATCAAGGCTGTATGGGTAAAACGACATGAGATATAGGCCAGGCTAAAGTTTTTTAAAGGTAGGTCAAGCTACAAGGTCAAGGTCACAAGGTCCAAGGTCATGGTCAAATGTGAACCATTTTAGTAGGAGGTGTCATTGTGTGAAATAGAGAGGCTGTATGGGTAAAAAGACATATGATATATCCCAGGTTAATGTTTTTTAAAAGTAGGTCAAACTCCAAGGTCAAGGTCACAAGGTCCAAGGTCATGGTGAAATGTGAACAGTGTTGATAGGAGGTGTCCATATGTGAAATATCAAGGCTGTAGGTGTAAAGGACATGGGATATAGGCAAGGTTAAAGTTTTTTAAAAGTAGGTCAAACTCCAAGGTCAAGGTCATGGTCAAATGTGAAGGGTGTTGGTAGGAAGTGTCATTGTGTAAAATATAGAGGCTGTATGGGTAAAAGGACATGTGATATAGGCCAGGTTAATGTTTTTTAAAAGTAGGTCAAACTCCAAGGTCAAGGTCACACAGGCCAAGGTCATGGTCAAATGTGAACTGTGTTGGTAGGAGGTGTCCATGTGTGAAATATCAAGGCTGTAGGTGTAAAAGGACATGAGATATAGGCCAGGTTAAAGTTTTTTAAAAGTAGGTCAAACTCCAAGGTCAAGGTCACGAGGTCCAAGGTCATGGTCAAATGTGAAGGATGTTGGTATGAGGTGTCTATATGTGAAATATCAAGGCTGTAGGTGTAAAAGGACATGAAATATAGGCAAGGTTAAAGTTTTTTAAAAGTAGGTCAAACTCCAAGGTCAAGGTCTCAAGGTCCAAGGTCATGGTCAAACGTGAATGGTGTTGGTAGGAGGTGTCCATATGTGAAATATCAAGGCTGTATGTGTAGTAGGGCATAAGATATAGGCCAGGTTAAAGTTTTTTTTTAGGCAAGGTAAAAATTTTTAAAAGTAGGTCAAACTCCAAGGTCAAGGTCAAAGGTCATGGTCCCAAATGAAAGTTCTTGGTAAGAAGTATCCACATGTGAAATATGAAGGCTGTAGGTGTAATAGGGCATGAGGTATAGGCCAGGTTAAAGTTTTTTAAAACGGTCAAAAAGTGGGTCAATCTCCAAGGTCAAGGTCACAAGGTCAAAGGTCAGGGTCTCAAAATAAAGGTCTTGGTTAGAGGTACCCACATGCGAAATAGGAAGGCTGTATCTCTAACAGGGCATGAGATATGGGCCAGGTTAAAGTTTTTGCGGACGCTGACGCCGACGCCGACGCCGACATCCGGGGGGATGACAATAGCTCTTCCGAGACTATCGTCCCGGGCGAGCTAAAAAATACTTGAAATTGTAACTGACAATTCAATATAAATAAAGCCATAATATGTATCAACAACTTTTTAATACATAAGGCTGCAACTATTGTAATTTTGATCATTTTGTAGGTCTTCTTAACATTTGAACCTAATTTTAAGAATGATATGTAGATTTAGATCTCAGAAATTATGCAGTAGCTGAGTTACTTTTTCGTGATGGATACCATGTATTTTAAAGATAATATAATCTAAGAAACATTTGTAGGAAATTGGGGCTTGCATGACAAAATCAAAGACCATTATTTGGATTTTTGTCGAGATGGCTATATTTGAAATGGTCAAGTTGGTAGGCTTTTCATGGTCGATCCCATGCATTTTGAAGAAATTTCAATGTATGTTCGAATGATTATTTGTGAATATAATGCAAAGTATACAGTAGGGACTATTTTGGACAAAATTATAATTATTTTCCTATCCTCATTTCATGTTTATTATTTCCAAATCGTATTTCAGGCCTCTAGCCCATTATACATTTTCTACAGAATAAAGAATCAATCTAATCTATCTGTGTAAAATATGTAACATAAATGATAGTGTGGTATGATAATTAACCCATATTCAAATTAAGTTATTTTAGATTTTGATGATATATAGAACAAAGAAGCTTTTTGCTTTACATTGCAGAAACAATCTATGTATTGTTTTTGATGTTTTGTAGTAAATGTTTTGCCGAAATCTTTGAAGAACCATGGTGTATTTTATACTAGATCTAGGACAGTTATTTTGGTGGGAAGTAAAGTTTGTGATAATGGATTGCATCCTAATGTTTCAATGACAATTTACTTAGGATTGCGATACTTACACCATACATTTGACTTTATTAAATAGTAGATTAATTCAAAGACAATACTCGGAATGGCCACCATATATTGAAATGACAGCTGTTTTGTCTTCTCTTACTAGGATAGTACTCCATGAATATGACCAGAAAACATACAGAAATTTTTGTACACATTGCAAAAACAAAATTTAGTTACAATTACCTAAACGCAAAAATAACCAACAACAAAATAAGGAAAACATAACTTACATAACTAAAACTAGTGTTAGAACTACTTTGCAAATACTAGCAATTTTACCCGTCTCGAAATTTGACCTTTGACCTCGATGACCTTGACCTATCCGGGGCTGCCCTCCACCTAATCCCGTCCCGTAACCCGGGGCTGCCCTCCACCTAATCCCGTCCCGTAACCCGTAAGCAATCCCGTCCCGTAACCCGTAAAAACGATACCCGTAACCCGTAAAAACATAAATTTGACCTTTGACCTCGATGACCTTGACCTTTCAAAAAATGAACCCCTCAAGCTAATATCTGGGGCCGCCCTCCACCTTCCCTCCAAGTTTGGTGAAGATCGGCCCAAGGACCTGGGAGGAGTAGGGGAACAAACAGACAAACAGACAAACGGACAAACGGACAAACGTTGCTCAAATTATAGTATGATAATCAAATGACAGGTTATACTTGATTTTTTTTCCACAGAAATATGTTGTAATGAATATTGAAATAAATTGAAATTGAAAACTAGATTATCTATAGATACTGAGTACATATTGGAAAATGGCAGCAATTTTGATCTTACATGTATGGTTACATTTTTCACAAAGAACATCTACCTAACAAATATGTTTTTAGAAAATCCGGCGCTTTTTAAACAGCCTGAAAAGGAAATTAGTTTTACCTATATTAAATCTATATAGAAGGCAGTCACCTTTGAAAATGACACCCATGTTGTTGTGTTTCATGGATAATACCATTATTTCTGAAAATGGTATACTATGAGGAATATATATGCCAAATTTGGTGCTAATATCACAAACAGAGAAATTTTCCAGTATCTTGAGTAATAGAAATGGCGGCCACCTTGGAAAATGGTCACAATGTTTCTTTTCATTATGGATACCAAGCTTTTTAAAGACAGTGCACTCTGAGAAACGTTTGTGCCAAATTTGGTGACTGTATCTTAAAGAAAAGGATTTTTTCTGATTTTTCTCTTCTATGGAGCTGGCGGCCATCTTGGAAAACGGCAGCAATGTTGGGTTTTTGTGGTGGATACCATATGATTTGAAAACAATTTGCTATAAGGAACATTTATGCTAAATTTTGTGCTGGTATCTTAAAAAAGGGGTTTTCTCGATTTTCTGTACATAAACGGATGGTGGCCACCTTAGAAATTGGCAGCTATGCTGGGTTGTCATGGTGGATACCACATATTGTGAAAAGCTTGTATTCTAGGGAACATTTGTGCCAACTTTGGTGCGTGTATCTCGTAATATAGTATTTGTTTCATTCTTTTACCTATAGAGATGGCGGCCATCTTGAAATATGGCCACCATGTTGGTTTCTCATGGTGGATACCATTTTTTTGTAAATAGTATAGTCTGAGGCACATTTGTGCCAAATTTGGTGCTTGTATCACAAAGTGAAGTATTCGACTTAAGCTCCCCCACTATTAGAGCCAGGATCTGGTAAAAGGTTCCTTAAGGTTTACGAACTGAGAATGAAATGCAGAGCAAGACTCGAAATTTGAAAAGTGTCAGTAATTCTTAAACTGTATTATATTTCAATTCCAAATACAAACTAAGTATTTTGTATTGTTTAGAATTTTGAATTAATGCATACTTATGGAAATATTTGACAAAAATGTTCAAAATTACCTCCCTTGCATATGTATATAGAGTAAAATAATATTTGTAAATTGTTTTCTTCTTGAAGCATATTATCTTGAAATCGGGCACAGTGAATCAAGTTGTGTGAAGTGTATTTACAAGTGTGTAATTTGATGCATTTTGTATGGCTAGTAGAAAGTGGTGTTTTCATTCTCAGTTCGTAAACCTTAAAGCATTTTAGTAAAGCATGTTTCCAGACCAGCGGCGAGCCAGCAGCCAAATTCAGTCTAATAAGGATCCTTTCTGCATATTGATCGCTCATGACAGCTCATGAAGAGAAGAACATAGATCATGATCAAACTACATATGCACAGACTTGGTTAGATTTGTGTCGCAAAAGCCGTAAGGGACCTTTTTCCAGCTTCATGCGAATTTATCTTTTATTCATTGCTGTTTTAGTTACTTACACAATCAAATTGTACAAATATATAGAAGAACGTCAAATCTAACTTTCTTTGAGAAAATTGTATCATATTTTGCGCAATGCCCTGATTGTGCAAGTAGATATTGATTATGTTGATAACCCTTTACCAAACATCAAAATAATACGGTGTTCTAATTTCAAAGCTGATGCAGAGAAAAAATTGAATTTTGATAAAGATTGGAATCGTGCATAAGAAAGTCAGGAAAATATTGAGGTAAAAGGAGAAACTGCTGGTTATAAGCAGTTTCTTCATTTGTCGCAATGCTTTCTCAAGCCTATTATAATTGGGACGTTAAAACCAGGTCTTGTTCAGGAGAGTTGATAATAACTCTGAAATGTAAAATGATGATACCTGAACAAAGATGGCCAGCTGTTGGACAAGGGGGCTTGGAGATCCACTTTCTTGAGTTGTCTTTCCCTGATCCCTCAGATCACCAAGAATTCTATCTCTGAAAGATAAAAGGATCGTTTTCATACTACGTTTAATCCCCTTTAAAAATAATTTTGTGATAAATGCACTTACCATACTGATCCTAGAATTTCCTGACAGTGTAGATCAATTTCAGGCTGCAAATATTTGCGCTAGTTGTGCAGTCTTACTATTTTCTATGCTACCTGATTGTTTTAACCCATTACCACACATTGACTCATTTTGACTCCCCACAATATAATGGATTTGGAAAACATTGTTGAAAATGAAGAAATTAATTGTGACAAGCAGTTTCTTAATTTTCCCACATGTTTTCTATCCAAAAAGATATAAAATTTCGAAATTTCATCACATTGAAATGTCGTCTGCAACTTCTTTCAAATTGGACTACCCCAAAATTTTGTAGTTTGGTAATGGGTTAAAAAAGCATGACAATAAGATTGCATCACATGCTGCACCAAGGATGTTTAATTTTTACGAATAACGAATAACGAATAACATGACACAACAATAGAAGTTTCAACTGGAAAAATCAAAATGTTTTCAAATTGCCCAATAATGATGCCATTAATGCATATGTTGCTGAACTCAATTCTGATGATAAATATTGCATATGGATATCAGAAAACTACTACAGTAAAGATGGCGGCTGGATGCCATCTTGAAAATCACACTTTTTTCTCTATTAGTTATTACAGGGCCTTTTTAAAGGCATTTTTCAAGAAAACTTTGTAAGCCAAATTCATTTTACTTCTTATATCTTATCAGTTATTATTTTCTCTTTTATACCAACCTGGTATACATAACAGTTCGACATGACCGCCGGATGCTTTATTGATGATTTTTTGAAATGTTGCCAAAATTAAATATTTGCGTGTTACTTGAATCATATATACCTTTTCAAACACAATCAGTCTTAATTTGGGTACTACATGTTTCACTACATTTTAACTACATACGTATGATGATGAATAGATGGCAATCAATTGCCATCTTGGGAATAGAGAGAACATTTAAGGGGGTATGCTCCAGTTTTTCGGAACACTCGGTCTTTACTGTAGAAAAATAAATGTTTCGTACCAATATGTTTCGCTACCATATTTTCAATAAAATAACACATTATTAAGATTTACCATTTTCGACGATAAAAGTGTATTTATTATGCGAAACTGATTTCCTCAAGATGGAAATCGATTATTTAGAGCAAGATAGTCGTAAGTGTGTATGCAGTTACCACTGTTTTGCGTCATTTTATTCATGAGTAGCTGATAAAAAATGCTGTAATTCGCTAATAAGTGCGCTGACCTATACATTTTCTTTTTGAATTATTACCAGGACATGTTGCTTAATACAATTAGGGAGTTTCATCAAATTCTATTATGTAGAATTTGAAATATTTCCAAAAATATGCAAATTTTGACATAAAACACCCCAGCTTCGTTGATCTAACCAAACACGCGAGAAAGCTGTTTTATAAATTTACGCGTTTATATACTCCTCACAAAAAGTTAAGCAACAAAAGTAATTCTCTCAATATTCTTTTTATACACGGGGAAATTTTTGCACAGATTCGTTATTTGGACAGCCATATCTATGATTAAACACACTTAAAAGAATACTGAATGTTATCGTCTCCGAAAACAGCTATCACATGATTAGAACACACTCACCCCCAAAACATGCATGCAAAATGTGTCGCATATACGGATTTCAAACTTGGCATTAGCCCCGTATGTGCTTAAAACGCGTCAATTTGACACCTTTGATGTCATCAACATTTGAATCATGCCAATACGGCACTTGACTCCAACTGAAGTGGCTCAAATTGTTGGAATGCTACAGGGTGGGGCAACCAAGACTGCTGCTGCCATTCACTTTAAATTTCATTGCAGTATTGACTTAAGAGCAATAACCTGATATAATCAAACTGGACAGATGTCAGAGAGACCACGTTCATGTCGTCTAAGAGTAACAACACCTTGTGAAGACCGTTATGTTGCAACCTTAGTCCGTAGGAACTGGCTTACAACGGTCAGATCGCTGGAAAATGACCTTCAGAGGGTGTCAGGAAACAGACTTTCCATCCAAACCGCGAGGAACATTTTTCACACGGAAGGTCTAAGGTCCAGGATACAACTTCAACGGATCCAACTTCCCCAAAAATATCGACGGCAAAGATTAATATTGGAACATCAATATCAAAACCGAGGGTCACTCGTTGGCGTCACAAACTCATAGCTGACTCGTCAAGATTCTGCCTTGACTCTAATGATGGCATTACACATGTGTGGAGAAACGGTAATGAGCGGTTTGCAGACTGTAATATCGCTGAACACGACCAATATGAACGTGGGAGTTTGATGGTCTGGAGAGGTATCAGTGTTTGCCACAGAACAGAGCTGGTTGTCATCAGAGGTTCAATGACTGGTGTAAGGTGCATTTACGAGATCATCACGCCTGTTATCATCCTTCTGGCACAGTAAACAGATCCAACTGTTATGTTATTGGATGGTAATGCCCGTCCCTATCGTTCTGGAATTGTGACTGAAGTTCTGTGGACCAACAACATCAGACATATTGACTAGCCTGCTACGTCTCTAGACCTTATTTCGACAGAACATACAAAGGACATTCTTTGAGGGCGTGTCTATGGTCAGCATGTTCGCCCACAGACTCTGGATGAACTGCAACAGGTCTTGCAGACAGAATGGAGGATCAATCCACAACGGACATCAGACAGACAAATCTGCTAGATGCCAAGGTGTGTTCGGGCGTGTGTTGAACATCGTAGGGGTCATACCAGGTACTTGATGTTCGATCATGGCCCAAAGTGGCCGGAAAACAACTTTTTACACATTCTGAACTGCTGGCGAGTGATGTTTTGCACCAATGTTTCGTCGGGACGGTTTTCGAGGATCTGTAACTTTATTATTATTTGATGATTTTCCCAATCATTTAACGTAATTTGTGTAATAAGACCCCAACTTTGTGTTGTATAAAACATAGATCATTAGATGTGATAAAACACATTTGAGAAAGAAAAGCATCTTTGTTGCTTAACTTTTTGTGAGGAGTATAGTAGCAAATATTTTGTGTTTTCTGTTCTTATTAAATTTAAGATGTTACTTTAAATCCGATTTCGAGACTAAACGATGAATATACCGCATTTTATTAGCATTTTAGTGACCTTGGACAGGTGCAAGAAATTGTGCATTTTTTCGATGTAGGGGTATGTGATACGAATGCCTATAAATTCGAACAAGATCGCTGACCATCCATTTTTATTTCATTTTTCAATTGGTAATAGCATGTAATTTCAACATACAAAATATAAATAAATTCTATCACTGGGAAAAAATTTAGGAAACTGGAGCATTCCCTCTTAAAGGGACATTTCATTCCGATTTCAATTTTTTAAAGTATGTCTTGATGCCAAGATTGTGTATTCTAATGAGTATAAATACTATTAGTTTTTTTAAGTTGTTGCCAGTAAGCGAGATACACGCATTTAAAGTTGAGACATAATCGATAAATTGTATATAAATCCGAACTGTTGTCCACAACAATTTGTTCAATTTTAACACAAAAATATAAATTTCGCGTAAACGGTGCAATATTTTGGCTTGAAATTTTCAGAATTTTCATAAGGAAATATGCTCTTTCAGATAAAAATAAAAGTAATATTTATGACAAAAAATTCTGAAATGTCACTTTAAGAGACCCTTTTTAAGTATAATATTAAATGCCTAAAAATTTGCCTTTCTCTAACAGTGACTTAATTTCAATCAACCTGTTAAGTTTGTTTAAAAATGTATTTGGTAAAATAATTCAAATAACAGTCTCTGTTGTTGTTGTTGTTGTAGAATTGAAGCTTTGCTTTGGAAAACAAACATCAAATTTTAATATACAAATATTTATACTACAGTTGTCGCCACATCGTATGGCACGTGTTTATGTTTTGTTTAACGTTCAATTACATTTGAACAAAATATAAACATTGTGCCATACGATGTGGCGACAACTGTAGTAGAACTTATTTGTTCTGCTAAAACTCGTTGAATATATATAATTATATAAAACGTAATAATGATAGGTGACCCGTTGTCATAATTACTGTCATATAAAGTTGATGCATGTAATTGTGTGACCATAATTCAATTATTGTCACCAGCTGTTGTCATGTTGAAATAAGACGTTCAAGTTGTTGCTGCAGACTTGTGATATGTGTCTTTTTGGCATTTTGCAATATGTATTTCAATTTGGAAACATTCTTAGCAATTTATTTACATAATCATTATTTAAACATTCATTCATGGATATTTTATAGAAATTAAAGGCGATTTGCATTGTAGAAGACCATGAAATATTAAAAGAGTTCCAATATTTATCCTTGTGAATATCCCTTGAAGTCGAAATAGATCAGTTGTAATTGACGAGATATTTCCTTTTGGGGGCTTCCCTTTTTATCTTTAATGCCTTTATATTTGCAATTGTATGGGGCAAACCCTAAATAGCATTGATAAATGCTGCATCCATTTGATTGTCATCCATAATAAAGTCTTGTCATACTACAGCCATGGACAATTTTATGTACTACAGGAATCAGTATTATCCAGCAAGATTAACCCGGTACATCTGCATATGTAATGACCCCACTTCGGCAATGTTTTGTTAAGACACTCAACTAACGGACCTTGCACACGAAAATTAATCAGTATCAGTTTAATGTGGTCAAACAATATGCATGGATGTATTTTTATGTTAGCAATGGCGACCGTAGATAAGTCAAATTGAATTGAGCAGATGATTATGTACGTAATAGCGAGAAAGCTGCCCTTTTTTGTTTCAACTTGTTTACACGAATAGCAAAATCAAAACAATGTCATCAAATGTAATTTGCAGAACAAAATAGAACTCTTTCGCCCCTTGATAACTAGATAGTGTTAATTTTACATATACAATTGTATAAGGTATCAAGGTACAAAAACAGTGAATAATGAATGAGTTTCCCTAGCGAAAAGTTAAGTTCAAGAACTGATCTAGAACATTCTAGAACGTTAAATTGCACTTCTAGAACTTGCGTTCTGCTTGTGAGTTTGAATACCGACCGGGCCAATATCCTTTCTGATATTTGACAAAAGTATTTTTTGTGTCACCAATGGATTTGTAACGTGACTCAGAGCAGCTCTAGGCTTAGATTGGATAGTGTGGTAGTACTGTAAGAAATATACCAGGAATAAATAATGGAGTCACGTTGCAAACCCCAGATGACAGAAAAATTACTTTTGTCAAATGTCAGAAAGGATATTGGTCCAGCCTGAGTTTGAACTCACAGCCAGAACCAAAGTTCTAGAAGTGCCATTTAACATTCGAGAATGTTCTAGAACAGTTCTAGAACTTAAGGGGAATGCTCCAGTTTTTCGGAACACTCGGTCATTACTGTAGAAAATTAAACATTGCGTACCATATATGTTTCGCTACCATATTTTCAATAATATAACACGTCATTACAATTTACCATTTTCGATGGTAAAAGCGTATTTGTAATGCGAAACTGATGTCCTCAAAATGAAAAAAAACGGTTATTTAGAGCATGACAGTTGTAAGTGTGTACGCAGTTACCACTGTTTTGCGTCATTTTATTCGTGTGAAGCTGATGAAAAATGCTGTAATTCACTAATAAGTGCGCAGACCTATACATTACCATTTTGAATTATTACTAGGACATGTTGCTTAATACAATGATGGAGTTTTATCAAATTCGATTGTGTAGAACTTGAAATATTTCCAAAAATATGCAAATTTGACATAAAAAAAATTCAGCTTCATTGATCGAATTGAACACGTGAGCATGCTGTTTTATACATTTGCCCGTTTATAATAGCACATATTTTTGGTTTTCTGTCCTTATTAAATGTAAGACGTTACTTTAAATCCGTTTTCGGGACTAAACAATGATTATACAGCATTTTTTAAGCATTTTAGTGACCTTGGATAGGTGCAAGAAATTTTGCATTTTTTCGCTGTAGGGGTATGTGATACGAATGAATGCCTATAAAATTAAAACAAGATCGCTGACCATCCATTCTTATTTTATTTTTCAATTGGTATTAACATGTAATTTCAACATACAAAATATGAAAAAATTCTATTATTGGACAAAAATTTAGGAAACTGGAGCATTCCCCCTTAAATGAACTTTTTCGTAGGGGTAAGTATTCCTGTAGATTTGTATGGATGTCTTGTAGGTATGGAGACATTAGCATAATCTTTCATGTTATTAATGTTTTGGTGGTATCTAAGTAAACAATTGCTTGGTAATTTCAATTTATCTTAATTTTTTTACCTAACTTAATTTATTTTTGTGTATTTGTCTTTGAGTAAAATTTCTCATTGTGAAACGTCGGTAACAGTATAATCAATCTTTCCTTTTGCATTTGTTTACTTCTAATGATTACTTACATTAATTTATTTTGGTGCGGAATGATTGAAAGTATTTCATCTATAGGGCCTATCCTATGCTGACTGTGCATTATTATTCCCCTCAAGGTACATATTTTTGACTTTGTAGATCGGGTCAGACTATAAAATTAACACTATAAAATTAACACTATCTCATTGAATTTTCATCAAATGTCTCTTCTGCTCGTATGAATTTCAGAACCTAGAAATTAATAAAGATTATATTTTTTGCAAGCCATTGTTCTATTCATGCTTTTACATTCAATATTTGGGTGTAGACCTTGCGATTACAATGTACTTCTCCAGACTTCAAAAGAATCCATAGGAACTAATAATATAAATTCATATTGGTACTTAATCCTATTCCGGTCAGTGACTTAAACTTACGTTAAAGGTCAATTGGGGTCCACTGGACCCCATTACAAAAATGCATGCAAAATGAAAATAATGTGTCAGTGTGAATTGTTAAATTACATTGATTTATTAGCTTACCTTAGCACAAAGTGCCGAGGATAATGCCGAGTGATCGTACACTTTCATTCGTCTGTCTGTCTGTCCATCTGTTCACCTACCCGTCTGTTCAAAATTACAATAAAGGCATTTTCTCCCAAACCACAAGGCCCATAGTCTTGAAAGGATGGATTGCAACAAGGACTCAAAATTAGATCTTCTTTAAATTCTGTGCATTGACAGGGTTACATAATATCATTAATTTGTATGTGTAAAAATTCTGAAGGGGGCTTATTTTTGGAGATAATGGCTAACAAAGTGGGTGTGGTAAATTGACACTGGAAGCAAATTTTTACTTTGAAGTTGAATAACTGTTTCTGTATAGATCAGATCATGATGAAATTTCGCATGTACATTTAATGGACCGAGGATAATACATTTTAGGAATCATTATTCATATATATCAGTTTGTTGATTTTCTGTATTCGTTCTTCTGTCAATCTCAGATTTTGCTTATTTTTGATGTACTAACTTTACGAAACTATCTCTACACCATTTAGGTAAGTAAACTACCAGTTCAAACACAACTTATTTTAATAATGTGTACATCAGAGTACATTCCTAGTTCAGTTAAAATGGAAAAATATCGTCATTTCTTCAATATTGCCTATATAATTCTATATGGGGTCCAGTGGACCCCAACTGGGGTCCAATGGACCCCAAGCTTCTTTTTGGCTATAGTATGAAAACCCTTCAGTGTACATGGAAAATATTTTGTGCCGAGAACCATCCATGGACTAGTATAGATTACCTAAAATATAAATGCTGTAGCTTTTTAAATGACACCGTAGATATACCCAAAATACCCCTTGGGGTCCAACGGACCCCAAAAGTCCGGAATAGGGTTAAACCCATACTGAGTCAATGTCAACTAAATTGTCTTTATTCAATATCTTAATTGTGTATTTTATTACTTAGAGGTGATGGTCGTCTTTTGAAATAATAAAACCGCGTCAAATATATTATTATAATAATATTTATTATTATACCACATGTACATGTATATAGCATCCTTTTCATAGCTACACTATGTTCAAAGGTGCTTTACATCGCATGTTAAATACATTCAGTAAAAAAGAAATTAAAATAATTAGTACATACTAAACTTATATACAAAATCTAAGCTAAAATCAAATTAGAATTAGAAAATGATGAGTGAAATTGATATAAGATAATCTGCATCGATGGCCGAAAACTGATTTGTATCACAGCCTAATTTCCGTAAAATCTATTGAATAGGTGGGTTTTAAGACTTTTAAAAAGCAATCAGTGAATCAATGTCTCTAAGATCTACTGAAAGATTGTTCCATTCTTTTGGAGCTGCACTGACAAAACTTCTGTCACCATACTTGACACGACTTCTTTGAACTTCTTATGTCAAAGAGCTATGACTCGACCGTAGGTTTCTGGGAAGGTTAATACAATGAAGAAGTTTGTTTATATAAACTGGGGCCTGGCCGTATAGCGCTTTGTAAGTTAAAGTTACTTTCTTTATATTCATTCCGAGACTGGATGGGTAACCAATGGCATGTTCGTGATGACCTATGGAACCTCGTAAATGTCTTTTCTTTAAAGTGATTATATTGTAAAGTTCACTCTAATATTGTTAGGTGGAATTGTAATGGTGAACAGTCTGCTGGTATTTAGGTACCCTCTAAACATAGTTCTAATCCATTAGCTATTTCTTTTGTAGCGTTGGATGAACATTTTGTTCTGTTTACATCTTATTACGTCCACTTTAATAAACTTTATGTCGGGCTTACATGTTCTTTTATACCAGCAATTACTTATGATAATCGGCTGCCATCTCATTATCCTGAATTAAAATAATTTGTTGTTGAGTTTACTTTTTTCTTATCCAGTAGGTTACTAATGATGTTCGGTTGACATATCATTATGTTGGCTTCATTAGATATGTTGTTCAGCTAACATGTAGTTTCATTCTGTCAGTTACTAATGATGTTCGGTCGATGTATCGTTATGCTTGGGAGATTATCGAAGACAACAATACGCCATATTTTCTGCAATATACACAGAAATCCATTCTGATATACCTCAGAAATAAAGCTTGAAAGATCAATGGGGCAAACGACCTCTACATTCCACGTGGTACAATTATACGTACAATATATACAACTATCTTCATCTTCAGGTAGAATATCCGTGATGAGATTCGCGCAACTTCGGAATTATTCGTCGACGTCAAAAGTATTCGGCAGTGGAACTTCCACCGCCAAATGATTACAACCGCGCCCGAATGTGTTCGGATACGTGACGACGATACTCCGAAAAAGACGATGTTATATGAATCTCAACATTACGGGTATTCTACCTTAATTGCCGTCTGGAAAATGGTTAAAAATCCACAAACCTGTAAAATTCTGCCCCTTCGTCTTTTAAATTACAAATTTCGGCAGGTTGTTTATTTGAAATAATCTTCTTTGCCTTGTTATAAGCCTCTATCTTAGCCTCTTTGGCAGTCATACCGACTGACCTTGCCAGGAATAGTCCGTGTATCATTATAATTCCAGTAAGTACTCGTGTTTTAAGTACGGTCGCCAAATACTCGGCCTCAAACTCTATCTGTAATGAAATCAATATTTATTTTTGATACAAATCAGTTTTTAAAGGGAAGAAACTAGTGGTACAAAATTCAGTTGAGCCGGGATCTGTAAAAACGTACCTTAAAGCATTTTTAAAAATTGATTTTTAAGATCAGCCTGTTGTCAAATACTGTCCAATGTGCATCCATGCTGCTCTCTTTAAGTTACTACAGGTGATGATAAAGCTATCAGAGAACAACATCGGTCCTGATCAGTCTGTGCGTATGTAATGGCTGATCTGGATCTATGTTGTGCTCAAAAGCCGTAAGGAATATCTTTCCAGATCCTGGCTCATTCTTTTGTGTTCTCTAGCTATAATAATCTATCATGTATAAATAGACAACGACCTGTGAATGATCAAAGATCAGCGAGTTCAAATTGGCGGGGAAAGAAGGATTTCGGATGACTTCGGCTCTCTATTTGGATTCCTTTGGTTCCCCTGATTTGATATACGTTTTTATTCCTCCTACAATTAATAAAAATCTGCGTAGCCCAATAGGCTAGCGCGTCGTATTTTGTTTTTGGGTTTGTTTTCAATTTTCTTTGCAAGGGGAGATGACTTGAGTTCGAATTCTGCATATTTTTTTTTTTCAATTAAATTATTATATTCATTTTCATCGATCTTTGATTTTATATTTTATTATTTCTCGATGTTAGTTTTATTTCAGTATATTTTATCATTTCATAATATCATACAACATTTCAGATTAATGAAATCTTCGCTCGCATTGACAGCCATCCGAAGTCAATTCCATAATGTACTCCTCTTATCGGTTGTTGCAATTATTTGTGTATAACTTCACGATAACCACGATACAGTCATAACTTTGTAATGAGAATAAAAAATAATTACCCTTATCGAGATTTGCAAAATATTTAAGTAAACTATCACAGCTACTGTACTGCCACAATTAATGCGAACATATAAGCATATAAGTTCGCGTTTTTACAGTGTAGGAGCGGAAGAGTGTGAACGCTTGTCTTTGAGTGATAGCTTGTGTGTTTGTATACATCGAGGAAATGCAACTTGGTAAACATCAGCGGTTGACATAGGTAAGAAAAAGTTTATGATTGATTATTTCGACATATTCCTTACATTTTGTTGCAATGTCGTAATCTTCAATAAACACGGAAGGCATCGTCCTAATATGCACCCAGTTTGAGCTGTTTAAACCATAAAAATGCCTTGATCATTTGGATGGGAAAATTGGAGCATGATTTTCACCACATAAAATTGCCATTTTTATCGCTTTTTTATCATTCATCGTATTGTTTATTCCTAACATTAAATGACTTTATGTAAGTATTTTTTTCACAAAGAACATGATTCAGATGAAATGATATCCATTCCAATAAAATTCCCGATTGAAGTGTTCGCAGATTGACAGTTTTACGTACAATCATTTGGCTTATGACAATTCTCTTATCAATTTATTGTACAAAGGCTAACAAGCAATTTGTAATGTCACTTGCCTATATTTCACACGGATTAAGATATCAACACAAACACGCAAGTTCGGTTTATATTCTTTTATTTGTCCAATGTTCCTCTGGATATGCTTCTTTCTTTACCTATATTTCAAAATTCATTTAAGTGTGATGAATGAGTTTATATAATAGCAACGAATTTTGTGCTACAATAGTCCCAGCCGAAATTGACAGTGACGTAGGCTGATGTTTACTGCTGCAAAACCAATCAATTCGTCTGATTTGCACCGTTACAAATACGAACAGAGTTGATTGGTTGTCAAGTAGTAAACATAAGCCTACGTAACTGTCAATTTCGGCTGGGACTATTGTAAACGTGTACAATAGTCCCAGCCGAAAATAACAGTGATGTAGGCTGATGTTTACTGCTGCAAAACCAATCAATTCGTCTGATTTGCACCGTTACAAATACGAACAGAGTTGATTGGTTGTCAAGTAGTAAACATTAGCCCACGTCACTGTCAATTTCGGCCGGTGCTATTGTAGAATTGGGTTGCCGTTATGTTTTGATAAACCATCGTTGCCTTTTTGAAAACTCGTGACTACGGCTAGAATGTAACGGCACATTCGAAATAATATTATTTGTCCGAAACTATGTCACTGTTTACTAAATATAATTGTGCCCTGTTTTACATCGAATCCTGAGCTGTGACGAAGTTTCTGTATATTCCAGTACATGTAAATTGGCAGAGAAGCATATTTCTTACTGCATGATGCCGAATAATGACACAATTGCTGTCCGCGGTGACCATGACAGTACGGTAGCTGTCTACAGATAGTATTACGTCGATTTATCTAAGGAAAGTGGGTTCGAAACACATATTTCTATAAATCGAAATCCCTCTTTCCCCCGCCAATCAAGACTTGCTAATTTTATCATTCACATGTCGTTGTCGTATTATACCACAAATGACACTACTGTTTACACAGCTTTTTGTCCATGGAAAATGTCACATGACTATTCCGCGTGTATACTCAACGGATTTGGTGGGATAAAGTGTACCATACGCGCATTTGATTGTGTCATTCGCCATTCGCGATGCTACGCACTTAGGTATGCCTTGAAATCACATTTCAGTGCAAAATTGTGCGTTTACAATTGTGATTTGTAAAATTATATCTAACAGGTTATCTGTTTGGATACAGTAAAATTAATCGATTTAGGATTTCCCAGGGTCATGGATGATGACTATTAATTGGTCCATGTCAAATGTTAATATCGGTTAAAGCCGGATTTTAGCAGATTGACAAAGATTGAGACTTCAGTTATACTTAAGTATAGTATTTCGTCGGTGTTTATCAAATATTAGGTTAGTTAATGAAGATTTTATAAAATTATGTCACGTGATTCTCTATCATGCAAAAATGTCTTATTTTCCCGACATTTTTTCTCTGTATCTTTTACGGGCGAGCATGATATCACGCAAATATCAGTAGAATATAATGCAAAAAGAGGTAAAGACGCATTTATTACAATCAATATGTAATATATGCAATTCAAACCGTTGTGCAAAAGTAAATATTTCTTTTCGGGCTATTGTACAGGACTTGACAAATGATTGTACAAAAAAATGTTTTTTAAACGGCAAACATTGGAAGTTTTAGACGGTTTTCTAACCAAATAATTATATAAGTCTCAATGCACACATATGCACGAGCTATGAATGAATTATATTTAGAAAGACCCTACAGTTTGCATCTATTCGAGTAAAAACTGCGATTCGTAACAGCTAAATCTCCCGTTTTAGTTCATGCCCAAGCGAATCGGGCCTAGAATGATTAAAATATAGAACCAATGACTCCGATTGCTCTAAAACTATTACAGGGAATAATAAATAAAGAGATTGGTACAATTATCTGACAAAATGGTTGTGTTTATCCAAAAAATAAAACCCATGAATTCTTACCAATGTCAACCACTGATGTTTACCAAGTTGCATTTCCTCGACGTACAGACACAGAAGCTATCACTCAAATACAAGCGTTCACACACTTCCGCTCCTACACTGTGTTCTCTTACGGAGTCGAATAAGCTTATAACATAACCGGACTGAGTCGGATTCGCTAGTTCAATCTCCTGACTGGGTGAGTTACGTACTCTGACGGAATCGAATAAGCTTGTTATATATCCGAACTGAGTTAAATTCGCTAGTTCAATATTCTGACTTGGTGTGTTACGTACTCTAACGGAGTCGAATAATTATGCTTGTTACATAACCGGACTAAGTCGAATTTGCTAGTTGAATATTCTGACTGTGTGAGTAACATACTCTAACAGAGTCAAATATGCTTGAAACATAACCGGAGTGAGTCGAATTGGCTAGTTCAATATTCTGACCGTGTGAGTTACATAATCTGACTGAGTCGAATAAGCCTGCAATATAACCGGATTCAGTGGAAAACGCTTGCTCAATATTCTGACTGGGTGAGTGACGTACTCTGACAGAGTCGAATAAGCTTGTAACATAACCGGACTAAGTCGAATTCACTGGTTCAATATTCTGACTGGGTGAGTTACGTACTCTGACGGAGTCGAATAAGCTTGTAACATATCCGAACTGAGTTATATTCGCTAGTTCAATATTCTTACTTGGTGAGTTACGTACACTGAGCGAGTCGAATATGCTTGTAACATAACCGGACTGAGTCGAATTCGCTAGTTCAATATTCTAACTGGATGACTTACGTACTCTGACAGAGTCGAATTATCTTGTAACATAACCGGATTGAGTTGATTTCACTACTTTAATATTCTGACTGGGTGAGTTATGTACCTTGACGGACTCTAATAGGCTTGTAACATAACCAGACTTAGTCAAATACGTTTTTTCAATATTCTGATTGGGTGAGTAACGTATTCTGATGATGTCGAATAACCTTGTAACATAACTGAACTGAATTAAGTTCGCTAGTTCAATATTCTGACTTGGTGAGTTATGTACTCTTACGGATCCGAATTTAAGCTTGTGACATAACCGAACTGAGTCGAATTTGCTAGTTCAATATTCTTAAAAATGATCATATTTTATTTACATAAGAATATAGATCTTTTTAAGAGATGAAAGATTCCGTAATACAATTTGTTTACTTTTAAGGAACTATTTCATTTAAAATGTCAACTTAGTCGACTCAAATTTGGATGTAGGTCCATTTCTATAGAAAATGCCCCCTTGAGAACACGAATGAAATTTACTTGAATGAATGCTACATGTGTGTACTTAATCCTCCCGAAATATTTAAGGATTTGAAATAGTCCAAGAGGGTGTATTAGAGCTCTAAAGTATGGTGGTCTGGACAGGTCATAATTGCATATTTGACATTGTTCTTTAATTTTGTCCCAATTTTTCGATGCATTTTCATGAAAAAATATGTGAATATCAAATAACCAATTACAATGTATATTTGTAAACAAAAAAAATCTTACATTGGATTGTTTTGTACGTGTAAACAAACCGGTAATTTATTGAGGACGAATCATTTTCGGTAGACCGGAAGTTGTAAGAATTGGGTTTTCGGTTCGGCGCAGAACTTCTGCTGTTCGGTACCGAACAGGTATTCAAATAAAAGCAGCTTAATATGATTTGTTTTGTGTTTTATCAAGGTTTCTTCCCAAAAGAAATATTTTAAGATGGGTTCTGCATTGAGAGTGTGCCGTTCTACATCAAAATAACAATATAAACGCTACATCAAAACAACAATATAAACGCTACATTACGCAGTTCCAAAACTGCGAAAATGAATTTCGTAACATTTGTCCAGTTTAAAAACTGCTCAGTTCCAAAACTGATTACGACAAATACAAACTATATTGTCGGCTCAGAGCGTAACCGTTGTAACTGTCTTATCTTAGCAGTTACAACATTTTACTGTTTAATCCTGAGCCAGCAAAATGAGCTCCAAAATATTTCAAGGATAGAACAAAGCCACAGCTTTAACAATTTCTTTTAGTTTTCTTCAATGTCAACAAAAAATTACAATTACAGATATCTGAAAAATACATATTTATTAGTAAACAATCATTCTTTTTCTGTCATTACAGTTAGCCCCACATCGTATGGCACATGTTTATATTTTGTTCAAATGCAATTGAACATTGAACAAAATATAAACACGTGTCATTCGATGTGGCACCAACTGTAAATGACATACATATTTATCTCTGATATTATGTTTATAAGCAAAACTTCAATTGCAATGTACCGTATGCATAATAACAAAAATTAACTCATTCTCTCACATTTTGCAAAACTTTCGCCTATTTTTGGAAGCTTAAAAACAAAACTAGCACAACCTTAACTATGACAGGTACTAGAATAAATTGCAGGTTCAAGAACTCTAGTTCTAGAACTTAAATTCGTAAGTTCTAGAACGTCGTTGGTTCTTGAACCAAGTTCTAGATTTGTTGGTTCTTAAACCAAGTTCTAGAACTTAAAAGGTACTATAAGGTTCTAGAACTTTTGTTCAAGAACTTTAAGGTTCTAGAACTTAAGTTCAAGAACTTTTTGCAGGTTCTAGAACTCTAGTTCTAGAAGTTCAAGAACTTTGATGTTCTAGAAATTAAGTTCTTGAACTTTATTAAGGATCTAGAACTCAAATTCCAGAAGTTCAAGAAAAGTTCTAGAACTAGAAAAGCATTCTTGAACTTTTTTGCAGGGGTGGTAATAGTAGTAAATTATAAAAAAAGCTTTTAAAAAATATGAAAACAATCTTACATAATATTCTTTTAAAAAATAATGTGATTATTTATAATTTTATAATTTTGGTCTTAGTCATATATTTATGGCGCGCGAATAGGGTCTAAAGTCAATATAGCGCTAGACCTATAAATAAAAAAGGGGTAGACCGCTAAAAATAGCGGTCTACCCTTATATTTTTAGCGGTCTACCGATAAAAATATCAGTCTACCCATAAAATAAGGGTAGACCGTTATTTCAATTAACGGTCTGGCGATAAAATTACCGGTAGACCGCTATTTTTATCGGTAGACCCCTATTTTTTCGATAGCCAATCACAGAGCTTGTACTATACGGTCGTTGATATTCCCGGTGTGTTGAGGATGTAACGAGACATTTTATTGGCTAATGACATTTCGAGCAGTAGGGTCAAAAATAATTATCGGTCTACCGGTTATTTATCGCTAGACCGTTAATTGAAATAGCGGTCTACCCTTATTTTATGGGTAGACCGATATTGTATCGGTAGACCGCTAAAAATATAAGGGAAGACCGCTATTTTCAGCGGTCTACCCCTATTTCAATTATAGGTCTAGCGCTATATTGACTTAAGACCCTATTCGCGCGCCATATATATTCCCTATGTACCGCAAAATACTAACACTTTTGTGCAGGCCTCAATTTGCAGGCCTCAACTTCCCCTGGTTCAGGAATGATCTCCCCTTGAATTTGTTCGTATACATAGCAGGCCCGTAGGAAGCAATTTCATATTGGGGGGGGGGGGGGGCTAAAGCCCTTGTCCTGAATATTGGGGGAGGGGGGGGGCTAATTTGGATTTTTCCAAATTTTCAGTGTAAAACTAAGAAAATTCGACATTTTTGGCCAACTTTGGGGGGGGGGGCTTATACCTTTGTTTTAACAGAAAAGCAAAACGTTTATAGTTCGACATCGAACCGTAAGCCGTGACGAAATGTCACGGAATATTCCACTACATGTGAAACTGGGAGAAGCATATTCTGTAATGAATAAATGCAAATAATGAAACCACAGTGTAGGAGTGGAAGTGTGTGAACGCTTGTCTTTGAGTGATAACTTGTGTGTCTGTACATCGAGGAAATGCAACTTGGTAAACATCAGCGGTTGACATTGGTAAGAATTTATACCAAATTATTTTGATCAATATTGGCTTATAGTGGTCCCACTATATTCTGATTCCCACGAAACAGTAAGAAACACACCCATTTAGTAATCATAGGTTATATAAGTCAAAACGAAACCATATCGATGTTAATTAGTATTTTATGTAATATTGACGATTTGCACATGCGTCTCTGTAATATTGTTGAACCAAAGTTACCGTGCGCTCATTAGTATTCGGAAGGATATTGACCAATCAGGTTGCAGAATTTCGATGATCCGAACTTAATTTGTTTCCATAACATGTTTACATATCTCAGTTTAGAGGATTTAACTAATTCTAATACCATGTTTGAATAACAGTGTATTGGCCGAGGGGTTAAGGCACCTGACTCTTGTGCTGTTTGAAGATGCAGTCCTGGGTTCGACTCCCGACAAAAGCATACCTTTTTTTAGATATTTATTAATATGTTATAGTATATCATATTGAGCAATTAATTTGGTTTGCAATTATATTGTTCATTTGGATGGAAATCCTTTTTTGTATTTTTTTTTACAGTAATATAGAAATATCGCGGTTTTCTCACGCGAACGTAATTGTTTCATCTTCTAAGTAAAAATGCTATGTAACAACTGAACACGGGTAAATTCGTTGATGTAAAAGTATCGCGCAGTGCAAGATTCGCTTACTTATTCGATCACGATTATCTCGGGAATATCAAACTTTTAAATATGATTTAAAAAAAATATTACAAAAAATATAAGGATATGGTTGGGTTCGAACCTATACGATAAGGATTAGCGCTCATATGGCGATCTAACTCTTTAACCAACTGAGCTATTGGAACGTTAGAACAATAGCATACTTAACTATATAAGTACACGGAAAATCTCTTATTGATTTACGGAATTGGCCGATTACGTTTGTTTATAAATATTCACAGCGCAAGGTTACTTTGGTTCAACAATAACATGTTTTTATAGGTTAAAGGTTTGTTTATAAACATCAGATTACCGCGAGACCACTATACTTTTGTGGATGCTAGAGTGTTAACACCGCATTGTGGTTGGATGGACAGTCAGACATAAAGATTGACAGGCAGACAGTGAGTGACCATTATAGTTGACCCCGAGCACTTCATGCTCAGGTGAGCTAAATTAATAACAATGACTTCTCGAAACAAGCCTATTAGGTCCTGTTGTTAAGATCGTCCATGTTAATGTAAAACCTTGAATCTCATTTTTAAGGTCTAAACGGGGGAGAATTTTTAATAACTTTTCAGTAACTGAAAGGTTTTACTTGAAGTTTGTAAATATTGTTCACATATAATGTGTCATTAATACTGATCAAAAAAAATATCCCAAGACCTTAAAGAATTGTCTAAACTGGACATACAAGGTTTTACTTTGAAAATCGCAAAAATTGACATACAATTTAGGTTTTGCATTTACACCAACTTGAAGGATAAACAGAAATGCATACATACCTTTAAACCTATTTTAGAACTTGCCCTATCAAATAATAATATTGAGTCAACTTCTTTCAATTTTTTGTCTTTGACAAACTCGCAAAACTTTTGAAGCTGGAAATAAAAAGATACCTTGTCCTAAACAGGCGAAATTGTACGATGTGTCAATTTGAACAAAGATGGCAAACAAGGTGGGTAATTACGTGATACAACAATTTCAGAAAATCTTCAATAATTTTGTTAATACGGGATAAATTTGAATTCGATTTGAAGCAGAGGAGATGGACAGATGTCATGCTTTAGAAGATTTTGAAAAATCAGCTGATAAAAAAGTTATTGAAGATAAACCAAAATGTAAGTTTGTCTTCAATATTTTTTCTATCAGTCAATTTTTCAAAAAAACACCATGTCCAGCTCATTACTGGCATTTCCCCGTATTTTCTGCTTTAAACTGAATTCAAATTGGTCAGTTATTAATAAAAAACATTGACGATTTTCTGAAATTCTGAGTCATGTGATTAACCACAGTGAGAAAATGGATAACAATACAGATGGGATGAGTGACTGGTTATGGTACCAAAGAAACTATTGAAACAAAAATACAAATTGAAATTCTGGTAATATCATTTTTTTTCTTAATCCTTTGCCAGACGGCAAAAAGTTAGGGTGTCCGATTTAAACTTAAGAAATCTATCACTTAAGGTCATAAAATACCCCGCCACTACATTTGTCTGGACAAGCATTTTTGTCAGCAAATGGATTGCAATAACTCCAAAAATATGAGCAGCAGAGTAATGGTTCTTATGCACTACACCTTTTCACAATGAGATCTATCCAACTATGTAGTTTCATGATTATACCTTTAATAGTTTTCGAGTTATGCCCAAGGCAAGATTTATACACAGGCGGACAGACGGATGGTCAGACAGGTGGACAGACAGGTTGATTCCAGAATACCCCTTAAAACATTTGTTTTGTGGGGGTATAAAGATGATGCAGACGACAAAAATAGATTTGATATTAATGAATGATTTTATGTACAATTTAGCGTAATATATTTACAAAAGGAGAAAATGCTGATCATTAGCATTTTCTTTTTTTGCCTCGATGTTTTCACAAGCCTATTTTAATAGGGATGTCATAACCAGGTCTTGTTTGGGAAAGGGTCAAATTGGTCCAATGCTTTCTTTAGCCCTCTCTATCAGGGACTTCAAAATATTTTTTGTTTGGTTAAGGGTTAATTACTTAGTACCCTTTCCCACATGATAATGTTTATGACTGGGCCAACATGGGTGTGCACTAACAATGTCCTGGGATCCCCAGGACAACTAAAAATTGGAAAGGACCTCCTGAATGCAACTTACTATTTTTTCGACAAAAGTAGAAAATTTGATTTTTTGGTGTTTAACACCATTTTCAACTGCTATGGTCATATCATGGTGGACGGAGCACCACCTAACCACGGATTCCTGGTATTCTAGCATAGGTAATACCACAATACCAAAACTGAGCCTCTAGCTGCTCTCTAACATAGATGATTCACACCCATTTGTGAGAGATAAATGACGTTTGTTCAATGTCAGAATGGATACTGGCCAAGCCAGGGTTCAAGTTCACGACTCTAGATTTGAAATACTCTGACATTACCGACTGAGCTCTCCATGCCCGGCCAGAAGTAGAAAAAGTATTTATCAAATCATACAAATATCTCCTTTATTTATTTATGTAATCAAATGATTCAGCAAATATGAGTAGATCTCAGCGTTGTTGCATTTAATTTCTACCATTATATATATTTAGCTTTACAAAGCAACATTTTCATAACAGACTTCCTGAATTGATATGTATTGACAAACCGTCTGGGTTGTTATAAAATCTCGTAACTACTGCTTAATCGAAGCCGTAGTTGCGATATTTTATAACAACACTGACGGAATGCCATGATCGCGAAAAATCGTCCAACGCTTTGGCCGAGTTCACCACCAGGGGGGTTCTTCAAATGATTCATAAAATTGAGAAATAACAAGTAACGTTGATAAGCGGACTTTTACACTCCGCCGGAGCAGGTCACAAATTGAAATTATCGCCTTTGGTTGACCCAAGACAGCCAAAAATTCCTAATGCAAATGTACATGCCATGTTGATCGTTCCTGACAACTTTCGTCAAAATTGGTCCGACAGTTTGTGAGAAGTTACAAAACGAGAAATCAGCATTTGCCAAAAAAATCAAATTATCTCCCTTGTTTGAGCTTGGAGAGCAAAGAAATTTATCCATGTAAAAGTCCATGTCATGTTGATCAATCTTCATCTAAATCCAACAAGCTGTTTGGGAGGAGTTGCCCAGGTTGCGATAAATGTGGACATACGGACAGACAGATAGATGGACAGACAGAGACTATCTCAAAAGTGTTTTTTTTTTTCACCGAAAAAAACAACAACAAAAAACAGCATTTAAGGATTTATTTGTATATATAGCTTTTAATGGTGATATGAAGTAATGACCAAACAACAATCATAATCATGATCATATTGATATGTTACTTGTTTGATTAAAGCGTGAATTCGATTTTGAAATAAAGTCTTAATATGTGTTGTCTCGAAAGTTTTTAATCTTAGTATGGAAAAGGGGAAATTTTAGGTCTATATGACTTTTGGATAATTTGTATTTTTCTCAAAAAGCTGTAATATAGTATAATTATAAAGAGTATTAGACACACAAGTCAGTTGTTTCAAATTGTAACCAATTGGGCTTTTCTTCAGAAATCTGCTGATTTTGTGAATCTTACCTTATCCTTATAACAGATGTGTAATGATGTGATCAAAACAAATTAAAGTAGGGCCTTAACTGATAGGTTTTCATGTTGTATTCTTGTTCGATGAAAAACTGAGTTGAAATTTATATTGTTTATCATTAAAATGTAAAGGATATCACTTTTAAATTCATTTTTATAAATATTTATGCCCCTTTCTTTTTTACAACAACATGCGCAGTTTGGATGCACAACCGAATCACATTTAGCCACCTTTAAAACATTGGTTAAATCACCAACAAACCACAGTAAAATATGGATTTTTTCTTAACCCTCTCCCATACAATACCTGTTTTGACGTCCTAACGTTTTGACGTCCCTAATGGAAAAGGTTTGGGAAAATATTGAGACAAAAGAAGAAAATGCTGATAACCAGCATTTTCTCCTTTTGTCTCAATATTTTGTGAGCTATATCATAAACAAACCCTATCTTTATTAGCATTCATTTTAGCAGCTTTCAAATTGGACAACCCTTAAATTTTGTTGTTTTGGACAGGGTTAAACTTACTTTTTCTGTAATACTCATTTCTGCATCTGGTTGAACATTTGAAGGTTTCCCCCTACCCCTACCATGACTTCCAGAATGGCTTGGTAGTAAATCTGATGATATAAAATGATAATTGTAGTAAGGATGGGTAAATATATAATGATTGAGCCAGGATCTGGAAAAACGTCCTTTATGGCATTTGAGAACAACCTGGATCCAGACCAGCCGGTGCATACGCACAGTCTGATCAGGATCCATGTTGTTCTCTAATAGCTTCTTCGTGACCTGTAGTAAATTATAGAGAGCAGCACTACTGCGTATTGGACTCCATTTGACATTAGGCTGATCTTGAAACTTGATTTTTTAAAATGCTATTAGGTACGTTTTCCAGATCCCGGCTCATTATTATTATGTATGTATACAGAAACGACAACTATAATCTGTACCAATCAATCTGAATGAATTCAGATGTATCTTATTTCAAATTGTTAAATCTGGGGATCAAGCATTAGGATAGTGTGGTCACAGTCTCGTGTTAAAAATACTGCCTCTATCTGATTCTATGTAAAAACGAGTGATTTACAAACGGCATTTTCAGCCTAAATAACACATTAAATTGCCAAAAAGTGTGTAAAAACTTAAAGCTAAATAGTTATATTTTATTATGATAAAATACTTTTACCTTATACACGTTCTTTTCGTGTTAAATCTCTATTTGAAAAAGCGGGTCAACTCTGCGTTTCTTTGTTTGAACTCGGTTGTTACATTAGAAGGACGCGTGGGTATGTGTGATAAAATTGCTTTGGCACTGCCATTTCATAACGGATTTTTATAAATCTTATATCAAATTAAAGAAGGAAAATAGACCTATTCATCCGTGTATGATAATACGATGAACTGATGAATTATGAGTCGATGAATAGGTATTCAAAATAGGTCATTTTACTCGGCTTCTAATGGCAAGAACTAGGCGGCAGAAAAGCCAAGAAAAGCCTATATATGTTCTTCAACATCCTATCTATTCAAATAATAAAACATCTTGTGCTTTTAGCTTAGCGCATTCAAGCGCAAAGGCTTTAACAATGGGAAGTGTTTTTCAATTCCCCGTGATTGATCGATAACTTCTGTTTAAACTCCATTCATCCTAAATTTATTCATAAATGTTGACGACAGTGACTCAAAGAATAGTCTTGCAAAGTTTGGTTGAATTGACCGAATGGTTATTTTGTTAAGAATGAAATCATGATTTCTCAAAGTTCGATAAGCCTTGCCCTGCCACGCCCATATTTTTTGAAGAATCAAAAAATCACGAACATTCTTTGAATATGGTCATCCAAGAAAGATTCCTGTAAAGTTTTGTCAAAATCGGCCCAATGGTTAAGGAGTAGGAGGTGTTTCAAGGAATTATGGGCGAACAGACGGACGGTGAGTGACCACAATAGATCATCTTGAGCACTTAGTGCTCAGTCCAAAGGGATTTACAAAATCGGCGTTTCTCATGGGTTTCTTAAACATCCATTTAACCCTTTCCCAAACAGTAAAACTTTATGGTCATCCAACTCGCAAGCTGTGGCAAGCGACAGAATGAGTGTAAAAGAAAATAAGATTCTTTCGCCTCAATCTTTTCACCTTCAATAAAATCCGTTCAGGACGTCAAAACCAGGTCTAACCAGGTCTTGTTCGGAAAAGGGTGAGGCAGCCAAAAATTGAATTGAATTGAATAGATTGAATTTAAAGGTTGTAAAATGGACATGTTCAAATGTTTGGTGCTCTTTTGGGTCAATGTTTTGAAAGCCTATTTCTTCACGAACCAGAGATATAATGTTAATAATCGATCATTTGAAAGTTTGAATCATTTCTTTTTGTTTTAAATTCCTATTTGATATGTCGTAAAATATTGTTTTTATCGGAAGCAATGACACGGAACAACGAAGTGCAGAAAATATTTACACAAAGGGAGAAAATGTTGGTTATCGGCATGTTCTTCTTTTGTCTCAATGTTTTCCAAAACCTGTTCATATATGACCGTGAAAATCATGTCTTGTTCGAGGAAGGGTTGAAATAATGTAACAAATATTTATATAACTGTTGTTTGGTAGAAATTGAAGAACTAGAATGTTTGGTAGAATAATTTCATCCTTTGTAAAACTTCAAAGGGGTGTATTTTAAAAACGTAAGCAGTTTTGAGTTCCTCTCATTCAGACCTTGAAAATGATATATAATTTGTTGAAGTTCTTTGAAAAATAAACAATAACGTAATTCGGCAGAATTATCTACCCTTTGTAAAAATCTGAATAAGCATTATTCCATAACGCAATGTCCGATTTTCACAATTCAACCAGTTTTATGTTTCTCTCAATATTCTCTGTAAGCTGGTAAATATTTTGTAGGGACTGGAATACTTTTGGAAAAAAGTGTGACCACCCTAATTAGGAGTCATCTCCTGTGACGAGGGAAAGTCCGCATTTTGCTGCATCGCAACAAAAGGCTTGAGAAAACAATGTATTGTAGAAAATGAAGAAATTGCATGTATTAATCCACACACAAAAATTGATAGTGATGAAGTTTTATGTTTACTGTTTCTAAACCAATTATTATAGATTCACAATTAAACGAGAATAGATACGGTTGTCTTGCTTTAATTTTACATAGGTAAAGGTAGTAGTTCTACCTAAAAATAAACCAAAACAACCGTAAAGTATTCTCGTTTAACTTTGAACGTATTATAACTCTTCTTATTGGTACCGTTTACAATGTGCACGTGATAACGAACAGGTTGATTGGTTTAGAAACAGTAAACACAAAACTACGTCACAGTCAACTTTTGTGTGTGGATTTATAGCAAACAATTCCTTCATTTCCCACAATGTTTTTAACCCAAAACGGAAACATTCATAACATTTCATCAACTTGAAATTGTTGTCTGCAACACTTTTCAAATCGGAAGAGTCCAAAATTGTGTATATTGTAATTGGTTAAAATCATCATCTGCAGCATCTTTGAATTTGTAAAAGTCTTAAATGTTGCTGTTTGGTGATGGCTTTATTATCATTATCTCCTTTTTATAAAATATTTCTAAAGTTGTTTGTTTGAACTAGGTCTTCTTTGGGAATGGGTTAAAAATAATAAGAACGTTTTGCAACCGAAGAGTGTTGATGTCTGGAAAATGTTTGAGAAAACAAAAATAAAATGTAATGGTGATGCTGTGTGGTCGTGTGAAGGACAAAACCGCCCCTTTCAGTTTGTTTTCCTTTTTAACTGAGAAAATATGAAACATTTTTTTTTTTGGATAAATTATATTTAATAAAGGGAACTTTCTTAATATTAAGTTAAAGATAGCAACATTTAACCCCCTTTGATTAGACAAAAAACGTTCAGAGTTGTTTAAATTAAACCCTTTCCCAAACACGACCTGGTTTTGACGTCCTATATAGAAATGGGTTGGGAAATATTGATGCAAAAAAAAAAAAAAAAAAAAAGAAACTGCTTAAAACCAGCAGTTTCTCCTTTTGCCTCAATATTTTCTGTGCTATATTTTGTACGGAAATCATATATTTTATTTCATCAATTTTGTTATCTGCATCATCTTTCAAATTGGACCCCCCCCCCCCCCCCCCTAAAATTTTGTCGTTTGGGGACTGTAAAATATAGGCAAATTAAGAAATCTAGATCAATAAGCAAAGAAATATTAAGAGAAAAAGAGAATGGTATTGAAACAAACTTTTAGCCATTAGCCAAAATCTTTTAATTATTCCCTTTTTGATGTACATATTCCCCACTGTCAGACAATGAACAGGTAGACTGACCTAATTTGAAAGAAAATACACATAATTATTCTATACAGTCTATAATTTTATAATAATATTGAGAGAAAAGGAGAATTTGCTTGTTACAAACAATGTCTTCATTTATATAAAATGTTCCTAATGATTGATGCATACCATGCAGATTTTGACTCTTAGTCGATCAAATTAGTATAACTGTAATCAAATTTTACCACAAACCATTTGAAAACATTGAACTAAAAGCAGAACTTGTTTGTTACAAAACAAGTTCCAAACATTGTTGCCGGCAATAAGTAAAATCAGGCAATAAGCTTAATGCATAGGCAATGAGCTATTGCTTAGCCAATTAATTATTGCCTAAAATTTTCAGACAGCCTGAAATTTTTCATCCCAAGTTTAGTCTATTGCCTAATATATACGACCCATCACGCTAAAAGGGACCTTATCGGATGTGTGAAAAATATCGACCTTAGTCAGTCTGCGCGGCCAGACTATTGCCGATACTTTTCATTTTTGGGCAAGTTTTGAAAAAAAAATGTGACCAAAGTGTGACATTAACATTTTAAGAATAACAGCTATTTTTACAGAATATCATACGGATTTCTTAATCAAACTATTCTAAATGGTTAAGCAGTGCTAAATTATATTGTAAATTCATGTTCACTCTTTTTTTGGCTAAAAGTGTGTGCACAATCTTGTATAATGACAACAAAAAAGCGTTTCACTCCTGACAGCATATACGAGGTACAGACGGAAAGTTCCCGGACTTGTATTGTGGGTGTAATATTTTTCGACAAATAATTCTTAAACATTCACAGACTAAATACAACGTGCGTTTTAGGTAGAAATATGGATCATATGTGCTGACAAAATGTACGGACAGGTTCAATAAGAGTCAACGTTCACCCATGCCAAAATGTATTGTATTCTGACGTCAAATATTGTTAAAAAAGGACTAGTCCGGGAACTTTACGACTGTACCTCGTATATTGCACAATATGAGATATTGTATCCCATGAATCACAAGATAGTAGAGTGCAGAATGACCACAAGGTTGATGGCTTCTTTAGAAAATGTGAGTGGTAGATTTCTAGTTGAATAGACAAAAATGATAACACATTTTAAAAAAGAAAAGTGTTTCACTCCTGACATAACATTCAGAGGGAAATTATTATATACTCAGCAAAAGAGCTAACGCATCACTTTTTAAAATTGCATAACTTATTTATTTTCAAAGATTTAGATTTATAATTTGGCATATCTTTATCCCACAAGTTTCTGCACTCATTCATAAATTTATTTCAAAGTTTTCTTTTGAAATGACCGCGTTATATGAAAAGGAGGCCGAAACAGTTTTTCGGCTCATGGAACTTGTGATCTTTTTCAATAATTTTTGTTTGAATTGATTTTGAAAGCTGGTTTATTGTTGGATTGAAGTCTGAAAAAATCAATTCCTTATCTAATGTTACAAGGGCTGTTCACGAACAACGTAGCTTGCATAGACGTACCTTTTTAAAAGAAAAGGTCAAAATTTTAAGGTCAAGGTCACAAGGTCAAATTTTATGCTCTCAGGTGAAAGGTCTTGGTGGGACCGGTCTATGTGTGAAATTTCAAGACTGCATCTCATACAGTTCATAAGATATAGACCGATACGTTTTTGTCTACGTAACCGACGTTGCCGTCGACGCCAACAATGACACTAAAGACAAGGGTGACATAACATTACCTCTACGGGAATAAATTATGCGCCCACAAAAGTGTTAAAGCCGTCGGTTTGTTTAAGGAAGGGTAACTTTTCTACACTGGAACTCTTTCAGCCAGTACAAACAGTTTGAAAGTTATGCGTGAATTTCCAATTCTAATCAAATTTCAGACTTTATGAATTATAGAATTAAGGGTGTCCTTATTAAAATTTCAATATTTCATAAGAAACTGTAGCATTTACTATGAAATTTCATAGGCTTCTTATCGAATGGTTGTAGTCGACATGTGCAAATTTTGAACGTATTCTGTAGATTCGTTAAAGAAATATTAACAAAGATCTGAGTGATGCGTTAGCAGTTTTGCCGAGTATATATAACAGCCTCCACATCATAAACAAGTAAAGATAAGATGAAAAGGTAATGATGAACATGTTGTTTTATGAATTACAATTGCTTATTGTGGTATACAGTCGCTGTCTTTTATTTACCATAGCTTAGAAACCTTTTACAAGTGAAAAATGTCACACAAAATTCGTTTCACTCCTGACATTTTGAAATGTTTTAATGATGTATCTTTTTTAGTAGTGAAGCGATTTTCTTTAAACTTGGTACACAGTATAAAGACACAATATCACATCTTGTTAGCATTGATTGGGATAGATATGTTGATCTGCAACAGCAGAGGCATGTAAAAAGTGAATGGTCACATTTTTTTAAACTTGCCCTTTTATGTAATCGTCTGAATCTGTAATGTTTTCCCTATCATGATTAGTTAGACGTCGCGCACGGTATTTCGGCAATGAAATGTAACGTCAAACTAGCGAACGTCAATTCTAATCATTGCGTAACATTAAAGTCTTTGCGTAGACGGTTGTGTTGTGCTTTTAATGTTTACTCTCTGTACAAACTAAATTGATTTATAAATATACTAAGCAAAAGAATTGAAGGATATCAAAATTCTAAAGCTTTTTGAGAAACTTTGACAAAATATGATATCATATAGGGTTAATTCACGTTTTTTAGGTCGTTAACATTCTCAGAGGCCCAAAAAATGCGTCATCGCCTGAGACCGGAGGTCGAAGGCGATAACCCATTTTGTGGGCCTCTGAGAATGTTAACGACCGAAAAAACGTGAATTGACGCTATTATTGCATAAAATATGAATAATTTGCAAAGAAATGTAATAAAATAAGACGAATAACTGAAAAACTTTGTGAAAATTTAGCCACATTTACACCGACAGATACCAGAGTTTTCCGGTATTCGACTCGACATATATCGAGTAAGTACGATATCCACTAGACGGGCCGTTAGATTTTCATCGTGTAGCTATGTAGTCAAGTTTCATCGCATTTTTACTGACATAATCTCCATTTGGGTTGGCGAAATCGTAACAATATTCGACTTAGTTTTCTTTTGGAAACATACACTGGATATTCTAACGTTCATTTCAGTGCGAGTAATAAATTAAAAGGTCAGAATTTCCGCGGTAATTATCTGGACCGTCTGGGTCGTTTCAGACATTCGTTCATTTCAATAAAAGCAAAGTTGTAAAGGAAAAATTGCAGTAACTAAAAGAAGAACAAGAAACACATAGGCTTACCACCACATTTGACCTAGACCACAACCACTCAATTCTAATTTCTATCCTTCCATGTCCACGAAATCCACTTTTAGTTTAAAATCTGTCAGCTGCCCGTTTGTTTACTTTTTGATTCCAAGAATTAAACCTACGTCACTACATTACGTCATCAGAAATGGTTACACTGGGAGACCTAGTTTAATTGGGATGTAAACTGGAAATGGGGTCTTACAAGAATTTACATCGCGGAAAAGGAAAATGACAATATTTCGGCTTTATTTTCAATTTTCTGAAGCACTCACAACAAATCCCCGATCGAGGATATTTGAATGCAAAACCGGTCCGATATCGCACGTGAATCTGCCGATTAATGCACGATTTCTCTGGATATCCGCCCGGTTTCTGCTGGTTATACAATGCCAATAACAGACTGAAAACACACATTTTAGGCAATAATAACTAAATGCTTTTTACTATTACATAGGCTACATTCGTTCTCATATATAATGCTGCCATATTGAGCCATGCTTCAGTGGTCATGCCAAAATGGGACAATTTGTAACACAGGGGTCAACAACCAAACTTAATGTGTTCTTTACGTGTTGTTTTTCACATGAAGGCACACTCTGACCTGCTTAATTGAATAAATTAACACTTACTTGCGTGTAATCAATTCATTAAAAGGGATTTAACGTTAATGGCAGACAGATATGCAGCGCTATCAAGCTGTTGGTCAATTTAATGTATAGGAACGTCAGATTGAGGTCGCTGTTAGAGTTTACATTTTGCAATGTGAATTCAGTCGACTACTCCAAAAGTAGGCTATCACTAGGCAGTTGAAATTTTGAAATGGCGTAACAGGGGACGTAAGTAAACGACGTCTATGGCTGATGACAGTTTCATTTTCAAGAATTCGTTACGTTCTAGGACTTATCTTCGCTAGTCAAGGTTGAACCACCTATGTTTGTATGTACCCTTGGTGGATTAAGTCCTATTTTCTTGAAATCGCGAAGCGCCGCCTGGCGGTTGTACTGTTGGTTGTTTACGTCCATTATTGATGACGTCATTAACGCGCGTTGTCTTTCGCGTCATACGTCATGCCGGTTAGGTAAAAGTTAGCTGCTTCTTTAGTCGAGTTGTTCAAAGTAAAAAAAAGTTCGTCGATTAAAGATGGGGAATGCCTGTCTATTGCGGTGATATTCTTAGGAAAGATCGCCCATCTTCGCATTTTTTAGTTGCAAATGCATTGCTTTTTCCCGCCCGTTGTCATGACTTGGTTACTCACAACAATCTGATTAGAACCAATGAAAACGCTTTCCAGGACACCAAGAAAATCGGACTAAATACGCCAAGGGTGAATACAGAAACGACGTTACGTCGTAGATGTCACCCCTAGCTTGCGAAGATGTCTGGGACTCTTACTTTTCCAAAACTACTCCAGAGTCTAACAGAAGTGCAAGGGGTAAACCTTAGAATCCAGTCAGTGGTAAACGGATTAAATAATCATGGCTCTTAATACCAGTAGGCCGTTGACAGCTAACCCTTTAACACAACAAAACTGACCTTTGGACCAGAGCCAATACGAGATGGAAACAGCAGCAATGGGGTACAGAGTTCATCGCCAACCAAAGTTAGTTTCGGCCATCGCATGTTGACAGCATAATTCGTGCTTTTTTTGATACAAGAATGAGAGATAACACGAGTGCGATGTCCCCACACATGACGCATATGGTGACGGGATCGTTATGGAGTTGACGGGAATCTTACGTAATCTAGAGACAAACCTTTTCGTGCTAAATGACGCTGACTGATCAACGTTATATTGACCACATGATTGATCAATATCCTGTAACTTTTACACGTGAAAATTGAAATAAACGCACGTTCAATGACGCCAACGTAAAATCAATAAGCGTCGTTATTGTAAAACACTATCTTAAACAGATTTGGATTCAATCCATGGAATTGCCATCCCATTCACAGAGCCTTTATCTAATCAAGCATGATTGAAACACGTTGGGTAGACGTCTACGTGCCCGACAACAACAACCGACAAACCCGGCATATTCCATGTATTCAGGAATGGAAAACTGTGCCGAAACATGTGGTAATTCGATCTGCGATGAATTTGCAAGGTACTTGTAAGTCTTGAGTTGCTTTCCGGAGTGAAAATGTCCGTTATTCGTGACGTGTGACTTTTCAGTTGTAGGGTACCAGCGTTAAACCGGATATTGTAGGGAAATCTGAAACCATTGCACTGCATTAAGTTTTTAATTCTCGCGATCATACATTAATATGAAGTTCATTGTAAATTTTTGTTAGAATTTATGCCTTTGTTAATTTCTACAAATAGTGTAATTTGAAAATCCCTCAATTGTTTGCTTAGTATACAACACCAAATTTAAGAAAATATCCTTCTTTTTCCGTCTTTTGTCTTTCCTTAGCTTTAACGCCACTTTGATTCATTCTACTATTAGACTGAAAAATGTGCCAATTAGATGATTTCATTTTATTTAAAAAAGTTTACGGTTATGAAATTTATGTCCACACGAACGAATTCGAATATCGCTTTTACTTTGAATTACTTTGCGTTGAAATTTTAATATGATAAATAAACAAAAAAGTAATTCCATATTGAAATTATTTTTTTGTATGAATAAGGGAACTGGTATTTTTTAAAATCTAAACATTTTCTGCCCACACGCTTTTAATACAATAATTGTTTCGTTTATTATTCTAACCGGCTTTCTAACACAATTTTCCAATTCAGTGGCCCTCTGAGACTCACCATACCAAATGTCATGCTTGCATCAAAAGTGAATGATTCGGCCAAAGTTTCGGAGTTATGTTCCCCATTAATACATGTGATATATGAGTTTCTTACCAGTATTGTAGGCATCATATGGTGATGGTCTATTCCCTTGGTGATATTCTTGATCCCAGCTGTCAGGATAAGGTCTTTTTTGGCCTGCCATCTTATGTAAGGTTATCTGTGATTTAACTGAAATATTTGTGAAGACTTGTAATAATCACGGTGTATAATCACGTGACTTAGAATTACCGATAATCATTAATAACTTTGTCAATTCTTGACCAATTTGAATTTGGTTTTAAGCAGAGAAGGTGGAAAGATATCAGGAATAACACGGTCGTTGTAGATTTTTAAAAAAATCATCTGATAAAAAAGTTATTGAAGATAAACCAAAATTTTGGTTTATCTTCAATAACTTTTTTATCAGATGATCTAGCACGTCAATCTAATGCGTGACGTCTGTCTACATTCTCTCCTTCAAACTGAATTTAAATCGGTCCCGTATTAACAAAGTTATTGAAGATATTCAGTAATTATTGAATCACGTGATTATCCACCGTGATAATACTGTCAGATGAGCCTGTGAATGGTACTTTCAGTCAGGAATGAGGATGATAACTTGATGACACACTTGTTAAACGTGACTATTCCTCAGACCTTGTTCTGATATCGCCAATAAAAATCATATCTTGAGAAAGCATTGATGTAGAAGCAAAGAAGAATACAGATAATCAACATTCAAACCTTTTGCCCCAATGATACATCGTACCTGTGCTATATTGTGCAAATTTTATGTCAGCAGCAGCTTTCAAAGTGAAACATTTGTTTTTCAATGCTTTTTTTCAGATTTTCTCGAGGAATTTCTAACTCTATGATGCAAAATGATTAGTTAGAAATTTTCAAAACATTTCAACAGCACTAGGCTACACATAGCTTCAATATTGTTGTCATAAATTTTATGATCGGTGTTGGTTCCTAATATGTTTGTAAAACACATATGCCCCCTCAAGGGCCTACCTTTCACAATTGATGCAGTCCAACGCTAGTAATTCATCAAGTATGAAATTACCCAAGGACAATAACTCCATTTAATTGTCAGAGTTGCATTCATTCCACACTGCACTTCTCCATAATTTGACCTATCCACCTATGAAGTTTCATGTATCACATTTACATACTTTTTGAGTTATGCTGCGGACAAAAGTTTAGTATACAAATCAACAGAGGGTAAAATCTCAAAAATATAAGAGCATTGCACTCCTCCATAATGACAACTATTTACCTATGCAGTTTCATGATTTTACTTTACATAATTTTTGAGTTACGCTTTTGACGAAATTGATTTTGAAAAGCAAAAGGGGCGATAACTACAAAACATGTTTAACAGAGTAACGTTTCTTGAGTACTGCACCTCTCCATAATAAGATCTATCCACTTATGAAATTTCATTATTCTAGCTTACATACTGTTTGAGTAATGCTCCAGAAAAAAATTAAGTATGAAAATCATCAAAGGAAAATAACTTATAAATTTGATCGACAGAGTAACGGTTCTTGTGCACTGCACCTCTCCATAATAAGATCTATCCACCTATGTTGTTTCATGGTTCTAGCCTCCATACTTTTTGAGTGATGCTTCAGACAAAAATTCATTAGATCGACAGAGTAACGGTTATTGTGCACCGCATCTCTCCAAAATAAGAAACTGAAGTTTAATTATTCTACCTTAAATACTCTTCAAGTTATGCTCCGGACAAGGTTTGGTCTACGGACCAACTGACCAACCGTCTGACCGATGGACCAACCGACCGTCACTTGCAATTACCCAAATTTCGTTCAAAACGGGGCATGATTATCTCCGTTGGTTGACCTAAGAAAGCAAAGAGAATTCTTCATGCAAAAGTTGATCATCCCTGTGAATTTTCATAAAAATCCGTCCAGTTGTTTGGGAGGAGTTAGCTTCACTAGAAAAGTGGACGGACTAACAGACAGGGTGATTCCTATAATCATACCCCCCCCCCCCCCCCTTTAACTTGGTTTGCGGTTGTGTGTGTGTGTATGGGGGGGGGGGGGTTACAAGCAATTACAGTTTATTGGATGGAATATTGCTGGGGACAAAGTTGGGTACAGTAACAAAAGTAAGCTACACAAAAATCGCATTTGCAAGTTAAACGATAAACTCCACTGCATCAAATAATTTCAAGCCAAGTATTTTTTACAAAGTCGGCACATAGTAAACAGATAACATTAAGCTCTAAAGGGCTTTTAACACCGACTAGGAAACATAAATTATACATATAGACATAAAACAATTTTGCATTTAAGTTGAAAGACATACAAAAATTAAAAACAATTATAGTACATATCGCTGCTTTTCTTCAAAAACCTCGTATCTGCAACTTAAAACAAGCTTCAGATACGAGGTTTTTGCAGAAAAGCGACGATATGATACAATATTTTATGATGTAGGGGAGGTAACCAATCATGGACAGGCTATTCCATATAGCATTTGTTATCTCCCTTACTCATTCTGTCAACAGGTACCAGAAGTTAATAATTTGTGGAGAAAAAAATATACTGAGCAAAAGTTTAGCACGTTTTTTAACACATTATTTTTTTCAGTTTATGATGATTAAATGAACATTTTTTTGTTCAGTTGTACCGATCGACAACCATTACGCATACAGTGCATGTGTAGAGTGAACATTCAGTGTATTGGACAAAGTCCAGATTAGCAAAAGTTACGTGCGGCACATGTGCAGTGACATCGATAATGTCTAGCTTGTCCAAAAACACACGATTATACAGATCTGTTAGCAGAATCAATTTAACTGTTACAAGTTCTTGAAATTGATTATGGGAAGGCGAAAAATGATGACGTAAGTTCGAAGTCAGAGAGCTCTTTGCATGCTCCAAGCAGGTATGTCTGTTAGAGATGTCGCTTTGCATTTCAATTGGCTCGAATGGACAATTACGCGCCTACGGCACTTGTTTTATGCAACTTTAGCCACCAACGACCGACCTAAATCTTGCAGACCGTGTAAAACGACGTTCAGGGAGGATCTGACCTTTTCGCTTGGTCTGCTCTGTCGGGTCAAATCTCGCCGTCAATAACAACATGGCAAAATCCTTCACAGAGGCCAAACAACCTCTCTAAGAAGGCCCTCCCCTACAATTTATAACTACAGTTGTCGCCACATCGTATGGCACGTGTTTATGTTTTCTTTAACGTTCAATTACATTTGAACAAAACATAAACATTGTGCCATACGATGTGGCGACAACTATAATGTAATGATGATAAATCCACAATGCAGTTACAAATATACAATGTACAAGGATCACTGGTGGTGAACTCGGCCAAAGCGTAGGACGTTTTTCCGCTATCATAGTATTCCGTCGGTGTTGTTAAAAATATCGTAACTACGGTTTCGATAAAGCCGTAGTTACGAGATTTTATAACAACACAGACGGTTTGTCAATACATAACGGTTAACTGGGTCTATTTTAGAACAAATTCATTGTTATTGGAAAAAGCTATCAAATCAGATCTTTGAACTCACATTTTTAAAAACGCAAAACATCTGTACTTTGTTGTAGCGAAAAACGTCCCTCGCTTTGGCCGAGTTCACCACCAGTGTGTTTAGTATATTGATAGTAATAGGCTTTAACCCTTTCCCGGATTGCAAAGAATTTGACTGTTAGCATTTTAAGAGCAGGATCAGGTAGTGAGATAATCTGTGTAAGAGGAGGAGACGTTTGAATCAAATCCCAATATCCTTTTTATCCCCATATCCTCATTAGTCTTCCTTTTTTGGACGTCAAATAGATCTAATTTTGGAGAGAGTTTAGAAATTTTAGCACCAACAAAAAGGCAAAGGCAGAGGAGAACGCATTTTTACTAAACAAACGCAACAAGAAAGGAAACAAAAGCAGGCTAAAGCTGAAACAATAGGATTTTAAAGCAAAAATAAAAGGAGGGAGATTTGTCAGTCAGGGTCACAGTCACAAGTGGTGAACTAAAACAATTTTCGCTACAACAAGGTATAATCGATTCACAATTAAACGAGAATAATTACAGTTGAATTGCTTTATCAAAACAACTGAAAATATTCTCGTTTAATTGTGAATCTATTATATAGATATTTTGCGTTTAAATGTGAGTTTATATTTTTGTTTTCTAATGACAACGAACTTGTTCTAAAAACATACCGGGTTTACCGTTTTGTATTGACAAACTATCGGTGTTGTTATAAAATCTCGTAAATACCACTTCGATAAAGCCGTAGTTACGATATTTTATAACAACACCGACGGAATACATTGATCGCGAAAAAACGCTCATCGCTTTGGCCGAGTTCACCACCATTGCAGTAGCAGTCGGAATCTATAGATAGATTTGCGGGTAATTATTGACTGCATGATGAGCAACTACATTTGTCTCCTTGCCAAAGATTTATTAGGTTTCTGAACTGGTCTTAAGAGGCTGCTTCTCTAAAATATCCAGAAAGAGAGTTCCAGAGGACTGCTGCTGCATACCGGAACGACTTTCTTCCATACATCTCTTTTCCTTTATTTATGTCTATTCAACTGCGAGGCAATGATATATTGCTTGGGGATTCTTACGTGTATACCTGTCTCTTCTATGTTGTTCTTGCACTGATATAGGAAGAGGGGAGCAGGGGGCAGGCCCCAAATGATTTAGAAGGGGGCCAGCATATCTTATCCCCCCCCCTCCAAAAATACACCCATATTTTCCTTCAAGAAAGGTCCAGGTAAAGAATGTTGTCTGTAAGTGCTCAGATTGCAAGGAATAGCTTCTTAGATTTCAAAATTTTGAAGGGGGCATGCCCCCAGAACCCCCTAGCAACGCTACGCTCGGTCGGGTTCCATTCACTTAAACATCCCCCCCCCCATATTATAAACCTTCATACGTCTATGTCTTGTGATCTATAGAATTGCAGATTTCAAATGACATGGTGAAGCTTTAGCTATTATTTTCATAATTTATACGCCTGAGCTTTTTTAGAAATAATAATTCAGAAATATTTTCTTGCATACCTTCTATATCTGTGTAGATCTATTATGATGACACAAATCGTTTTGGAGAATGTTACGCTATTGGCAAATAATGAACACATACAGGTAAGTGTCAGGTCAAATGAAATTATCTTTAGGACAGTTTGGGGTGATCGATGTTTACATATCATCGCTTTTCAACGAAAACCTCGTAACTGCAGCTTAAACAATTTTCAGTTACGAGGTTTTCGTTTAAAAAGCAGCGATATAATGTTTGTAAGTCTTTCCATTCGCACGGATTAGGGGAATATATAGCGGACGAGAATTGACCTGGGAGAGCACTTCATTCGATTAGTATGGGCTGCTCTGCCAGGTCATGTATCGTGATGTATACGTCGTTTCTTACACAAATGTTTAAACGGATAAAGTAGTAATGTAACAAATACTCGTAGTTAAACCGGTTAAAGTGACATTTCACATCTATTTCATTTTTTTAAAAGTATGTCTTGATGCAAAGATTGTTTATTCTTATGCGTAGAAATGCTATCCGTTTTTAGAAGTTCTTATTTATAAGCGGAAAATACGCCTTTAAAGTTGAGACACAAATGACAAATTCTACATAAATCTGAACTATTGTCCACAACAATTTGTTTAATTTTAGCACAAAAATATACACTGTAAACGGTTCAATTTTTTGGCTTGAATTTTTCAGAATTTTCATAAGAAAAGATGCTCTTTCAGATATAATAAAAGTAAAATGCATGTAAAAATAATTCTGAAATGTCACTTTAACTATTTAACAATGATAGAAACATCGTCTTTCATCAGTAATTTATCTTATTCCGCGATTTTAATTGAAAATTGATAACCTGACATCCCTATGCTATTGAACTAGCCCATTTTGGACGGTCACTCTTTTTGTGACATCTATACAGCTATGTATTCGATCAGGCATGCCAATAATGCCAATATATGTCGGTATGTACATCCGCGTGTTTTGAATTATTATTTATGCCAATAGTGTGGAATGGAAAGAGTGCACCCTGGAGTGAAAGAAACTGCTTGTTGGCATCCATGTACCGGCGTCAGATTTTCGTGACGTCACGGTAAAGAACACGATTCCCTGGTGAAGTGAAGAAACAAAAATCATATTTAATGATAGAATCCAACGATTGAGTTTTAAAAATAAATTTAGCCTATCATACATCCGACAAGTTTCTGCACACCACCATTATAACTGTTGTATGCTTGCTTTCTATTGTAACCGCGCCATACAAAAAGGGTGCGAAAACAATTTTTCGGCGCGTGTATCTCGAGATCTGTCTTATTTGCCTTTGTCTAAATAGAATATGAAAGCTGCTTAATTGACAAATAAAAAGCAGAAAAATTAGAACCATTATCTAACAATGCAAATGTTTACGCGAACAACTTACTCGCATATACCGGACTTTGTCAGAAAAATATGTCAAACTTCAAGGTCAAGGTCACGTGGTCAAACGTCAAGGTCGCAAATAAAAGGCTTTAGCAAGAGGTATCCATGGACAAAATATGAATGCTGTATCTCTAATAATGCGTAAGATATAGGTTATGTTAAAGTGTTTGAAAAGTGGGTCAAATTCCAAGATCAAGGTCATGGTCCAAAATGAAAGGCACTGACAATAGTTATTTATGTATGAAATATCGAGGCTCTATGTGCAATATGGGTATTTATTCTGAAAAGGAGGCCAAATTACTAAGTCACAAGGTCAGAGGTCATGGACTCAAAAGAAACGTCTCATCAGGAGTTATCTGGGTGAGTAATATTTAGACTCTATCTCGTATAGTTTATGAGATACAGACTAGGTTAATGTTTGGCCTACGTGATCGAGGTTGACGCCAATGCAGAAATCCTGAATGTTATATACGAGGGACGTTCAATTTATTTTGGAACTGGGGTTCTATAAGTCATAGTTATGTCGCAATTCACTTTTAAGTTTCTTCAATCGTTCGAAGTAATCCTCTTCGACACCCACACACTTCTGAAGTTTTGAGATCCATTACTTATATGCCAATAAAGGGGTATCTTTTGGAACACCCGCAGACACTGGTAAATTGCACTGCATATGGAACATGAAGGCGCATACCGACAACCAGAGGATTTTTTTCGTCATCACGGGGTACGCAAAAAAGCCAAACGGGCTTAAGCCCGGCTATTAGGGTGGATAAAGACGCTGGGTAGCATGTGTCTCTTTCAGGAAGTCTTGGACAAGATGATATCTGTGGACAGCTCCGTTGTCATGGATTTGGTATATGTCTCTTTAGCCGGTCCTAGACCTGCTCTATTCGTGATATGTCTTTAATTTCGCCGACATACATTCCTTGTATGAATGACCGGCGATAGTGGTACTATTTGAAACAGTAATTTGAACAATACACCCGTTACATTTGAAAATTACCGCGTACAAAACTTTTGCCGCGCTTTTAATTTTTTGGCTATAACGGACCTTGCCTGATCTTTTCACAACCATTGCTTGCTAATGACACGTCATTGGTGCTCATAATAGTAGATTATTGTTTAATCATATGTATGAAGCCCAGAAAGCCCACATTTGTTGCATTTATTGCATTATTTCAAAATATATTTTTCACGGGTAGCTCTCTGTCCTTTAAACAGCAGGTGGGGGACACAATGAGCATACACCTTTCTGTGTTTCAACCCGTACGTCAAAATCGTTTAACATGTCCCCGGTGTAAAACCATCTTTATCTGCTATTTATTGCACTTTGAACCATGCATCTTGTTCGGTCATGTCGGAATCTACAGCAACATTTGATTTGGTACTAGCTCTGCCCGGGTTGCCTGAGAGGGGGGCACCATTCAGGCCAGTTTTACCAATTTTAATTTTAATTATCTTTTTAAAAACTGACGTATATTCAACGTTCGAATGTCCACGAATCTAATATAGTTCATTATATACAATATGATGCAGATATTTCAAAGCATATGTGACCTTTAATGTTGACCCGTACATCCTACTTCAGTTCAATTTCCATTTTGCACACATCGAAATAGCCAGTGTATATGACTGGACCAACTTAAAAGTTCAATAACTTTTGAAAGAGTCAGCGAATTCGTCTGAAATTTTGACCAAGTATAGACAGCAATTTTCCCGTCATATAGCCGCAAGTGTCAATAATTCTATAGAACCATGAGGTATGGTGGACTTTTAATTGAACGCCCCTCGTACCTTTACTGGTTCGCCCAAGGAATTTTATCAAAGATCTAAGTCGAGCGTTAGAGCTTTTGCTTAGTATTTGGGTGTGGAACAATATCGAAATCTCAAATGAGGCATTGGTATGACGCAGATTCCTGAAATACTGTTTTGGAGGAGGGAGTTGGTTCTGACTCAAATTGTCTTCGGCGGAACGACTACCATCTCAAAGCATCAAAATGAGACATATCTGAACCTGGATGATGCAGCTGACATGCGAAACGTTCCCTCGTAGCAAATGTTATTCTACAGAGTGCATGACCACATGCAATTGAATTAAGCGCGTTTAAGATACCAGTGTCTGCCATTTCAAACACCTTCCAGAAAAACGTCTTGTCCTTTCCACAATCGGACTCTGCATTATCTGCACCGAAAATACATGTACAGCTGGGAGAACTTCAGTAACATTGCAGCCAACTACATAGACGCACAACATTCAAATGTCGCTTTTTAGTAATGTTCAATGATGTCTTAACGTAGCTGAAGGGTCATAACAGAAGATCACAAGTAATTCCGATACCGGTTATGAGTCGTTTTCGAACAAGAACAACTATGAAACGATTTCTCAGGCCCGTAGGAAAGGGGGGGGGGGGCAAAAATGCCGAATTTTCCTTATTGTACACTGAAAGTTAATGGAAAATTCAATTAAGACCCCCTTCCAATATCCAGGCACAGGGGCTTCAGCCACCCCAATATGAAATTGCTTCGTACGGACCTGTTTCTAAACTACTTAAAAAGTATGTTTGTGCCAATATTTATTTGCGTGGAAATCTGACAAAAAATGTTTGAAATTTTCATTTTCGATTTCTCTTGTGATTTTTTGGTTTAGGATGAAAGTACTACATTTAAAGTAATGAGTAACGTTAACAGGAACGTTCTAATACACATGGAAATACTCTAGATCGTCTTTCATAAAAGTATTGTCTCTAAAAATGTCCTCGCTGTAACAACCACATTTTCTTCCAGAAATTCGATTTGAAAACTTTAAGTTTATTTCAAAATATGTTTTTTAAGGATAAGAAGCCAGACTGAAGGACTAATGTTCAAGTTGATTTTCAAAAATTATTTGTTTGCCTTTTTTTCAATTTTGTATTGTATTTTCATAATTCAATTGGTAATTTTGTCTGTTTCAAGTGTAATAAAGCTTCTATCCAAGAAAAAATAAATGCACATATACTTAAAATTCTAGAAAATGATATTCTCTTTGTATTTCAGGCAAAATAAAGTTGGCGAAACGCCTTTTTGTTAAATCATTTGCTAAAAGTGCATTGTTACATCGAGGACATGTTAGTTATTGCAAGGACAATGTATGCTATTTTAGGACATAAATGGAAAAAATTAATTTCACCCTGTTATTCAAACTTCAAATAACTAGGTTAAAAAACAAACCAATTTTACCATCAAAACATATCATTTTTATTGAAACATTCTGTAATTTTATTAAAATAAAGTCTTTGTTATTGGAATGACATTTACCATTACTGCGAGGACCTATATTTAATTATATTTCCATTTCTTACATTACAATGACTTAATATTGTCATTTTAATAAAAATATTAAAATCAATACAAGTGTGAAAAAAAGTATAAGCATTTAATGTAAAAGTTTCTTTGTTAAACCCTTTCAAAAACCGGTAAAATTTTATGCTAGATTACAACTGCTGATCAAGTAAAACCGATTACCTCGGCTGCTCAGATTCGCCCATAATTCCCGACTTAATGACCTTTTCTCGATTTCAGCTCGACCAATCCGACCTCCTTAGTCTATTTGATCGAGTGAACAGATGAAACACAGATCGAGTTGATCGAGATGTGGTTGGGAGCCACTTGACGAACAGTCTATGTGATCGATATAAAGATCGATGTAAAGATGTTATTCCGATCACACCCGATCTCCAGACTTGATTGATTCCTGATCTGCAAAATCGCCTACCCGATCAATACACGCATATCGATCAACTTTGTACCCAGTCTGACACGAATATTTTTGACAGTAAAAATCGAGAAAGATAGTTCGATTATCAAGACCTTTCCCGATCACAATTACGATCGAGTTCGATCTGAACTCGATCGCTTGATTCGGCTTTGTCGAGTTGATTTGATAGGCATAAAGATTATATAACTTGAAAGCTGTTGCAGACTACAAATAGAGTTTTGCGTCTTACGTGGACTTCGACTATGGACATCGGACGTGGACTTTTTATCGGGGGTCGTCTCAGCCTTTTCATATAACGGTACATGTACTGGTATGGGATTTAAAGCAAAATAAAGCAAAATTCAGGTTAATGCATATATTTTATATTTCGTTTCGTTCGAGTCTAAATCCATCTTCGCAAGCCAAGGGTTACTACCTCCACTTTGTTCCTTACGAACCCTTGGCCGCTCGCCTCTATGGAAATCGAAAGTACCACCGTGCGATTTCATTGGACGCGATAACTTTCCTATTTTCCAATCAAAACACACTAAACAAGCCCTCTTTGTCAAAACGAAAACGTCACGGCTGACGTCAAAATCGATATCCGTATTTGATGCATCGCCTAACACGTTTTAGTACGAGGCTTTTGATTGGCCAGAAATAGCAACTGCAAAGGGCCGCGACTCTTTATCGCCGAAAGGTGGCATGGTGGTACTTTCGATTTCAATAGAAGCGAGCGGCCAAGGGTTCGTAAGGAACAAAGTGGAGGTAGTAACCCTTGGCTTGCGAAGATGGTCTAAATCTGGCTCCCAAAACAGTGAAGATATTTTGAACTTGATAAATTTATTACAATTGTTTTATTGCTTTCACTCGTTACACTTTTTCTTGGCATTCTGTTTCGAATGGTGTTTTCAAGGAACTGGTTCGTCTCCACTGAAGAAGCAGCTTGATCAGGGTGATAATGAGCTGTTCCAAGGAAAAAGGCCAAGGATTTGTCGCACTCCTACAAAACACATCTAACTTATTCGTCGAAGGAGCCAAATAACCTCTCAGAATTTGAAATTCTTCCTTTGTCGGTTTTTTCTTTCTTTTCGTTTGCAGAACGGCAGTTTTAAAGGGCATATGCATCAGCATGTACAGAAAAGGTGATGAATTTTTGGTCATGTATTTATCATGTTTACAAAATAAACTCGCTTATTAAGTAATCATTAATTCTGAAACGGGTTTTTTCTTGGCCATAAGATGTTGCTAAAATGGACTTACATAAATATCATTAAATAAATGAGTAATTCACCAGTTGCCATTATTCTAGGCGATGGGTGCAAAAAATGACCATAATTACTCAGTAAATGAAGAAAGCGTGAATTTGAGCAAATTTAAATCGGGAACGTGTTAACAGATTTATTGCAGATTTTTTTAATTTAAGCTCCAGATAAAACGAAATATGAAAAACAGCAAATGTCAATAACTAAAAAAAAAAAAAAAAAAAAAAAAAAAAAAAAAAAAAAAAAAAAAAAGCAGGGCAAAGTTATGATTCTTATGCGCTTATGCGCTGCACTTCTCCTTGGTGAGATATGCCTATATCCACCTATGAAGTTTCGTGAACCTAGCTATTATACTTTGAAAAATGTACTCCGGACATAATTGAAGAACGACAAACAACAATGGGCAAAAACTAAATAAATTGCCAGGCAGAGTAATTGTTCTTATACACTGCACTTCCCCTTGATCAGATCTATACACCCATGAAGTTTCATTATCCCAACTATAACACTTTTAAAATTACACTTCAGATAAGATACAAGTATGAAAAGCAACAAAGGGGAATAATTAAACAAGAGTGCCTGAAAGGCACTGATATCGCTCACCTGAGTTCTTCATGTCACATGATTTCTTATGGTCTGATAAGCCCCGCCCTACCACACCCACATTTATTGCTGAATCAAAAATTCTTGAACAATTTTTGTAATGAGTCACCCAAGGAATATTACTACCAAATACTGTAAGCATTGGCCCCATGAATAAGGAGAAGAAATTTTTTGAAGAATTATCTATAAATTTCTCAAAGTCTGATAAGCCCCGCACTGCCCTGCCCACATTTTTAATCCGATCAAAAATTCATGAACATGCATTGAATACAATCATTCAAGGGACATTCTTGCCAAGTTTGGTAAAAATTGACCCAATAATTGATTTTTAAAGAATTTTCTTATGATTTCTCTGAGTCTGATAAGCCCCGCCCCGCCACGCCCACAATTTTTGATGAATCAAATATGCATGAACAATTTTTGAAAAAGGTCACCAAAGAAACATTCCTGCAAAGTTTTTTCAAATCAACCTATTGGTTCAAGAGAAAAAGATTTTTTAAGAATTATCTAACAATTTCATTAAATCGGATAAGCCCCGCCCTGCCACACCCATATTTTTTAACAAATCTGAAAATTTATGAACCAATGTTGAAAAGGGCTACTCAAGGAATGTTCTTGCCAATTTGATACCAATTGACCATATAGTTGATTTTTAAAGAATTTTCTTATGATTTCTAAAAGTCTGATAAGCCCGACCCAGCCACGCCCACATTTTTTGACAAATCAAAAATTCACGAACAATTTTTGAAAGGGGTCACCCAAGAAACATTCCTGCAAAGTTTGGTTCAAATCAGCCTATTGGTTCAAGAGAAGAAGATTTTTTAAGAATTATGTAACAATTTCTTTAAATCAGATAAGCCCTGCCCTGCCACACCCATATGTTTTAACAAATCTGAAAATTTATGAACCAATGTTGAAAAGGGCTACTCAAGGAATGTTCTTGCCAACTTTGATACAAATTGGCCATATAGATAATTTTTTAAGAATTTTCTTATGATTTCTAAAAGTCTGATAAGCCCGACCCGGCCACGCCCACATTTTTTGACGAATCAAAAATTCACGAACAAGTTTTGAAAGGAGTCACCCAGGGAACATTCCTGCAAAGTTTGGTTCAAATCAGCCTATTGGTTCAAGAGAAGAAGATTTTTTAAGAATTATCTAACGATTTCATTAAATCGGATAAGCCCCGCCCCGCCACGCCCATATTTTTTGACGAATCTGAAAATTTATGAACAAATGTTGAGAAGGGTTACTCAAGGAACATTCTTGCTAACTTTGATACAAATTGGCCATATAGTTGATTTTTAAAGAATTTTCTTATGGTTTCTAAAAGTCTGATAAGCCCCACCCTGCCACGCCCACATTTTTTGACCAATCAAAAATTCACGAACAAGTTTTGAAAGGGGTCACCCAAGGAACATTCCTGCCAAGTTTGGTAAGAATTGGCCTGGTGGTTAAGGAGGAGAAGATGTTTAAAGAAATTGTTGACGACGCACGACGCACTACGCACAACGGACGACGGACGCCGGATAGTGACTGACCCTAAGAGCTCCCCTTGAGCTCGTTGAGCTCAGGTGAGCTAAAAATCAACAAGCCCCACCCTGGCATGCCCACATTTTTTCAATAAATCAAAAATTCTCTGGTTCAAATTGGCCGAATAATTGATTTTTAAAGATTTTTCAAATGATTTCTCCTAGTCTGATAAGCCCCGCCTGCCACGCCAACAATTTTTGACAAATCAAAAATTCACGAACAAGTTTTGAAAAGGATCACCCAAGGAACATTCCTTTCAAGTTTGGTAATAATTAGCCCAGTGATTAAGGAGGAGAAGATTTTTGAATAATTATCTTATGATTTCTCCAAGTCTGATAAGCCCTGCCCTGGCCACGCCCACAATTTTTGACGAATCAAAAATTCATGAGCTTGTGTTGAAAACAGTCACTCAAGGGACATTTCTGCCAAGCTTGTTCAAATTGGCCTGATAATTGATTTTTAAAGATTTTCACATGATTTCTCTAAGTCCGATAAGTCCCGCCCTGCCACGCCCACAATTTTTGACGAATCAAAAATTCACGAACAAATTTTGAAAAGGGTCACCCTAGGAAAATTTCGGCCAAGTTTGGAAAGAATTGGCCCAGTGGTTGAGGAGGAGAAGATTTTTGAAGAATTACCTAAAGATTTCTTTAGTCTGATAAGCCCCACCCTGTCACGCCCACAATTTTTGACAAATCAAAAATTCACGAACAAGTTCTGAAAAGGGTCACCCAAGGAACATTCCTTTCAAGTTTGGTAAGAATTAGCCTAATGGTTAGGGAGAAGAAGATTTTTGAATAATTATCTTACGGTTTCTCAAAGTCTGATAAGCCCCGCCCTGGCCCGCCCACAATTTTCACCCAATCAAAAATTCATGAGCATGTGTTGAAAACATTCACCCAAGGGACATTTCTGCCAAGCTTGATTCAAATTGGCCTGATAATTGATTTTTAAAGATTTTTCACATGATTTCTCTAAGTCCGAAAAGCCCCGCCCTGCCACGCCCACAATTTTTGACGAATCAAAAATTCACGAACAAATTTTGAAAAGGGTCACCCTAGGAACATTTCTGCCAAGTTTGGAAAGAATTGGCCCAGTGGTTGAGGAGGAGAAGATTTTTGAAGAATTACCTAAAGATTTCTTTAAGTCTGATAAGCCCCGCCCTGCCACGCCCACAAATTTTGACAAATCAAAAATTCACGAACAAGTTTTGAAAAGGGTTACACAAGGAACATTTCTGCCAAGTTTGAGAAGAATTGGCCCAATGGTTGAGGAGGAGATGATTTTTGAAGAATTATCTAATAATTTCTTTAAGTCTGATAAGCCCCGCCCTGCCACGCCCACATTTTTTGACGAATCAAAAATTCACGAACAAGTTTTGAAAGGGGCCACCCGAGGAACATTTCTGCCAAGTTTGGTCAGGATTGGCCCAGTGGTTAAGGAGAAGAAGATGTTTAAAGCAATTGTTGACGACTTCCGACGACCGACGACCGACGCACGACGCACGACGCACGACGACACAGGGTGATCACAAAAGCTCACCTTGAGCATGTTGCTCAGGTGAGCTAAAAATGGAACAGGTAGAGTGCTTGTGCGTTGCACTCCGCAATAATGAGAAGAATATAACTACAAAGTTTCATATCTGTGTGGAATAGTGATAACGAATACTTCTTTCAGGTTCGATCCGTTTACTATGGGTTTAAGATTACAACTGAATATGATCAAGTAAACAATAGAGACGTAACGTACGTCACGTCACGTTCTAAACGGCGGACGCGCGAAGACGTAACGTCGTATTTGACGTTACGGTAATAAATCTATATTTCCGACATACTCCGCCCACGAAAATGATTATAGAATATGATTCAATTTTAAGTATAAGAATGAACTTTGTTTCATTTACTAGCTTAGGAAATAATACTGTCTTAGTTTGAATGAATTAATTACTATTGAATTCATGTATTCATTAATGTTTAAAAAGAATGTCTTTTTGCAATGAAAATTGTCTTATTCTAACACTCTAAAGGAAACAGTTTTGAGATAGCGCGATAAGTAAGTCCATTTTTGGTTCTGAGTTTTGCTGCGCGAACAATTCCATCGTTTCCTCGGTACATTTCCTCAACCACGGCCAGTTTCCATAGCGTCCTTGGACAGTCATCGTGGATTTGTACTACATCTCCTACCGATATCGTCTGTTTATTTCGTCCGTGTGTATGGTGACGTTCCCTGAGAGCTGTCAGATACTCGTGTCGCCACCTATCTCGGAAATTGTTGATTAGTGTCTTCTGCCTCGTAGCTTTTTCGTTAATGTAGGACCTATCTATGTGTAGTTCATGTACATCTCGTCTCTCTGTGGGGTGGGGTAATGTTGTTATACGTCTACCATATAGGAGGTGGGCCGGTGTCAATATGTCAGGCTCATGGTTCGTTTCAGATATAACGTATGTTAATGGTCGATCGTTGAGTATGGCCTCTACTTCAGTGACGATAGTTTGTAATGTCATGAACGTTACATACGAATGTCCCAATACTTTCTTCAGCGTTGATTTGGTAAGGCCTATTAAACGCTCCCAGAAGCCTCCGAACCATGGGGATCTCTTTTTGGAATGAATTTCCAGTTTATTCCACGGTTGTTAAGTTCGTCTCGAACGTCGCTGGATGCAGCCAATTGCTGGAGCTGTCGTGCGGCTGCGGTAAACGTCGTTCCATTGTCTGACATCATTTCGCTCGGTGTTGATTTGCGGCTACAAAATCTACGGAACGCTTCAATGAAGGAACCCGTCGATAGATCAGGAACAATTTCTAAATGGACAGCTCTCGTCGTTGCACAGGTGAATAAACATATGTACGTTTTTGCATCTTTCCCATTAACGTCTCGAACGTTCAGTGCCCCGGTAAAGTCAACGCCCGTATAGGTGAAAGGTGTCACATCAGTAACTCTACTCTTTGGTAACGGAGGTGGGTCAGGGGTAGGATACGGTTTACCAGTCACTTTGATACACGTGTTACACTTTTGCACGACAGATTTTACACATTGCCTTATGGAAGGTATCCAGTATTTCTGTCTTATGAATGTAATAGTAGAACCAACGCCGCTATGTAACAGTCTTTCGTGAGCGTCCTGTATTACCAACTTTGTATAATGATGTTTTGCTGGTAACAGAAATGGGTGTTTTGTATCTTCATGTAAGGATGAGTTGTGAATTCGCCCTTCACATCTGATCAAATCCTCTGAGTCCACAAATAATTGTAACTGCTTTATTATCGAATGTCTCTTTCTCTGGGATATTATGTCTGTTTTAACATCACTGAATGCATCAGTTTGGCAGGTTCTGATGCAAGCTTTCTCCGCACTATGGATTTCTTTCACAGTTAAAGGTTCAAGTCTCGCCCGCGCTCTCCCGACACGACAGTTATATATGAAACGACATATATAGGCCACAATTCGGTGTAATTTTCCAAGCCGACTGTATTTTGTAAAGTCAATGAATTTCAAATTACCACAAGTTTTTCTCACCGAAACGTCGTCATCGTCATCATCATTCGTGTCTATACTCGTAGTCATGGTAACCGTTTTTCCGATCTCAGTCCACACTGGCCAATCTTCCTGTTTGTTGATCCATGTCGGACCGTGGAACCACAGATCGCAAGTTTTGTACTGTACCGCAGAAATGCCCCTCGTTAGAAGATCTGCTGGGTTATCTCCGGTTGGGCAGTATCTCCAATTTCTGTCGTTTGTCAAAGTTTTAATCTCAGAAACTCTATTTCTTACGAATCGTGGCAGGGGTTTCTGAGTTCGTAGCCAGGTGAGGACAATTTGACTGTCAGACCATAGGTAAATCTGTGAAACGTCGGTGTTGTCTTGCAGGTGTTTGCATAGTCTTGCACCGATCACTGACGCCATAAGCTCTAACCGAGGTAATGTAATTGTCTTTATCGGCGCAACGCGAGTTTTTGCCATCATAAGTGTAGACTGGTTATCTTGGCAAATGTAAGCAACGGCTCCATATGACGTTATACTTGAGTCACAGAATACATGAATACATCTCTCGCCGGTCATGTCACTTCCATTAACTGGAAAATAATGTCTATGAAAGGTTGTGGCTGTCACCGAATTTATGTCGTTGAGTAAATTCAACCACTTTTTATGTATCTCCGCGGGTAATACCTGGTCCCATTCGAACGTTCCCTTCCATAGCTCTTGAATCAACAGTTTTGCTCGTATAGACACTGGGCTCAGTAGACCAAGAGGGTCGTACAATCTCGACGTTTGTTGGAGTATTTCACGCTTGGTTGCACTTTCACATATCGGTATTGTCTTTTCAGCGAACTTTAGTCGGTCCTCGGAGGAATCCCATCTCATACCAAGCACTTTGGTACACGCATCTTTGTCTAACACGTGATCTATGTCTGCCCTTTTGTTAAGCTCTAAGTTGTTTGAGCTCCACGAACGCAGATTAAATCCGGCGTCGAGCATTAAACTACGTGATTGTTGATAGTATTCAAGTAAATCATTTTCACGTGAGAAGCTGGATGTCACGTTGTCAACGTACAGGTCCTTACGTAAACGTTCGCTGACACAGTTTTCTTTGTTATTTTCAAGATGCTTCAGGATAGTAGCGCTCAGAATAAAAGGCGAGTAAGTAGCTCCAAAGAGGACAGCTTTAAATCTGTAAGTTGTTAATGGACTGTTCGGGTCACTGGGGTCACTCAGCCAAAGAAATCGTGTAACGTCTCTGTCTCTCTCGTCTAGACCAACTTGAAGTAATGCTTTCTCGATGTCTGTACTCACTCCATATTTCTCCATTCTAAATCTCAGCAATATTCCCGTCAAGTCATTAAGTTCTGGTGGTGTAGACAGGAGACACTCGTTTAAGCTTGGGTCGTCCTTAAACTGGCTGCAACTACAGTCGAACACAATGCGAATAGGCGTCGTAGATGAATCTTTCTTCACATAGTGATGTGGTATATAATGGACAGTGTGGTCTACTTTCTGCGTACTGTCTACCTTTTCGATGAAACCTCGATTCAGCTGATCATCAATTATCTCAGCATATTTGGTAAGAAGCTTCGGTTCCCGGGAAAGTCGTCGAACCGTGTTTTCCGTGCGCTTCTTCGTAATACTGTAGTTTGAGGGTAAGGGTGGATGGTCTTCTTTCCACGGGAGTTTAGCAACGTATCGTCCATTTTGATAGGTAATGTTGTCTCTTTTATACGAGTCTATGACAGCTATCTCCGATTTGTCGTTATCATCTGCTGATATGCCCATTGATTCTAAGGTCCAAAATTTCTCTAGGTCACAATTGTCTGGTGGACAGGTGATCACTTTCAGCACGTGATTTGACGTCATGGTTTGCTCGCTTGACTGTAATGGTCCTGATAAAAGATAACCTATCTTCGATTTTACTGCAGTAGGGCCGTTACCTCTGATGATTTTGTCCTGGACTATTTTCCAATAGTGGTCGGCTCCAATCAATAGAGAAACCTCGAACTTCTCTTCAAGTCCAACGGGATGAGCAAGTTTAAGCCCCTGTAGATATTTCAAGTTCTTAATATCTTCTCTGTGGGTAATAATTGGAACTGCAATCGTTGGTACGACCAAAACGTTAATGGCTATCTTCTCCCCGTTGTTTGTTCGTAAATGAACGGTCGCCTTTGAAAGGTACCTCTTTTGTCCAGAATTGCCACCGAAAGACGCCAAACATATATTCTCTTTTCCGTCCATTTTTAACTGCAACTTTTCGGCCAGCTCCTCCGTAATAAATGAACGCTGGGCCCCTTCATCAAATAATATATTTGCACTCGTACTCTGTTGTTTCGAATGTACACGGGCTATGGCGGTGTTAAGTAACACGTTTTGTTTCTGGTATGTCATTGAGTGCAAGATTGCTGTATCTCGACCAGTAGTTGACTCAGCGTACGGGTTTTCTACGTATGGGACTGCGTTTGGATTTAACGTCGATGGTACGGTGTTTTCCTCGCACAGGCTAGTGTGGTGTTTTCGTTTACAGTGGTGACATCTATTGGTGGAACGACAGGACGACACTCGGTGTTTTTTCAAGCAGTTAAAGCACAATTTGTCTCTTTTTACGATGGACATACGCGACTCGTACGACGTGATCTTTTTGCACTCATTTGGGAAATGTTCGCCATTACAAAAGGGACACACTTTCTTGTAATCATTTCTCTGGTTGTAATTTCTCGTGCGTTCATTTTTCTGTTCACTCACTTTGGGCTTGGTTCCAGTAAAAAATGACGCTGTTGGAATATGTACGTCTGCTTCACGGCTGCTTACGTTAAACGTGCCTGCTTCAAGAATTGTAATTTCACGGGAAATTGCGGATCGTAAATCTTGGAATTCCCAATGTATACTACGTTGTTCACGCGCAATATTTTGCTTCATCTGTTCCGGTAATTTTTTGAGAATGATGGGTATAAGCAAATCTCCATACGAAGCCTCACTTTGACCTAGGGATTCGAGCCCGCGCACAAGGGTTTCCATCTTGTCATGAAATGATCTTAAACTCTGTACGTTGTCATTTGGTTTGGGAAGATCTAACAGAGATTGCATGAGAGTACTGCGTATCAAATCAGGCTTTCCGAATCTTTCCTTCAACAGTTCTACTGCGTTCCCATAATTAACATGTGTCAAGGGAAATCCAGATATGGCTGCGGCTGCTGTTCCATGGACTAATGACCGTAAGTAATTGAATTTCTGGACATCGGATAAGGATGGATTTGAATGTACGGCAGAATCGTACGAATCCCAAAATGTCTGCCACATTGTTATATCTCCGTCGAACTCGGGAAGTCTAAGTTTAGGTAATTTGTGAGTCTGGGCAGGAAACGAATGTAAATTGTTACTCACATTTTGATTGTTGATGTTTGTGTTCCCTGTTGGTTGAATTGTTGAGTCACCATTTTCACTACACGAACCTCTCTGTTGATGATTGTATTCTCTCTGTGACTGGTTCGTCGTCTGAATGTTTGAATTTCTGATGTTTTCCCGTAATCTCCTCAGTTTCAAGCCCAATTCTATCGAATATTCCTCGCTTTCGACCAACTCTGTTTCGATGTCTTCTATCTCGGCGTTGTTGATGATTTTTTCGTTGAGTCCCTTGATGATGTCTGCCTTTGATGCGATAACGTCCAGTAATTCCGATTTATCAAGCTCCGTTAATTCTTCGTTGAATTTCTCCAATTGTCTTGATACTATTCTCCGCTGTCCTTCCCGCATCGCTCGTAACTTCTGTAGATTCATTCTAGTTTGGTCACGGCACCAAAATGTGTGGAATAGTGATAACGAATACTTCTTTCAGGTTCGATCCGTTTACTATGGGTTTAAGATTACAACTGAATATGATCAAGTAAACAATAGAGACGTAACGTACGTCACGTCACGTTCTAAACGGCGGACGCGCGAAGACGTAACGTCGTATTTGACGTTACGGTAATAAGTCTATATTTCCGACAATATCAATCGGACATAAGGTTACAGAGTTATGCTCCGGACAAAGAACTGGACGCCGCCCGGACACACGCACGCCGGACGCCGGACGCCACGGGTGATCTCATGATATGTCCCGTCTTCGAAGGGCATACAAAAAAGAAGAGTAGTCTGTCGTTACATACATGGTGTAATGAACCCATGTTAATTTACGCAATCTGTATTTGTTTACAACTTTTAACAAATTAACTTGTAATGTAATAAAGTTCACTTTGTAAACGGTACAAATCAAACCAATTGAGTGGTTCTAAAACAATAAACACGAGTTTATTCGCTTTTTATTTTGAACGGTACATTTTTACATGTAGCGTTTTATGCAAAAGGCTGAGACGGCCCCCAATAAAAAGTCCACGTCCGATGTCCATTGTCGAAGTCCACGTAAGACGCAAAACTCTAATATGAAGTTTATGAACATTTAACTCGTGTAAAATATAGATGAATGAATATCAAGGTAAACGGAGTCAAAGCTAGTAATCAGCAATTTACTTCTCTTACCTTAGAGGTGTCGCAAGAAATTTCTAAGTTAGGAAGTCAAAACCAAGTCTTCACTGGGAAAAATGTGAAAACGTGAAGAAAGTTTAAAAGCATTTACAAATATGACGAAAAAAGAAATAATATGGATTTTTTAAAGCTTTTCGTCAAATTGTAAATATATATACTGAGAGGCAAAAATAAGTATACACCCTAGTTATTCCATGTTTTCTGAATAAACGATTCATAATAGTATGTACGACTTTTAATCGCCTCCGAAGGTGGCCGTTTATTGATGTAATCTTCTCCGCCTACCCGTGTTTCTATTCGTCTTACCATTGCGAAGGTCTTTTCATAGCATGCAGCGTCACCAAAAAAGGGGATATAATCGATTAATTAATGCAAGCACCGACAGTGACACAAATCCTACATTTATTAACGGATTTTGATAAAATTTTCACAGAAAGTTTCGAGTCATCTAATCTATGCGTACATTGTTATTGTTTTTCACTATTAAGATGCGTCATGGCAAAAGGGGGCTTGATGAAAACAACCTACCTGACATAATTCCTTCTAAATTTATTGACGGATTTAGAAAAAAAATACGTAGAATGTTTTTAGACACCTAACTAAGTGTATATAGTGCCAAATTTCTTTCATATCGTGCTGCGTCATAGGAAAATGGGCCTTAATGCAAAAAGAGTGTTTTTGTTGATTTCTACCAGCCACTGAGAATTGGGTTATTATGTTAGAGAAAATTTAACGTTGTGATTTGTTGTGGTAAAGAATAAAGAAATCATACACGGTTTAACGACAACATTTGATGCTCCACTAAGTCGCATGTGCAAAGTTTGCAAAATCGGCATGCAGCATAAGTATGGGTAGTCGAGTAATTTCAGGTAAAATTTATCAGCACTGTATTATTGGTTAATAGGTAGAAATAAAAAGTACAAAATTTTGAGTCGATATGATGGAAATTAAGAGAGATATTGACAAACAAAAAGTGTATACTTTCTTTTGCCTCTCAGTATATTTTATCAGGAAAATGCGTTAATATGAAAATTCAAGTAGAAAACATTCAAGGTATAGCAAATCGTTTAGGAGGGAAAAAATTCGACCAGAGTCTGACTGCGCAGTTTTGGCATATTGATTGAGTTTGATCCTTCTTCTTCTTCTTCTTCTTCTTCTTCTTCTTCTTCTTCTTCTTCTTCTTCTTCTTCTTCTTCTTCTTCTTCTTCTTCTTCTTCTTCTTCTTCTTCTTCTTCTTCTTCTTCTTCTGTAAGATGGCTCACATAATGATGTAGATACACGGTTGTAAGACGTCGAGTGTTCTAAATCTGATTGTCCAAAAAAACAAAACAAAAAGATAAGAAATAAAGGAATTTGAAAATATTTTACTTTTAACTTTTTAACTTCTTCTTTATCTAGGTAGGATATTATTTGACAAAACTCATTACATCTTTCATTCGGGATGAAATACTGTGATTGCAAGATTACATGCACGATTCGACTCGATACACGTAAATCGCCTTGAAAATTAAAAAGAAAATCCGTTTGTCTTTTCACAGCACTCCCATAGCATCATGAACTCCTTTACCATCACCACTCTCAAAAAATGACCAAGTAACATCTTCAAAGCCAATGGAACAACGATACACAGATTCATAATTATATCAAACGAAATAGTAAAATGTCTCTCCAATATTGGGGAAATGTTATTTAAGTAACGAACGTTTAGAATTAATCTTGTCAATTACTCGAGAATTATATCCTTCATACAACATTCCAATGTAATTAGCGAAATATCTCAATTAAACTCATGATAATATCTATTCATTTGTAGCAAAAAGAATCCATAAATGTGTAAGGAGTCATTGCAATAACGATTCCAAATCCGCTCCGTAACAACTGATCAGTATACATGTTTGGCGACAGTAATTATATTTTTTCAGCTGAAATACTTCGCTTTCCTGTTATAGTCTAAGACATTTATTCGTAAAGGCCTTTGTCACTTTGGCAACAAGTTCATATTATACAAAAAATCTAATTTTGTCATTGCGATAACAATTTTCGTACTCCCAGTAACAAAACTGTCGTTATTGCGAGGACAGTTATTGCGAGGAAATCCGCGACCATTCTCTCCAAATTCCACACAAGAATAATAAGGGAAAAATATGTTGCATGCTGAAAACGACATGCTTCTACATCTGAATAGGTTTAAACCTGGACAATTTTAAGATCTGAGTCTAGTTGATCGCTGTGTATAGAAAACGAAAAATTAAGTCTACGCAGCCAACGGCCCACCTAATTTGCCTCGCAACTTCGAAACCATGTATTGCTTTGTCTTCATTTAAACATCATGACTTTGATGAGTGTTTCCACCTCCGTTTGGGTTGTATTTAAAGAAAATCTAACCAAAAAGACTTTGATTACGCACATGTAAGTTATTGCAAGGACATTTCGTATAGAAAACCCAGGGACAGACATATATGGCAAAAATCTTCGTCGTATTTATATTTTCTCAAAATGGGCTGACACTATTAACAATGTAAGATATAAAACATTAATGAAATGAAGAAAAATCCGATTCGTACCGATTATTTAATATCAAAAATCATGTTGGAAATTTAAAATTCTGTCCGGGGACAAGAGAAAATGGCCATTTTCCGGTACAAACGTGCAATATTTTCAGAAACATTCCATCTGTGAGGCACAGTTAACTGTCTGTATTGTTGGTAGTCATGGTCGTAACACGATGTACCTAAAAGAACATGTTTATGAAAAAACATTTCTGAGAAAATGAGCCAGGACAGCGATTTCCACGAAATAAAATATTGGCTCGTTTACAATATCAACGTTTTCAATTTATAACGATCACGTAAACGTCTCCCCCTCCCCCAAATGCCCAATCATGTGCTCTTTGGGTGACAGATTAGAGCAGCACGCTCGTAACCGGAGAACATCAACGTTGTTCTCACGAGGAATATCTTGGACTCCAGCCCAGTCAAGTCTGGCACTTGCATGGTGTGGCGTGAAAGGCAATGTTTAAAACGTCCGGTCAACGTACAGCACACACCCGACTGAGCAGATGATTACCCGTGATTTGTGTGGATACTCTATGTTGAAATTCCTGAAGAAATCACTCGTAAGTGCTGGTGCCGATATGGAACGATTTTATTGTGACGTTGGGAAATTATGACCTCCATCATGTGGTGACGTTTTTCCTTGAATGTCCTTGACCGGGCCTACATGTTTTTCCCAGCAAAGAAATGTCTCATTAAGTTTCCTCAAATGGTTACTTATGCTTTGAGAAACGTAAAACGAAATGAAAGCCCTTAAGCGTCGGTTCTGCCACGTAACAACACCACAGCGATAAGGCACTTTAAACGTCAGTCCATATTGTATTCTCAAAGAGTTTCTAACAATATCTTGAACGGCTTTCAACTTACTGGCCAAAAACAAGTAAGAGTGAGTTCACAGCAAAATATTCTACAGAATAACGGTTGGTATTCATGATTGCCATGGCGGACATAAAAACCGGAAATGTTTACCGGAAATACGAGACGAACGTGATAGCGGTATAAAATGCTTTCGGCTAAAACACGGTATTCGGGAAAAAGGTTTTTTAATGTTATATATGATTTTCTGAAAAAAAAAAACATAGCCTAAAATATATCTACAAAAAGCTCATATTATGATGCAAGACTAGTTTTTGATGTCCAAAAAATTTCATGACTCAATCTTTTATGATCATTGAGAAATGATTGAATATGTACCCAGAAAATAGCCATTTTTGGGCGTTATATTGTCTCACCAAAATAATATTAGAATTCAAGGTACATGTGATGAGTTGTATTTGATTGTTTCCAAACAACTTTACTTTGATTTGATAAAACAGTTCCTAGGGTAAATTTTGGTAGTCTATTGTATCCATATTTTTAGAGTTGTGTCTCAGAAAATGGGACATTTGTAGACGCTAGCTTGAATATGTAGTGTCCGTAACCAACTGTTACAATGGTGATTTTTCAAAGGATCCATTTACATTAAAACTTCAGTTGTCTAGAATATTACAGCTCTCAATATGGTAGCCTAAATGAAATAATCTGTTTCGTGTTAACGTAAGCTCAGCACTTTTTATTGCACTGTAAGGGTTACGGAAACTACACAAATAAAAATGCAGCCGAATATCTGATTAAAAAAATCAGATCAATTTTGTATTTTAAAATAAGTTTAAATTCTTTTCACTGATGGCTTCAAAAACTATTCACACATTAGTTATGATAATTCAAGTAATGAACTTTTGATATTATTTTATGCCAAGAAAGCTAGAAGGGTGGGTTAACCTGGTGAGACACCTTGTTTCCGAATACCTTGTTTTAGCCGTTTTGTTTGTACTCTTTGGCGATAACCAATTTGATAAACGTTTGATTTTCAAATATACTTTTGCTATTAGAGATCTATTTACACATTTTTACTTATAACTATGTATACCAATGTTGACCTTCTCAAGAAAATGACGTAATTTTGCTAATACGGCGCGGAACCTGAAATGCCAACAACTGATCCCTGTTACAGGACGCGACTGTGATTACGAAAACAGTTGTTGGCACCAATAATAATTATTCAAAACACGCGAACTCCAAGTTTTGAACATACCGACATATATTATCTTGGGATTGTTGCATTTTCACCTTTGACCCCTTAATTAATGACTCGAAATAGCATGTACAACTCACACAAATGATTAAATATGTATTATGGAAATATTCGTATTACTTTATGTTCGGAAAACCATGATAAAATATACAGATTTTCCATGAACTCAACATTTAAGTAAAAATATCAATTTCGACCATGTCTGGAAAATGACTAAATTTTGCAAATATGACGCGGTACCAGACATGCCAACAACTGATTCCAGTTACAGGACCCTATCGTGCTTACAAAAACAGTTGTTCGCACAAATAATAAATCAAAACACGCGGACCCCCAATTGTGTACATACCGACACATACTAATAATCCCGTGCAATCTACTGATTCCCGCCAAAAAACTACAGGCCATATGAGACCGGTTTCATCAAAAACGTCCTGGGACATGACTTAAAAAGTGACTTGAGACTTTTTGTAGGACTTCCGTGAGTCAGTGTCATCAAAACGTCCTAAGCAGTTCCTACGACTTAAAATTGCGTTTCATAATTACATTCTGTCCTACTCTAGTTTTGCGCGATCAAAAGGTCCCAGAAAATCACGCACAATGCTAATATTAGTCGTATTTTGTCCCACGATATTCAGATTCCCGCCAAACTATGAAAAACTTCTTTTAATTGTATGTTATACAGGTCAAAACGAACACGGTAAAGATTGTGCACGATGGGGCGGATAACGACTACCGACAAAAGGGAACAATTTTATCGAGTAAACCGTGACGTAATCTCGGACAAACAATGGTATTTCGCAGGTGTTGTTATAAAATCTCGTAACTACGGCTTGAATCAACATTTTGTAACAACATCCACGGTTTATCAAAACATAACGGTACACCCAGTCTATTTTAAGCACAAAATCCATTGATATTTCGCCTCGCTTCAGGTAAGACATTTTGCAATAACTTTTTTATTTCTGTGTCAATTTTCAAGCAGTTTGTTGCATGTACCCCGCCTTACTGAACTCTTTCGTCTGATGTATGACTTACCTGAAACATCCTTATACTTTTTGCAAAAAATGATCCCAACTGACCAGAAAAAACGAAAAATTGCCGTGGTAACTTGTACGGCCGTTAATAAAATCAACTCAAAATTACGTCAAATTCTCATTTACCTGATATCTTCGTCTGCAACATCTTTCAACTTGGACCAGTCTAAATTTTAATGTTTGGTAATGGGTTAAGGGTATAAGAGTATGTTTTTTTTCCCAAAAAACAAGACCTGGTTTTGACATCCCCTTTTGAAATGCCTTGGGAAAAACTGAGGAAAAAGAAGAAAATGCTGTACACCAGCATTTTCCTTTTAAGCCTTAATAGTTTCTGTCCCAAACTCCAATTACGCTGTTTAATACATTGCTTTCTTATCTTAACATAAAAAATGTAAAATATTGAATACCTTCAAAGAAACGAAGAAACATGCATGTAAAGCATATCTTGTCATTGTCAATTTCTTGAAGTTTATGTATTTTTTACACTTTGAAAGTTGTCCCACAGGCTTCAATTCACTACCGGAACGCGGCCCGAAATTAGAAATAAACTAGACAGCCCTGGCGGTCTGGAAGCGCTCCACAGGCCTTATTGTTTGTCTTGTTGAATTCAATTTCAAAAGTTCAGTCTGCACAAACAAGCAAATGCATGACCAAGCTGAAAATTTCAAGCATCTAAGATCATATGGTCAGTAAGAATCTGTGAAAGTTGTGTATTGGTTGGTTAATATTTACGGTTGTATGAGTGAAAATAAAGCCGAAAATGGCAATTTTGTCAATTTCAAGATGTAAAATTCAAATCAAGCTGAATATTAAGGCACTATCTTATGATCAACAACATTCTGTTCTAGTTTTGTCCTTATTGGTCTATATTAATTTTGTAGTTGCTAGAGTGAAATATATGTCAAAAAAGAGCGGAAAATGGCAATTTAGTCCATTTCAAGGGCACATAACTCATGATATAAAATTCATATCAAGCTGAAAATTATATCAAGGCAAGATCTTATTGTAACTATCATTCTGTTAAAGTTTTGTCTTGTTTGATCAATATTTGGAGTAAAACAATGTCAAAATAAAGCTGAAAATGGCAATTTTGTCAATTTCAAGGGCACATAACTCATGATGTAAAATTCAGATCAAGCTGAAAATTATACCTAGGCAAGATCTTATAGTCACAATCATTCTGTCTAAATTTTGTCTTGATTTTTTCTATATTTAAAATTGCTAGAAAACAAAGTCAAAACGGCCCTTTTTGAAATTCAATGGCAGAATACTCCAGACTGTCTTCTTCAATCAAAAAAAAAAATGATCAGCCCAAATCGGGTCGTGAAATCGGATAGCATTTAGACATAGCCCTCTGGGCAAAGCAGAAGTAGGGACTTTCCATTGCTATGTAAAAATAAAACAATTATAATTTTGTTAACTTGATTTTTGAGTGTTCTGGGATTAGATGAACCTCAGAGTATACTTTGTAATACTGCTTGAAAATATATCCCGTAAACAGTCTATGGGTAGGTTATATATACACAAAACAATAATCGCTCTTGTGGTATATTTCTTCTAATTTTAGAAATAACTTCATGAGCGATTATTGTAATATCTGTAGCTAGTCATTTCGTGTTGGATTAGACACAGATTCTCATTGGGAGCCTGATCCGGACCTCAGTTAGTATTATTTCCCTTGTACTTGGTTCGAAAAAGAGCTAAGATCAAGCGGACAACTCTAAATTCAATTTATGTTTGATATATTTTCTTTTTTTCTTGTATGTTTCTATTGCAGAATGGAATATTGACCGGTGTCACAAAAATGCTCGAAGGTACAAAATCGCACGGCGAGAGCCATATGATCTTCAATATTTGGAGGAAATAAAAATAAAGATGAATTAAAATGAAACAAATTTATTGATGACTGCACATACAATATGGCAAATATGTGCTTTAAAAAATTGTAGTGCAAAACGATTGTAAGTCAATAAATCTCTACAAAAACATTGTTTCTTTAAAAATACCGGATTTATAAAAGTGAGTAACATTCGAATGTTCCAAAAAGAAAATTTGAACAAATAATTTAAATTATAAGCGAGTTATCAAGTGTTTCCTCTGCTGTAAAATTGCAAAATATAGTTACAACAGATTTGCACAGACGCATTGTGCTCAAAATTGATAGTGTGTAGGACAAAGACAATCTACATAAAATCAAAATTTTGAAATTTTATGTTGAAGTGTTAAAGTTCATACAAACTTTATGTAGATCTAGAAAATTAAGAAAGAAATGCATCAGATTTTCTGTTATATTTTAAAGTTTTTTTTCCTATCCCGTAAAATTTGACAAAATGTAATTACAATAGTTTTGCACTAAGCCATCGGATTGTTCAGACAAAGTAATCCGGATGCATGCACATACGCATGAATACTCAACAAAATTGAAAGTAACATCTATGTCAAGCTCCCTAAGGCTAGACAAAAACATCAAAGAGTTGGAAACTCTTATAATCCCACAAAAAATTATCTGACATCTACGGGAGGTAGTCACGTGACTTTGTTATGTTAAATATTCCATTACATTTGTAAACAAACATTCTGTTTTGTAAATTAATATTTTAAAGCTTCATTATTAATATTGAAAGACCCACCAAATCATCCGCTATACTACCATATATATTTTGATACAAAGTTCTCACCAGCACCTTTTCAAAGCCGAGAAAATTCGCGAGAAGTGATTGTATCACTTTTAACGAAAGTTCTCAGCTTCGGCAAAACAATTTGGAGGCCCTTTAACCCTTTCTCAAACAGCAAAAAAAAATGACTGTTCCAATTTGAAAGCTGCTGAAGGTGGCAAAATTGTTGTTGATATGGTAAATTTTGGGATACAAAATAGCATAGAAAATATTGAGGCAAAAGGAGAAAAAGCTGCTGATTGTCAGCACTTTCTCCTTTTGCCTGAATGTTTTCTCAACGCTCTTCTATTGGGGATGTCAAAACGATGTCTTGTTAAGGAAAGGGTTAAATAAATCGGAGAGTTTGAAGGATACTATGGCAGATATTACAACAAGGGAAATAAAGTTTTTAAGTGTAAATAAGAGAAAACGAATGTTTGATTAACAAAAGTAAAGGAAGATATTTCAAAAACAAAGGTTGTCTGCGGACAACATAGCTCGCCTAGACAAAAGCTTGTCACAAAGAAAACAGTCCAAGGTCAGGACAATGGTCTCAATGCAAATGTCATGACATGAGGTATCCATATGTGAAATATCAAGGCATCATTTATAATAGTACATGGGTAATAGGTCAGGTTAAAGTCTTTTTTTAGAAGTATGTCAAACTCCAAGGCCAAGGTCACTTGTTCATAGATCATTGTCCCAAATGAACTGTCTTGACAAGGAGTATCTAAGAGTAAAATATCAAGGTTGTATCTCCTATATTGCCTTAGATATAGACCAGATTAAAGTTTTTGAAAAGAAATTCAAACTACAAGGTCAAGGTTACTAGGTCAAAGGTCATGGTTTCATATGAAATGTCTTGGCAAAAAGTATCCATCTATAGAGTATCAAGGCTGTATATGTAATAGTGCCCGAGATATAGACTAGGGCCCCGGTTTCTCTAAAAAAAAACTTAAGTACGTTCTCAGACTCAAATCTGAGCACCGTACTCAAATCGCACGAAATCCGTGTGAATACCCTTTCATGTTGGAGAGTAGTCCATTGAAGTTGAGCATGTGCTCATGAGTATACATCATCATGTATTTTTTTTTTTCGAGAAACCAGGGCCAGGTTAAAGTTTTTGAAGATACGACGCGACGTCGACACTAGAGCTGTGACATTCGCTCCCCGGACATAAAGTCCCAGCTCGCTAAAAAGTTATATGATTTCCTCCCGTGACATTATGAGTACAGATCTAGACAAAGGGCACATACATTATATAAGGTTGAAAAGAAATATTTCTAGATTAGCCTTTGGTAAAAATAATTTTAGTAAGGGCCGTTTCTGCTACTTTAAAGTTGTCTCCGCTATTGCAGAAACTATTAGAGAACAACGTGGGTCCTGATCGAACTGTGTGTATGATCAAGCTGGTCAGGATCCATGTTGTTCTTAATGTAACAAGGGGCCTTCTTCCAGTTCCTTACTTATATGGGTTGCTCCTTTCAACCGTTACGGTGATATTGCAACGGTGGATAAGCACGTCATACAATATTTTCAGAAAATCTTCAATAATTTTGTAAATACTGGGCCGATTTGCATTCGGTTTGAAGCAGAGAACAAGGACAGACATCATGCATTAGATAAACATGATTGACCTTTGAAAAATCAACTGATAAAATGTATTGAAAATATATTCAATAACTTTTTATAAGTCGATTTTTCAAAAATCCAATACGTCTAGCTTATTTCTAGCATTTTCCCACCTTCTCTGCTTCAAACAGAATTCATATTGGTCAAGTATAAAAAAAAAGATATTGAATATTATCGGAAATTTTGAGTCACGCGAGTATACACCGCGATTGTGGCGACTGCACATAACCATAGAATCCTGTTTCTTCTTTCACAAGACTACTGCCAACTGGCGCCAACTGTTAACAGCCAACTTGAGACTCAGTGATCATGGGTTAAAGTGTAAAGACGGTTGAGTACGTCTCTCTGTTCGTAAAAAAGACTTTAAACAACATCATCACAGAGCCTTCAACTGCGTGCACACATATGTTTATGGTTATCCAACCAGTGATAGGAGACAAATATCAGAAAAATATACTGTACAAAAGTGAAAACGCTACACTGCAAGATTTCGTTTTTCTGGAAAAATATCGAACTAATACCATAAAATAAATACTACCCGTTATAAGAAAGTAGCCACTTGTCTAATGCAAATGGTCGGCACTTTAAGAATTATTCACAAACTTACCAAAATAAATACAAAAAATTGAAACATTGCAAATAAAATGCTTTCGTGAAAGTATTGAAAACAGTCAAATTATCCCATTAGCTATGATAGCTTGGTGGTAGTTCCAGGAAATCCGTAACTGATACGGAACTTACTACTGAAATTCACGGCCAAATATAGGGCCGGAAACTGGCCAAAAATGAGTAAGGATATGTGTTTATGATACTGTTTTTATTCAAAATGATCAGTGACTAAAAAGTGATTTTCATTAAACCCAAGACCCTTGCAAAATGGCGGTTTCCGGTTGTAGCCCAACCAACCCTAAATTTCCTCTCCGATGCACTATTCTTTGAATTTTTGCTTCTGTTAATTCTTTAGCAAGTCCCAAATTAAGAAAATATTTTTCTTCACTTTACCCACCAATAACTTCCGGTAGGTATCAAAAATCTAATATTGACACGTGCTAATTACTGGTAGTGCTAAATTTCACAGACCTCTATCATTGCAACGGAATGATTGACTGTAAAATTGAAATGGAACTTTTGTTTGTGCTTCAACAACGTCGACTTATGCAGAAAATGACAGCTGTAAGTAAACAAAATTGAACTTTGTATCCTAAAATACTGTTTTGAACCCATATTACAACTTGACATGTTTCCGGGGATGCTTACAGCATTTAATCATAGAATTGTGAAAAGGAACCATTGGGAATGCGTATGCACGTGTAAAAACAACAAGACAATAGGAATTATGAAAATTAGGGTTACTCGAAAAGTGGCTACTTTTTTATGACGGTGAGTATATTCTAACGTTATCCAGGCTTTCAGCAATCGTTTTGTTGAAATTTCATTTAATGTCAGAGTTACAGCCCTTAATGCGCTTAGAGCGAATTTTATCTAACACCACATTTGCGCATGCGCAGAAAACGATTCATTATTTTTTCGGAATTGGTCATATCTGGGTTGCCAGAAAAACACTTAAAATCTCACTTATCTCTTGAAGCAAGCTCTAAAATCAAGGTCTTATCTTTCGATTGTGCGAATTACCTCCATTTGACATAAACATACAGGGAATTTAAAATGTTTGGTATTCACAAATGTATCACTGTTTTCGATTGGTCTTTTTTGCAACATCATGCAGGCCTTATGGGGGACTTTTGAACACTTTCTTCGACTAGCATTGTTCCCAGATGTCCATGCATTAGGAATTTCAATTTCCTATGGAGATTACATTGTAAAATTTCCAAGCTTTGGAATATAATGAAAATTCTGCTTTCCAAACATTATTTTCTAACCGTTGAAACAATGTTATGCAAGCTTCTTTACATTTCCTGACTAATAAATTGTCAGACAACCATTCCGTGCAGTCCAGCATGGTTTGCATTCTTCTGCTTGGATTTCTGAAGGTTTGAATTGTGTAAAATTTCAGTTCAAATTGTACACCTGAAAAAACGGACCCCTGTCACATTAAAAGGATCCGTTTTTCACCCCCGTAATTAAGATCCACAGAACGTTTAGTGCTTGGCACAACCAAGTCAATGAACAATGCGAAACACTTTCATTTGATTGTTTTACTTGTTGTTTTTAGAAGAAATATGACAAGCAAAGTAGGTGTAGCGTTTTCACTTTTGTTCAGTATAGTTTGCCGCAACAGAGGAATATCAAAATGCAAATGACAAATCATCGCTTTTCAACGAAAACCTCGTAACTGCAGCTTAAAACAAGCTGCAGTTACCAGACAATTGTTAAAAAGCAGCGGTATTAAGGTTCATATCTCTTATAGTGCATTAAATATAGGGAAGGTTAAAGACTTTTGATAAAAAAAAATTAACTGAAAGGTTTGGATGTACGAGATCGTGTTTTGGCTTTTTCCCCCAAACGGCAAACATTTTGGGTGATCTAATTTGCTTCAGACCACAAAGTGGGTGTTGATAAGGAAAGAATGTGTATACAATATGCCATGGAAAATATTGAGACAAACGAGAGAATGCTGACCATCGCCATTTTCTTCTCTTGCCTCAATGTTTTCCCAATCCTTTTCTATCAAGGACGTCAACACAACGTTTTTAGTTGGATAAGATTAGATGAAATGTCTTGACAGAAATTATGTACGAAGAAACCAACAGTTAAACATTTTCCAAACATACATATTTTGGCATGGCACAATTTGAAAGCAACTGCGGACTACAAAATTAATGTTGATAGATATAGGATAGTAAAGCACGGCAAATGTAGAGGCAACAGGAGAAAATGCTACCAGTAAGCATCGTTTTCCATTTTTATATCGATGTTTTCAAAATGATCGTTGTCTGTTGCGGACGTGTAAATCGGGTCTTCTTCGTCTCTTTCTTCTTTCACAACGTCTGGAATATATGAAATAACATAATGTTAGTCAGATTTTCATGCGAGTAAACCCTTTTCCCAAATGGCAAAATTGCAGGTGGTTCAATTCAAAAGCTGATGCAGACAAAAAAATAGGTGTTAATCAAAATTGGATTTGTTTTCAATATAGCTCAGAAAATATCTAGGCAAAAAAGGAAGTTCTGATTATCAGTACTTTCTTCTTTTCCCTCAATATTTTTCCAAGCCTTATTTTTTGAGGTTGTCAAAACCAGGGGCACGTTCTTTGGAGCGAGATTTCTTGAGATATTTATAGGATAGAGCGTTCTTTAGATCAAGATTGTTTTAGACGCTCAATGGTAGGCGCTACAATTCATGCGGAACCCCTCGATTAAGTGATTGTTTACGTCCCACTCATCAGCTGAGGTCATATGGAGACGGGGGCCTCGGTTTAAAGGCTACCAAGCTAGGCAGTTGATTTTAGCATATACATGTATATGGTAGAAAATCATTGAATTAACGAGTTTTATAAAAGATCCGCCAAACTCGGTTATTTCAAAAGTTTTGTTTGCTTTTCTTTACTTCGTTACTTGGATGATTTTCGAGAAAATAAAAATCGGCAATTTCAGTAAAATCTTCACGGAGTGACGTCATACAATGGCTCGACTACACCCCCAATCTAGAGCATGAGGTTTCTGACAAAGATAAAGTGTACAACTTTTCTGTCATAAAGCGAAGTCGTTATCCATTTTTCGATCGTCATAGTAATACAGACAAACTTAAACCATTCTTTGACACATTCCTTCTCTCACTAACGACATTTTCTTTGGCTGTTTCTGTTTTAACATAATTATTTTATAACATTTACTAAGGATGACTTCCGTGTTTTGAGTACCGATGGGGGAAGTCGCTTTATGACAGAAAAGTCGTACATTTAACTTTGTCAGAAATCACAGACTTTCCGGGAAATGACCCATATCTTCCCTTTTTTCCTGCCATGACGCCATTATTTGGCCAGTATGAGGTCATAACTTCAAATCGCAAGTTTAGCGTTTTTTTCCTTCGGTAAAGATCGGAAAAGACCAAAATATCCAATTTAAAAGACGAAATAAAAACAATTCTAATGTCTGAAAATTGTAGAAACTGTTTGGTTATTAGAAAGTTGTTTTTTTTTTTTTTTTCGACACAAGAGTTTATTTTTGCCAATCAGCGGACACTTTAAAGTCTCATCTGAAAGACGGGAGAAGCGTGGGATCGAACCAGCGACCCCTGTGTTTCAAGTCCAGTGCATCACCACTGCACAACCTCCGCCATTCACTCGATTAATGGACCAGTATAACTATTTCTTTTCACTGGATAGGCGGTGAGTTTATCAAAATGATAATCTACCGTTATTTCCCGATAATCCACCGAAAAGCATTAAAGAAAAATGGATGTACATCGATCTTGTTTGGATTTGATCGGCAATCGCATGGTATACACCTACAAGTTAAAGAGGGACAATTTCTTTCCTCCCTCAAAGGTCACGCAAATACACATACAATGCTGGATGAATTTTGCTTAAGGTACGCAACACCAAAGAGACGACGGAGCTAAGCGTTTTAGAATTTTGAATTAATGCATACTTATAGAAATATTTGACAAAAAATGTTCAAAATTACACCCCTTACATGTATATGAATATAGCGTAAATCAATATTAGTAAATTATTTTCTGTTTGAAGCATAATCTTGAAATCCGGCACAGTGAATCAACTTATGTGAAGTGTATTTACAAAATCAATGTGTGTACTTTCATACATTTCGTATGGCTAGAAAGTGGTATTTTGTATAAGGGACTGAATACCCTAATCTCGAAAATGGCTCTAAACAAATGTTTTACAAAACAGAAAAATCTAAAATGCGTGATGTTAAGAATGCGTTGATGTATAAAACAGCCTATTCACATATTCAAGTCGATCAGCCAAGCAGAAGCGTTTTATGTCAAAATTTGCAATTTTTTGTACAAAATATTTACATGTCGACTTAACAGAATTTTATAAAACTCACCCAATGGATAAAGCAATGTGTCCTGTTAATTATTCAAGAAGAAAATGTATAGGTCATCGCACTTACAATTTAATTAGAGAATTTCTTTTTTTATCTTTTACGCATAACACGAAAAGAGGTGAATAGTAAAGGCGTGTCATATTGTCGAATATCTGGTAGCGAAACATAAATGGTGCGAAACATTGAAGTTTCTACAGTAACGACCGAGTGTTCCAAATAACTGGAGTATTGTCCCTTAACTCTTTAGAAACAATATAAGAGAGAAATGGTCGAGTTGTTCCGAATGTTCCATGGTACCATGGTAATGCTACATATTTTATACAAATGACGTCACCTCGGTCAGAATCAGAGTCAGAGTTCTTAAAAACCCTTTCTCTAAAACATCTTTAGAAATCATAAAAATCTCGCTCTAAAGAACGCGGCCCAGGTCTAAAGGCTAAAATAATGCAACAAGACGTGTTTCAACCTAATATTTAATCAGTTAACAAAATAATCTCTGGTTTGGATATTGTTGCAGGGTAGAAATGTGTAGGATGAGTTTTATTTGCTTCGTCGTCTTTGAATTTGAAGTAGGCATATTCTTTAAAATTTGGGAACAAACAAGTCGCTTAAGACACATTTGAATTACATTTCAGCCCATTCCCAAACAACAGTCATAGGTTGATCAGATTCATAAGCTGCTCCAGAAAACAAAAAAATGGTATTACTAAAAAGGAACTTTGCGTACATTTTAGCATTAAAAACATTGAGGCAAAATGTATAAACTATTTTTGTTCTATTATTTCTTAATAATTTTCCACAGACGTTTCAATTCAGGCCTTCTTCGGAAAATGGTTTAGTACTCTTATCTGTTAGTCCAACTGCTTAGTTTTGAGAGGTTATTAGAACTAGATAAATCATATGCAACTTCGAGAAAAACAAGATGTGTTTGTGAAACACCAATTCGCCGAAATAGCCATTTTTTCTAAAACGTTAGGTTTTCGTGTAAAGGGTTGAAACGGGTAAACAGATGACCTTGAGGAAGGTCAAATTGCATGGAACAGATAGGTACCATTGAAAGGAAGTTACCTACCAAATTTGAACTTTGTATGTAAAATACTTTTAGACAAAATGCAAATGCAAAAGAGGCAAAAGGCAAAAGGCAAAAAACAGACAGACGGAGGGACAGACGGACAGAGGGTCAGACGGACGGAGGGATGGACGGACGGACGGTCAGACATACAGACAGATAGAGAGACAGACAGACAGAGTAAAACAATATGCCCCAAATCTTTCGATATGGGGGCATAAAAATAGAAACAATGCAACCAGCTAATGCTTCTCTTATTGACTGCGTCAAAACTGAATTGTAATTGACAAATGATTAATATCTTCCAAACCAAGACAATATTCTGATTGCCATATCATAAAAGGACTAGGAAAATGATGATGCAAAAGAAGAAAATGGTGATAACAAGAATTGACCCCTTTGCTTAAACATTTTCTTTGTTATACTGTACATTCATTTTCAAGAGTTTTGGGGCAAAAGTCATAAACTCTCTAACAATAAAGGTAAAAGAAAGAAATAATTTTTACTTACCAAATGGTGGCAGTAAAAGTGTTATCCTTTCCTTACTTGTACGTTTGTCGCCTTATATGAAAAAGAAAAGGTACAACTTTAAAATGCTTTTTAAACAGTAGTTAGATCTAACGTATACCATAATGAACTATTGCGTCTACGGCTATAGACGGTGAAATAGACGGTGAAATAGTAGTTGTTACCGTCTTTACCGTTTTCCAAAAGCAAAAATACAATTATTGATTTACGCCCCATGGAACCAAAGTTCCTGATCCGCCCCAGGTAGAAGCACCACAATTCCATTCTTTTATGCCTACTTAGTACAAGTCACCACACAACGGTGTTAGCTCTAACTGTCCCCATGTGGTTCTGAGCCTTGAAATCGCTTTTAAATTGGACCACTCTATCTACATCTATAAATTGACAAATATTTAACCATAACACAAAAATACGAATTTTGCAAACATAAGCAGGGAAAGCTTAGGGAAACGCTGACGCGGAAGTATGAATTGATTATTACTAACATTTTCTAATATTTGCCAAAGGATGGGTTGCAATAAGGGTTCAAAAAATAGATTTTCTTTAAATTCTGTGAATTGATAGGGTTACATAATATCTTTAATTTGTATGTGTAAAAATTCTTTTTTTTTTTTTTTTTTTTTTTTACACATCTTTACAAACATTTTGTTCGTGATTACACAACTATACAACATGAATTACTCTACAAAAGATATATTTATCGTGACGTTTCATTAGAATCAATTGAAGAGAAGACATTGAGAGAGAAGGTGAAGAAGTACTCAAAAGATCACTATCATCTCGTTCTCCATCAATATCCTTTACTTTCTTTTAAATTGACAAAATACTTCAACATTTTACGTACATACTTTTGTTTTCTGGAAGTAGGTTTAATTATGATATTGAAGACATTGGTGAACAAAGCTTTGTAGATACATGAAAAAATAATTGAATTCTTCATATTAATGGTCAATATTGCCAAACGTTTCGTACAACGTCATCGTAATTTTATTAAAACAGCACATCAAAGGCTCAGTGCAAAAATATCGTAACCACATATTTTTCAGAAATTCACTTTTTTGCATTTTCTGAATCTTTAGGAAGGAATACATCACATGTTCTAATATAAGGTTTCAACTCTGTATACTTAGAAAGATATTTAGAATTTTAAAAACATTTTCCTCTTTAACTTTGAGAAAGTCAATAAAGTTTTTCCCTCTCCTGTAAAATTTTACAAAAATGTAGTTACAATAGTTTTGCACCAAGCCCTCGACATGTAAAAAGAATGAAAAATGCGTAGTATACATATGTAGAAAGATTATTTTTTTTTTAATTTTCATTATTGAAGAACATATAGAGAACAAAAAAAAAACACTAAGAAGGAACATTCATTCACATAGTCTTTTTCGGCAAAGCTACTTTAATTTTTATTACTATGGGGTGTTAATGATCGAAAAAGGCAATATATCTATCCCACTCTTCCAAAAAGGAAGCTAAATTGTTTTGTTGAACAGCTGTACCTTTGAATACTTGGAATTTGTAGGACAGATACTGTTTTAATCCTCGAATAGATTAGTCCGTGGGCTGGCTACACCCTAGGTCCCCCCCTACCGGGATTTTATGACACCTATATCATTGTAAAGCTAAATGAATTCCCTTTCAAATGCAACTTGTTGTTTGATATATAAGTGCTGGAAAAGCATATGCGGAACGATTGATTATCTCCCCTTGAATTACAAAAAAATACTTGTTTGTAACTCACCAAGTACACATTCATGGGATCCAAAATAACCAAAATTTAAGCGCAAACGACCAAAATGCTTATAGATTTTATCAATTCACATCGTCAAATAGTAAAAGATAACTTCACACCAAAATTAGCACGAATTACGCCCCTTGAATATGTAAAACAAGAGAAAAATAGTATAGATATTGCCTTTGTTTATGTTTGCTTTGCATTTGGAAATCATTTCCACAGTGAATAATTGCTAGAATTTGTATTAAAGCGATTATTAGATGCCTTGTAATAAAAATCAAAGTGTTCACTATCGACATTCTAGGATATACTCGACATTTTAAATGATTTTCAAGATGGCCGCCGCAAAATGACCACTTGGCTAAATTTCGAAATATCAATGCCCTATAATTTGTTATCATGTTCTGTAAGTAAATGAGATAATTTCTTTGGAAAATTGAGTATATTAAATCTAAAAGAGTGTTGCCATGATTATAATAGGTTTTTTTGTCATTTTTTTAATTTTTCAAAATGGCCGCTAAAATCTCAAATATGCAAAAATGATGTAAATGTTTTTCATTTCTGCAAATCTTCTGCACTTAATATTGTATTTTCAAATGTATTTCAATTTCTTATTAAAACTACATGATTCAATAAGTAAATAAATGACATAACCTTGAAATATATATTTCCAGAACGGTCCTAATTACCGTATAAATGGTAATAAATCCCCATTGCCATAAATCAAGTACTGAAGAAAATCCAAATTGATTATTTTCTAGGAGAGATAAGCATTTTCCCTCTTTGACATAAAGCATGTACCCGATTCTTTGATAATGAGTCCACATTGGAGTATGTCATTGGCATCTTTTTGCATGAAGGTACATGGACAAGGGACGCTTTGGATGATAGGTGTTATAGAGGGTATAAAGACATTAAGGCATATTTTGGTCATAAAGCGTTTAAGCTCTTTTTTGTGGGGTGGATATGTTGAATACAAAACACTAATATCAACAATTTTGCCACGCTAAAAATGGTTTCTTCACAGTTAATTTACATGACATATGATACAATAAAATAACATGTATTTTATGTAATCTGCATAAATGCTCAAATACGAGCATGGATCAATGAATAGCTGACCTAACCCTTTTTATGTTTAGATCGACATCTTTTCTCTTGAAATACTTTCCATCCAGGCCTATGCTCTTGGACCAAACGATAAACTCAAATTAATCAACTTTAAAGGTGGTCAAGTGACATCAGTCCAGAAGCAAAGAAGTCGGAGAACTTTCCAAAGAACCACACCTAAACTGCATCAATAACTTTTTTCGTGAGACTTAAAATTGCAACCATTCATATCCCCTTTAGGAAAGAAGTCGATAGCAGCAAGGTAATGTGGATAGGAAGGGTGTGATCAAATTGATACCCATTTTTCTCGACAGTATCCATTGTACTTTGGCAATTGTGTACTAATGTAATTTCCTGTTGCAAGCAGCGGTCACAGCGGTCATATTTTGAGCGTTTGCACCAACGTTTCTCATGCATGGTCTGCTTCAGATTGTCTAGCAACTTGGCATAGTATGCTTCGTTAATTGTACCTTTCTTGGGTAATATGTTCAACAAAATATTTTATTGCAACCCCCAATTGTCCCAAAACATTGAATACTGAACCTTGTCTGTAAAATATTGAATAATTTTCTTGGCCTATGGGATTCTATACCAACGTACCTAGGACTCTGGACATTTTCTCGTTCATAAGAATGCAACAAGTACTGGTAATCTCTTTGTCATTTGCTTATCGTTGAGGAATTTTAGACCCAACAGTCTGTAAGTTTGTGCATCCTTTTGCGATCTATCAATATCTTGAAAAAGATAATGCATGGACAATTTCTTACTTTAATTCGCTTATCAAGTATACCAGATCTGTGAATTTATAACACATACCGTCGACAGTGGTTGTAACTTTGCCTTCAGACCGAGCATCATCTTCTTACGTTTCTCTGTCGCGTGATAACCCCTCCCCCACCCCCAACCACGATATTTTACTTGAGAATAAGATGGTACAGAAGACCAGTAAACTCATAATGCATGTTTTACCTTCATTACCGGTTCAATACAAGTGTCGAACCATAGCAGGCTACTCCTTTAATGTGAAAAGGCTTTCTAATAGCCGTATCTTCAGACAATTTTGTGCACATATAATGACATATATAAATCGTAGACTCCTTGGTTGATTGGAAATTGCTTTTAAGTATTATTCATAGTTAGCCCTTGTGTTTTATGGATTTTACCTCATCCTGAGGTTAGCTTGTTGTCTGATACAAAAGTTAGAATTCCAAAAACTAATTTGTGGTGAAGATGTTGGAAATGAATTAAGAAATGCATGAGCATATCTAAAAAACTGATAACAAAACAAAGGATTTCACATTTTTGGCTAGCGACATATTAAAACACGACAAGTTGGAATACGATGTGTTTCCCTCTCATCATAATCAACAGAAATTGCAAATTGTGTTTGCTATTTAAACATTTTGTTACACGAATACGAGTAAGAGGATTCCTCACAAATCAAGTGTCTTCGAAGTACTGGTATCCAATAAGGTACTTATGTACAATTTATAACTGTTTGTATTATCACATATAAGTGTTCTGAATTATAAAGGTGTAAAACGATGTCCCTCGAATGCAATTTGATAAAGAAATGAAAAATTCACTTGCTATTAGAGGCAATTTTAAATCATCAATTAATGCACATGACAGTGCAAATATGAAATTGTCCAGTTTCAACTATCGCTTATTAGAATATATTTGGTAAACTGTGTTCCTGTAACATAGCATTCCAATTAATAGAAGTGGTTGGGAAGATTTCTCTTCTGCACAGCATGTCTCCAATAGTATTATCAAGTTTAAACTTGGAGCAAAATTTTGATGTAAAAAAAGCATGCATTACAAGGCAAAAATGGTAAAAATAAAAGGTGACCATACATGTACTCCAATGGGGATTCATTATTAAAAACGCTTTACAATTTTTTCAGTACTTAACTTTAACAAAATAAAGTTTCTTGTATAAAAGAAAAACGTATTTCACATAGAAAAAAATCAAAGAAAGTAGGTTAAAGTTTTCAGCATATTATTTGCGCTAAACGGAATTTTATTGTCATTTATACGGTAATTTTTCAGAGCATATATTGTTAAGATTCTCCCTTTTAATTGGTAAATCATGAAATTTTAGTTTTTAAACACAACAAGTACACAATTTAGGGGAAAAGATGCAAAAATGAAAAGTCATTAACATAATAAGAGAATATTTCAGATTTTATTTGCCATTTAGAGAAAAGTATGCAAATAATTGTGAATGCGAATAAGCCTGTATTCGCTTGTTCTGTGTAGCTGATGAGTGGTTTATGAACTAATTATTGATCTATTAGTGTTCTTATCCATTTGAAACATTAAGCATTATAAAATCGAAATGCCTCAGCATATCTATTCCCTAGAAAAGCCTTGTTTTAGCTAATTAAACACATATTTCTACTTTCTCATTAATATTCATGAATATGCAAATTAGCTAAATAAAAATGATTTCAAGAAAAATGTCTATTTGAAATTTTAAAACTAGTCTTATGTTTTATTACCAGAATAAGTATATATCTTAAATTAGTATTATAAAATATTTTTTGCAATTAATTGATCCAAGTACTGAAACGTAGGAAAATGAGCAGTTGCCATGGTAACAGGCCTGCCATTTGCTTATTCAGCACTTTCAAATCAAACAAGAACCTGAATTCATTAACATGTTTCCTGCGCTTCAAGTAAATATAGGTCTTAAAAAATCACATATGGTGGGGAGGGTTTCTGTTCACTAGTAAACTAGTAAAGTCGTCTTTTTGCAAATTAAACACATATTTTCCACAATCCCATTAATATTCATGAATATGCAAATTAGCAAATTTTCTGAAAAATATCTTGGTTGTGAGAGAAATGTAATGACAACATTTTAAAACTAGCCTCAATGTTTTCTGACCAAAATAAGTATTTTTATTGCAATTAATTGATCCAAGCGCTGGAACGAATTAAAATGTGTGGTTACCATGGTAACAAGCCAACTACTTCCTTATCCAGCATTTTTAAATCAAATAATAGCGTGAATGTATTAAAATAAATCATAAGCTTCAAGAAAATTTAGATCTTCAAAAATCCTACCCGATAGGGAGGTTTTAATTCACTAGTAAAGTCTTGGTTTTAGCAAATTAAACACATTTTTCTACTTTCTCATTAATATTCATGAATATGCAAATTAGAAAATTTTCTAAAAAATATCTATTTTGTGAGAGAATTATCTTGGCAACAATTTAAAACTATTTTGAAAGATTTATGACAAAAATAAGTAATTTTATTGCAATTAATTGATCCAAGCGCTGGAATGTAGAAAAATGGACGGTTGCCATAGTAACGAGCCTGCCATTTGCTTATCCAGCACTTTTAAATTGAACAACAACCTGAATCCATTACAATACATCATAAGCTTCAAGAAAATATAGGTCTTCAAAAATCCCACTAGGGGGGAGGGTTTCCGTTATGGGCCCATGGACTAGATGGGCAAGTTGAAGTGTTTTTGCATTTAAATATGTACATTTTAAATAATATAAGATTGAGATTTTTAACGTTTTCCTTTAAATTTGTATAACCGAAAATCATCTTTTCGGCATTCAAATCATAGTAGATATTTGAATTTGACAATAAGGAATTATCTATCAATGCTTTTGTTTTGGGACATTGCCAGAATAGATGCTCGATTGTTTCCGGTGATTTTTTGCATAACGTACAGGCTGGACTTTCTTTATACTTTATCTTATATAAGAAATCATTTGTACCCAAAATGCGGTGTATTATTCTATATTGGAACCAACTAATGCTACGATCAAAAGTAATAGAGAAAGGTAGCTTAAAAATGGTTTTCCACACGTCTTCATCATATTCTATTTTAATTTTTTTCGGCCAAGATTTTGTACAAGTTGCTTTACTGTTATTTGAGTTCAGGGTCTGGTAAAAAGACTTGCAACCCTTTTTATCTTTAAACAAATTGAAAAGTACAGGTGGGTAGAATGGTCTGTTTACCTGCTTTATTGACGTATTTGTTATATTTAGAGTTTTTAAATATTTTTCTAAAGCTCTTTTTATGCCTACATATGTCAAGAAATTTGTATTTATATCATACTTGTCTTTAAAAGCGTTATAGCTCAAAATTTTATTTTCATTTGTGAATAAATCACCTAAACAGCAAACGCCTGCTTCATACCATATTTTATTGAACACACTTTTTCCGGCTACTTGGATGCCCTTATTGTAGAAAAGGGGATATTCGCTTATATTCTCTGGTGTGGACAATCTGTCAACATAAAATGAATAATCTAAAAAAATTTCGGACCAGAACTTGTTTGAAACATTTTGTGAGAGTTTTAAAAAATAATCACTTCCAAAATAAGGGAAGTCATGAATGTTTATATTTTCCTTAATAATTTGAGACCATTTACTTTCGTTGCTCATAAGACGTCGAATCCATGTGATTTTCAAAGCATTAACAAAAACATCTAAGTTGAGCATTTTCAAATCCCCGTCTGAATATTCTTTAGTCGCAACTGTGTGTTTAACTTTGGAGGGACCATCCCATATGAAATCTAGCATGAGTTTTTTTTAATTTTATCACAATTTACTGCGTCATGGAAAGGTAAAGTTAAAATTAAATGATTCAGTTTCGAAATGACCAGAGTTTTTATTACAGTAATTTTTCCAAGGGGAGTTAAATACCTTCTTTTCCATTTTCTCAAAGTTTCTTCAATTTCTGTGAATTTCGTATCATAATTTAATTTTATCATCTTATCTAAGTCAATGTGAAAATGTATTCCGAGCATCTTGAAATCATGATCGTTCCATGTTAATTTCCATCTAGTTTTTATTGTGTCTGTACTGTATTTCTTTTTGCCAATCCAAATTACCTTTGTTTTCTCAAAATTTACATTTAAACCGGAAATGTGAGAGAAGCTAGAGAGAATATACAATGTTTCATTTAAAGACTCGCCAGTTCCATCAAGAATTATACTGGTATCATCGGCGAAATGTGAAAGTTTAAATTCTTTGTCGTTTATAGTAATGCCTTTAATTTTGGGGTTAGCTCGTATCTTTAATGACAAAACCTCTGCACAGAGAATAAATATATAGCATGATAGCGGATCTCCTTGACGACAACCACGCTCTACTTTGAAGAAGTCGGAGAGGAATCCACACTGAGTTACTGTTGATTTTGCATCTTTATAAAAAATGTCAAACCATCTGTATGGATTCGCCATAGTTAAAAACCTTTAAAGTTTGGTGAATGCAGGACCACGATAAGGAATCGAAAGCTTTTTCAAAATCTATTAAAAGCAAAATACCTGGAATATCGCGTTGTTCGGTGTAATGCATTAAGTCATAAATTAATCTTATATTTTCTCCTATATATCTTCCTTTTATGAACCCTGTTTGATCTTCGTTGATTAAAAGAGGCAAAAACTGCTTAATTCGATTCGCTATACAACCTGTTCCTATTTTATAAATCGTATTTAGTAAAGTAATTGGACGCCAGTTTTTGAGAAATTGTCTTGGTTTATCACCTTTCGGTATGCATGTTATTCAGCCCTTGAGTTTGTGTATCTGATAATTTATTGTCATGAAAAGATTCATTTAATGCACGAACTACAAATATTCCTATTTTTCTCCAAAAAACTTTGTAAAAATCAGCACCGAAACCGGACGTACCGGGACTACGGTTGTTTTTCATATTTTTTAATACGTTAGAAGCTTCTTTAAAAGTAATTTCTCCTTCAATAGAATTTGATTGTTCTTGATCTAAAGCTGGAATATCAAGGTCTTTGCAAAAGTCTTGAAAGTTGATATCTGAATAAGAAAGGTTATCTCTTTTTTATATAAACTTTCATAGAACTGTTTTATTTCGCTTAAAATTTCTTTTTGCTCAATTACTTCATTTCCGTTTTCTTTTGTGATTTTATGAATAGTTTTCGAGGCAGAATTAAATTTTTCTAAGTGACAAAAATATCTTGTTGGTTTTTCTCCATCAATACTACATCTAATTTTTGAACGAAGAATAGAACCTTTGAGTTTTTCATCCGTCAATTGGTCTAATTCTGTTTTTAATAAAGCTAGCTCGTCTAAATTATGTTCGCTTAAATTCTGTTCAATTTTTTGAATTTCTCTAACTAGCTCTTTTTGGCGGTTACATTTTTGCTTGTTTTTATAGGATCCATACGAGATTGACTTTCCTCTGATTTCCATCAGAAGAGTATCTAGAAAAAGTTGGTCATTTATAAGGAATTGAATTTCATTTCTGGGGATATCGGAAATTGATTCTCGGTTATAAACTGGGAGCGCATATTGCTCAATAATTTCGTCAATTTTATTGTTTATTGTATTAACATAGTCGATATCAGTCAAGAGCAAGTTATTATGTTTCCATAAACCAGAACAATATTCGAAAGAGTTAAATCGAAAATTCAAATCTATTATCGAGTGGTCAGAGTTAAAACTGTGCTTAATCGATGCATTCATTACACTGTTAAAAAGAGGAGGAGACAAAAGAAAAAAATCTAATCTTGCTTGTTGAATAGGATTTTGCCTACGTCATGTGAAAAGTTTACTTGAAGGATTTTGTTCTCTATAAGGATCAATTAGTAATCTACCATTGATATTTTCTAGAACGGTGTTTCTAGCGTTTCTATTGTTGATATTCTTGTAATTGTCATAGTCAAGCTCAGGATCTAACACTAAATTAAAGTCACCACATAAAAGATATTCATCATTTCCAATCTTGTCAATTTGTTCAAAAATGTTTAAATAAAAGCCTGGCTTATCGTTATTTGGCCCATAAAGTGATACTAAAGTGAGTATTTTATCTTCTAGCGACAAATTAACAATGACAAAGTTTCCATTGGGATCTTTTATGAGCTCATGAATATTGAAATCTATATCCTTAAAAAGAATTGCAACACCCCTGCTCTGGGATGTATTACAGCTGAAAACAAAGTCAGATCCCCATTCAGAATATATAGTATTGTACATGTCAGTGGTAAAATGGGTGTCCTGCAAGCAGTATACATTATACTTCATACTTTTTAGGTGTTGAAAAACTAAAGCACGTTTCTTCTTACAGTGGAGACATCTGCAGTTATATGACATTATTCTAATATTCTTGCTTTGGTCGCCCATTTATAAAGTTTCTCTGTGCAAAGACTATCATAAAAAACACGGCTATTACTTCTCTATGTTGAATGAATGTCCTTAAAAGTGAAAAAACTGCAAACAAATACATGATTGTATGAAAAAATAAACAAATGTACAAACAAGAATAGTAAAAATGCTGATAAGTCTCTAAATGACCTGTTTTTGGATATAAAGTTATTTTATTAATGCAAATGAGTTGATGTTAGAATAATGCAACATAAATACTGCTATATTCATAATTCTACTTTACAATGATGATAAAAAATGAATATTGGACAATGTTAAGTTTCTGTGACATCTTTTGGAAAAAAGTCGGACGTATTTATTACCACACGTACTTATACTGGTATATATATGCAGATAAGGTTCGGAAATCACACAACGTTCAGGATGAGTCGTGATCTATCTTGCCCGTTTAGGCAGATCAGGATCATACTGCATGTCCCGTGCATTTCGAGTTCTGTCTTAAACACTATATAAAGGGAGAGCATTTCAGCAAATTCCAGCAGGTCGACCAGTCCGATATCAAAATCTATTGCAAATGTTAAGATACGAAGAGTCGAGAAAGCGATTTTGTGTATTAAAAAACAGAAAAACATCGAGGGAAAGGGAGAAAATGCTGGTTCTATCAATTTCTTCCTTTGAATCAACGCTTTCCATAGTTGATCTACGTGATGATCTATATAAATATTTATCTATAAATAAATGTGTAATGCTATATAATTCATACCATCTCATGGTAAAAAACTTCCACGAAAAATCGAAAAATGGAAGATTTTTTCAAGATAGTATTTTTAAGTCACAAGTAAGTATGAATCTTAAAGGTATTAACATTTAAATAGTTTTTCAAAACTATCCACTTCCACCTAAAGGCTAAAACCCACTACCTCGAGATCGGATGATTCGTTAATTAAAGGGACATTTCAGAATTTTTTGTCATAAATTTTACTTTTATTTTTATCTGAAAGAGCATATTTCCTTATGAAAATTCTGAAAATTCCAAGCCAAAATATTGCGCCGTTTACGAGAAATTTATATTTTTGTGTTAAAATTGAACAAATTGTTGTGGACAACAGTTCGGATTTATAAGCAATTTATCGATTATGTCTCAACTGTAAATGCGTGTTTCTCGCTTATTGGCAACAACTTAAAAAAAACTAATATTATTTTTACTCATTAGAATAACCAATCTTGGCATCAAGACATACTTTAAAGAATTGAAATTGGAATGAAATGTCCCTTTAACTTCAGTCGAATTGATTTGATTTGTCTCTTGCTCACCCTGGACAACAAAATTAAAAGAAAAAAACGCTATGAGAAATAATTATAAAGTTTTGAAATATGATAGCAAAATAGAGAAAGTCGACCATTTATATATTTAAAAAAAAGAGTAAGAAGACAGTTTTTGCTGAGCAAACACAAACAAGATTGAAATGCAGTTTAACGATCTCGACATAAAGAGTTTCGAGCGGTTGAGGTACAAAGTCCCAGATGATAAATCTTCCGTATAAAAGGAAGACATTTCCTAGGGTGGAAAGATCTATTCTAAAATCAACATTTTACAATTCTTTAAACATAGAGTTTAGACAATAAAATCACAGTGACCGTTGTGAAAATCGGATGCAATTTACGAAAGAAGTTACAAACAAACAAAATCGACACTTGCTTAAATATAATTTCTCCGATTGTGGATGTAGAAAAAACATAAAGGAAAAGGAGAAAACCCATATTATTTCGTTCTCTTCTTCTCTTAGAAAGGTTTTGAGTATCCATGTCAAAACGGAGTTGCTTATATTTGCTCTTTATTTTGGAATTGGCAAAAGTCATTTTACCCTTTTTAATGCAATTTAAAATGCTTTGGAATAGGAGAGAAAAAAAGTTACTTATTCTTCTCCACTTACAAAGACTTTATGTGTCGGACTCAAAACGAGCAAAAACACGTATGAAACTAAACAAGTAATATCACTGGAGGGGAACTCGGCCAAGTGATGGACATTTTTGCGATCAATGTATTCCGTTGGTGTTGTTATAAGATATCGCAACCACCGCTTTATCGAAGCCGTAGTTACGATACTTTATAACAACACCGACAGTTTGTTAATACAAAACAGTAAACCCGGTCTGGTTTTAGAAAAAAATTCATTGTCATTTGAGAAAAAATCTATAAACACACATTTAAACGCAAAATATATATACCTTGTTGTAGCGAAAATTGTTTTAGTTCACCGCCAGTGAATATGATTTTTTTTAAATGACTATATAAGAGATAATATCGAATACATGAATATTGAGATGAGTTTAGACACAGTTCAACCTGTCCGATTTTCACAGACCGAACGGCGTCCTTACTCCTCACGTATTGAAATAACTGCGTACGTTTAAATATTTTAATGGTAAGAGAAAAGCAAATAATTATATGACATGCGTATCTATCAATTTGAAAAATAGAGAAAATGGGGATAAGAAAATATAGCAGACGACAAAAGTTTAGCAAACACGATAAGTACAATATACATTAAGAAAAATCCAAGGGTTAAAAGGGGGAAGGAAAAAGATTGGTGCCTAGATAAATAGCAGACGACAAATATTACTTGCTCAATACGTATTACGTCAGAATTTGGGCAAACAACATTCAACAGCAAATAATTGGGAAAAGGGTGATCAAATAAAAAGATGACGATTCGTCGCTTTTCAACGTAAAACACGTAACTGCAGCTTAAAAAGCTGAAGTTACGACGCTTTTGCTGAATCGCGCCAAACTGCATTAACTATCAAAAGCGGCTAGGGTTAGTCTTGTGGATATATTTACAACATTCACTGGAAAAACGGTGGGGGGAAAAGGTTACCAGACACATAGCAGGTGACAAAATTATGTGTTGATCGACTCGGCTTACGAATGCATTTTGAAGAAAAAAAAAAACAACGGAAAAGAAGAAATACTGTTGGTGGCCAGATATATAGTAGACGGCAAACATAATATACTCGGCGTGTCTACAGTAAGATTCACGTCTACATTAATAAAAAAAAATAAATACAATGGAAACAAAAAAAAAAAAAAAAAAAAAAATTAAAACTGCTGATCAGAGCAATAGCAGGCCTTAAAAAGACAATTTTGTTTAGCATGTATGTCTGGTGATCAGCGAAAAAAGCGACAAAATGCTCAGCCTTGCTTAACCCATTCACAGAAAAAAAGTTGGTTAACACGTCAAAATTAGAAAAAAAACTTTGGAAAAAACAAAGATGCACAGAAGAAAATACTGATAATCAGCACTTTCTCCTGTTGCCTCACTATTTTCTGTAATATAGCGTGCACAAATCCTCACATTTAATATCGCAGCGTGTGTTGTCTGTTGTAGTGTTCAAAAATGACCAGTCTAATTTTACGATGTATGCGAAACGGGTTAAGTGAGATAACAAAAAAAAAAATATTGTAAAAAGGAGAGAAAAAAGCCGGTTACCAGATAAAAGTAGCAGACTGTAAATTCTAAAATGCTTTACATGCATAGTGTCAGGTTGAAAATTGAAGAATATGTTTACAACATACAGTGGAAGAAGGAGAAAAAGACTGGTGACCAGTACATTTTCACCTCTTCCAATGCATGCAGCAATAGCTATCATTTTACTGTCAAAAGTAGACTAGACCAAATTACTGCGGCATTGTACCAAAATTTCCAGTCTTCTTCTTCTTCTCTGGCCACGGCTTCTCTAGCCAGACAGAATAGTCCTCGTATTTCACTGATGAGGGCTTATTTTTGGAGATAATGGCTAACAAAGTGGGTGGGGTAAATTGACACTAGAAGCATTTTTTTGCTTTGAAGTTAAATAACTTTTTTTGTATTGATCAGATCGAAGTGAAATTTTGCACATACTTTCAATGTACTAAGGACAGAATATTTTCGGAATAAATAATCATGTATATCAGTTTGTTGATTTTCTGTATTCGTCCTTCTGTCGATCTCAGATTTTGCTTATTTTTGATGCACTAACTTTACGAAACTATCTCTACAATCTTTATTTTTGTATGAATTAACATGATATTTTGTGAACATGATCCTCTATAATGTAGCTAGATATGTGTAAACTTTGGATCAAATCCATTGCATAGAACCAAAGTTATTTGACCTTGACCTTCAAAGGTAATTCTAAAAAGTCACTTTTTATATTTTTCAGCTATATCTTGATATAAAATGGTCTTATAAAGTATATTTCAATAAATAAAGTCACAGGTATAATATTCTTACTGTTTTAAGTTCAATGTAAATTTTAAAGTAGAACTTGACCTTGACATACAGAACAATAATGACTTTTGAAAAGGAAATTGTCCACTTGCCCTTTACAAATCCTTGTTATTATGTGCAAAAAAGTCAGCATCAATCGTGAATTTTCTACTGAACTAAGTAATTACAACGAGGATATAATAAAAATAACTTTATTTGCTTAAAATTCACTTCATATACCAATTTTCATGATAAATTTTCACTCAAAATCTTAAAACTTAATATTTTAGAATAACCTTTGAAGGTCAAGGTCAAATAACTTTGGTTCTATGAAATGAATTTGACTCAAAGTTTACACATATCTAGCTACATCATAGAGAATCATGTTCACAAAATATCATGTCAATTCATACAAAAATAAAGTTTGTAGAGATAGTTTCGCAAAGTTAGTGCATCAAAAATAAGCAAAATCTGAGATCGACAGAAGGACGAATACAGAAAATCAACAAACTGATATACATGATTAATTATTCCGAAAATATTCTGTCCTTAGTACATTGAAAGTACGTGCAAAATTTCACTTCGATCTGATCAATACAGAAAAAGTTATTTAACTTCAAAGCAAAAAAAATGCTTCTAGTGTCAATTTACCCCACCCACTTTGTTAGCCATTATCTCCAAAAATAAGCCCCCATCCGAATTTTTACACATACAAATTAAAGATATTATGTAACCCTATCAATTCACAGAATTTAAAGAAAATCTATTTTTTGAACCCTTATTGCAACCCATCCTTTTGCTTTCTATATCACGGTGGGGATTGTGCATAATGGGATGGATAACGACTACCGACAATAGGGAACAATTTTATCAAGTAAACCGTGACGTAATTTCGGACAAATAAATACTATTTCGTTGGTGTTGTTATAAAATCTCGTAACTACGCCTTGAATCAAACCGTAGTTACGAGATGTTATAACAACACCGACGGTTTATCAAAACATAACGGTAAACTCAGTCTATTTTTTCACAAAATTTGATGCCAACTCCACTGGTGGTGAACTCGGACAAAGCGAGGAACATTTTTCATGAACACAAGGTACAGATACTTCATTGCACATCCGGATTTTTGTAAACAATACACGTGGCATTTTGTTTTACTTCTCTCTCCGTCTTTTTTTAAAAGATGTACTCAAATGGAAGTTACTAAGGTATGTAGATATGATTTATAATACGCACGAAAATATCAGTTTTATCGATCATTATTTTCAAATGGTATAAACGGATTGCAAGTGCACAAAGCGCATATTGAGATCATGTGGGTTGATCTTAATCGCCCGAACGAAATGGTACGATATCACTGTTTATGTTTATCTATTTGCATTGCAAGTAAACAAAAAAGACATATAAATGTACAAATAAAGGCTGTAAATGGCAGTTTTCGATGTCATGTCATTGAAAATCATTGTGCGGTTTCTTCGTGACAACGTTACAGCATGTTTGCGATGTTATCTTTTCCAGCTACGGTGTTTTATGAGACCACGTTTGATAAATTAATCGATTGTACTAGACTTAACGGCACATTTAAACATTTATTCGGTAATATCGCACTGATATGAGCATCTAACCATAGATTTCCGGCATCAAATTCGAGCACCAGGTGCTTTTTTCAATATAATCAATTTGTACTGCCTAACTCCCCTTTCAGATAAATTACTGACAGTTGATGACAATTAGATGACATCATCATCATCATCATCATCATCATCATCATCATCATCATCATCATCATCATCATCATCATCATCATCATCATCATCATCATCATCATCATCATCATCATCATCATCATCATCATCATTTTTATCGTTACCTTGGAGTTTCACCGGTAAGATTTTCGTTATGCCTTCTTAAATTTGGTATAGGTGGAGAATAAGCTATTAAATGAGAACAAGATGGATCTTGATCAGACAGTGCACATGCAAAGTCTGATCTGGATCCATGTTGGTCGCAAAAGCCTAAATGAACGTTTCCAGATATATACTGTAATGTTTGTCATTACCATTATCACCATTTATTCTAAGGAGGATCTACTGTTTCACACATCCCAGGCCCGTACGAACAGGGGGACTCTAGAGCCAACCCCCCCCCCCCTCATAGTTGGCAAAAATGCCGAATTTTCATCATTTCACATTTAAAACTTATGGCAAATCTAATTTAGCCCCCCCCCCCCCGTATATTAGACACTGACCCAGACAGGGCCCATATGGAATTACTTTCTACGGGCATGCATTCTAAAGTATACTAACGGGAAAAGTTAACTGTGTGCATTTCCTTTTTAATTAACACCTTGACTGCATACGGTACATGAATAAAAATTTACAAATGCACATTTAATCTTTTACTTTCAATAATTGTCAATGTATTACTATACTTGTTATTACCGTAACAATTCCTGAAAGTGGATAAGGATAAGATTCGCGGTTACAAGACATTTTCGAGGGTGAACACCGTTGGTATTAATACATGCTATGTCATTGAAAATGTTCATAAATAAACCGTACAAGTCCCCTTCAAAAAACGTTAACTACGATTTTCACATCGGAAAAAAACTTCTACTCCAAGAATTGTAATACCAACTTCAAAATCAGTCAGAGAAATAAAATAACAAAACTGACAATAGCCTCTAAGTGTCTCTCCGATTCGTCCATATTGTTTTGGGTGGATAAACACGTGCAAATCGTTGTGTACATGCCCAAACTACTAAAACTGGTTTTAAACGCGCATTTAAACATGAAGTATCTGTACCGTGTGTTCATGAAAAATGTTCCTCGCTTTGTCCGAGTTCACCACCAGTGAACTCGCCTCGCTTCAGGTAAGACATTTTGCAATAACTCTGTTATTTCTGTATCAATTTTCAAGCGGTTTACTGCATGTACCCCGCCTTATCGAGCTCTTTCATCGGATGTATGACATTTTAGATAACTCATGATACTTTTTCCGAAATATTGTCCCAACCAACCAGAAAGCGAAATGGTAACGACTACGGCCAAATTAACCACGCTTCAGGTAAGAATTTATGCAATAACTTTCTTATTTCTGCGTCAATTTTCATGTGGTTTGTTGCATGTACTCCGTCTTACTAAGCCCTTTTCTCAGATGTATTATTTATCTGGAACTTCCCTGTACTTCTCTCAAAAACCGATCCCAACCGACTAGAAAAAGGGCTGAAATTTTTGTCGTTTTTCTGGTCGGTTGGGATCAATGTTTGGACAAAGTACAAAGATTTTACAAACAAGTCATATATCCGAGGAAAGAGCTCACTAATGCAGGGTACATGCAACAAACCGCTTGAAAATTGGATCAGAAATATGAAAATTATTGCACAATTTCTTACCTGAAGCGAGGCAAATTTGTCCGTATACTCCGTATTCGTTATCCATCCCATCATGCACAATCCCCACCGTGTATATTGTATATAAATTTCCCGTTTCTAACAAATACATCTCTAAGCTTATTTAATATACTGAGCAAAAATGAAAACTTACACCTACATTGCTTATCATATTTCTTCTAAATACAATAAGTAAAGAAATCAAATTAATGTGCCTCGCATTGTTCATTGACTTGGTTGTGCCAAACACTAAACGTTTTGTTGATCTTAAACATAGGGATGAAAAACGCACCCTTTAAGTGTGACAGGGGTCCGTTTTTTCAGGTGTACAATTTTAACGGAAATTTAACAAAATTTAAACACTCAGAAATCCGAGCAGAAGAATGCAAACCATGTCAGACTGCGCGGAATGGTAGTCTGACAACTTACCAGTCAGAAAATGTAAAGAAGCTCGCATAACATTGTTTAAGCTTTTAAAAAACGATGCTTGAAAAGCAGAATTTTCATTAATGTTGCAAACCTTGAAAATTTTACAATGCATTCTCCATAGGAAATTGAAATCGCTATTGCATGAACATGTGGGAACAATCCTAGTCGAAAAAGGGGTTCAAAAATCCCCTGTAAGGCCTGCGTGATGTTTACAAAAATACAATCGAAAAGCGTGGTAAATTTGTGAATATCAAACATTTTAAATTCCCTATTTGTTTATGTAAAAGGGAGATAATTCACAAAATTGACAGATTAGACCTTTATTTTAGAGCTTGCTACAAGTTATAAGAAATATTTTTTGTGTTTTTTTTTTTGGTAACCCGGTCATGACAGATTCCGAAAAAATAGTGAATCGTTTCTTGCGCATGCGCATATGTGACTTTAGATGAAACTAGCTCTAAACGCATTTAGGTCCGTAACTCTGACATTAAAGAAGACAAGGCAATAAAATTTCAACAGAACGATTGCTGAAAGTCTGAGAAATAACTTCAAAACATATTTCAGGTTTTTATTTCGATACTTTTCCAGAAACAAGAAATCTTGAAGTGTAAAGTTTTCATTTTTGCTCAGTATATTTGTGGACGTTAGAGTGTAAACACAAATTTGTTGACAAACAGACAGGTATACTGACATACCGACAGTAATCACACTAACTTACCTTGAGCAGTTCGTGCTCCGGTGGGCTAAAACGCTGTTGACCAACATTCCGTTTAAAAGTATTCAAGTAAACAGATATCGTTAACATTCTTTATATTATTTGCAACATCTTTAATTTAAGACCTGTCTAAAATTTGGTCATTTAGGAAAGGGTTGGGAAAAATCATGCTACTTTACTTACTCTTCTTCTTTGATTTTTTGGCTTTCTTTGTCTCCTCCCAACCTGAAATAATTGAAAATATGTGAATTATTAGGGCATAATACCCGTAATATGGCCATTTGGAGATAATTAAAACATCGGCTTTTTTCGAGCGACGTCATTATGTATACGAACCTATACGGACGTAGTCGTAATCATTCGGCGGTGGAAAGTTCCACCGACGAATGTGTTCGACGTCGCCCGAATAACTCCGACGTAGCGCAAATCTCATAAGGGGTAGACTACATTAATATCGTTATCTAAATAGCATGCGGGCGGACATTATAGCTCGCCTTAGTTGACTCTTGTTATGCCAGCCATGGTATCAATCATGGTCGCCAAATGCAAGATATCAGCAGGTGTCCACGTGTGAAACTTCAATGCTAAAAAATTGCATGAGATGTAGGCTAGGTAGAAGTTTTTTGTAAACTACAGCAGGTCAAACTCCAAAGCCAATGTAACTTGTCAAATATGATTTCCTAATAGATCTAAATGTTTCGTTAGAATGCGTCCATGTTAGAAAAGTCAAGGTGCCTTTTCTAATAGACAAGTTTCCACTAATCCCCCCACACACAACAGCCACCGGAAGTCGTCCTTAGAGGCAAAGGCGAAATTTTTAAACGGGGAACGGTTGACTGTAAATCCAATGAAATAACCATCTTACCGGCCATTAACGAATTCATTCAATTTTATAGTTTTGTCTTGCACTTAAAACTTCGCTTTATCGATGTATATTGAATGTACGTGTGCCGTCATTTTTTCTCCGCATTTTTGGGAACCTCGTTTTGTTATGTCGATTCGTTACTATGTTAGTAACAATTCTCAAACCGTTTCTCCATGCATACAATTTTAATTTCCCATAAATTCATTGTTTGCTACCGGAAGTGTTCTGCGGGTACGTTCTTAAACGATAATGGAAAGGAGTCTATACTGCATAAATCAAAACCCAGATTAAAGGCTTTTGTAAAGTAAGCAAACTCCAAAATGGCGAGTTGAAATACCATTGTTCAAAAACAAAAGTCTTGGCAGGAGGTATCCATGAGTGAACTGTCAATGATCTGTCTCATACAGTTCTCATTAAAGAAAAAGCCAGGTTAGAGATACATGGGGCCGATGGTGTCAAAATCAAAAACAAACTGAGCCAAACGGCTTAGGAGTAGATTATTGCACAAAATCGACTTCCAATTTTGTTTCTTAAGAAGGCTGATACCCTGTTGTCATTTTAGCGCTATGGCTTACAGTAGCTTGACAGAGGTCTTTGAGACGATGCTACTTGTCAAGTTCTATGACAAAATGGTTCGACAGGAGACGATGAAAAGATGCTAGGAAAAAGACTGTCAAACAACGGCGAAACTCAGAAAAAGAGGCTGTTTTACTTTCCAAATTGCGAAAACACCTTCAACTGACGTTCGAGCAATATTTTACTGAAAGAGGCCGCTAAAGTCTATTTAGAGATTATTACACGGCTGATGAGGACCGGAGTGATATCGGCCCGCAACTGCGATATCTGCCCCGAGGTCTTTAGACCGAGGGAAGATATCAAGGTTAGGGCCGATATCACTCTCCGGCCCGAATCAGCCGTGTAATAATCTGTATATTACATTCTTTTTGCGCAAAAAACTTCTGTCTTTTTTCACAGATGTTCTAGTTGAAATAAACTCAATTTCATACATTTTTTTACATAAATCGCACTTGAAGTGAAGAACGATAACGTTACGACGGCAGCCATTTTTGTAAACAACATTGCGTTTTTCTGACGTCATTGTCGTTTTCCGTCACGAAAAGGCACGTGCAGCAGATCTGTAGCTATAGATTTTAGAATAAATTCCTTAGCAGCGGGCAGATATCGCATATCTGCCCGCTGCTAAGGACTCACGTGGATATAGCTTTTTCGGCCCGCCCGATATCTGGCCGATTCTAGCCGAAAATGTAACTATTTATAGTAACAGAATGTAATATTACCATCTATCTGTCTGATTGTGAGATTCTGGCCTACATGTAACTACTTTCAAGCTGTCAGAGCCCTTAAAATGCTTACACATGGTGCATACTGTTGCTTCACACGCTTCCTTCAAGTAAAATGCATTATCTGATTTGCATGAATTCTTTTATTGTATAGAAATTGAGACGAAAAGTAGACTTTATTTTGTAGTAAATTAAGTTTTTATTGCAATTTTCTGCTTGCTAGTTTTTGTCGACGGGAGTTATGCGCACTGCGTAGTGATTATTCCAAAATAGGATAAAGTGATGCGTCAAATCAGTCAGTCCCAAAATAAAAATAAAGTTAGGCTGGATAAAATTAGAATGACGGCTAGTCAATGGACGTTCAAAACCTTAAACGAAAAAAAAAAAGGAAAAGGTACAACTTAACATGCTTTTACGAAACGGTGGCACTGTTTATCATAATAACTTGTTGCATTTACTGCACTGTCAAAAAGAAGTTGCTACCGTTGTTACCGTTTCAAAAAAAAGAGTCTCAAATAGATTCATTGAATTGGGTCGAACTCCCTTTTAAATTGATACGGTCTTATAGCGGCGGTTTGAGTGCAAAAAAATGAATTCTTAGACTTTCTATCACCAGTATTACTAGTTCCATAAAACCAATTCCAAGCGTCCAGCTGTTTTCTAAGATAATTAGAGAGACAAATGATTTTTGTCAAATATCAGAAAGGATATTGGCCGAGCCGAGGTTCAACCCTTGCATCCATGGATTGATGGACGTTTACGACTGACCTCAGCAATGTTTTAAAACGATTTGTAAAACATTGCAAAGAAAGGAGACAGTATGACAATAATAGACGCAATGGCAGGTTAAAGAATCTTAAAAGTTTGCAAAGAAGCTGACATAATGTAATGGTCAAAGAAGCATGTGCAAAGTTTAAAAGTTATAGCTCTGACAAAAAAACGTAATCGCAAATCTATGGGTTTCAGGTAAAAACTTAGCCAAGTCTGAAAAGGGTTTAATTATACTAAATCGAATTCCAGAGTAACGAATCTTTGTCTATAGGCTGATATCATAATCACAGAAACACATGCAAAGTGATAGCTCTAGCAAAACCAAAGTTAGGTACATGCCATCATACAGGCCATCGGCCCATTGTACATAATATTTGGCGTACAGTTTTTAAACAGAGTTGAACATTAGACGAACACTAGATCTAAGATTTTTTCTATACAGTTTCATTATTGCATTTTAATACTAGATACGTTTCATGTATTGGTCTATTATTTTGTATTTATACAGATTCATCACTATAATGCTGCCGCTTGTATTCATAATGTTTACTCATATATTGCACCTACAACGGATAGAAGTAATTACGGTCAATATCTATTCATTTGTGATACATTTACCCATTCGTAAGCGATAGATCTACATGATACAGAATTGCGTGATTTGTAATTAAAGGGAGATAACAATTGGTGCAATTAAATAGCGGAGTTCTATTCATAATTATGATATTGTTCGTAAACATTGACCTGAACCTGCCGAATATTTATACTTGTGACGCGGTATAAGCAGAGATTCGACAGTTTCCGTGGTATTTTACACGTTTTGAATACCGGAATAATAATATTTTACTCTCAAACTGTATATCAGCGTGAATGGAAAGCGGTATGAGCGAATGATTGTTGAGCTCTCGTTTGTTAAGGTTAAGGTATTTTGGCTTGGCATTTTCAGGATTTTCATAAGAAAATTTGCTCTTTTAGATAAGAATTAAGGTACACTTTATAAAAAAATAAATGTAAAATGTCTCTTTCAGGTAAAATAGACCCTAAAAAATCGCCACTTTCTAGCCATACTAAATGCATCAAATTACACACACTTGTGAATTCACTTCAAATAAGTTGATTCACCGTGCCGAATTTCAAGATTATGCTTCAAGAAGAAAATAATTTTGCAAATATTATTTTACTCTTTATTCATATGCAAGGGAGGTAATTTGCAACATGTTTGTCAAATATTTCCATAATTAAGCATTAATTCAAAATTATAAACCGTTCAAAATGCTTATGTTTGTATTTGGAATGGAACTGTATAGTAACTCAGTTTAGGATTTACTGGCACTTTTTTAAATTTTGCATCTATGTCTTTGGTGCCTTTGAGGGTTTGGATAGCTTAAAATAGACGGGTTTATCGGTATGTTTTGATAAATCATCAGTGTTGTTATAAAATCTTGTAACTACGGCTTGAGTCAAGCTGAAGTTACGAGATTTTATAACTACACCAACGAAATACTATTTGTTTGTCCGAAATGACGTCACGGTTTTCTGGATAAAATGAATACTAAAAATAATAGAGTGGGTTAAGAACTAGTCTGGCCCAGACCCTAGTATTAAGATTATAGTATAAAAGCAAAGACCCTTTTTAAATGACATCCTAGTCTAGAATACTAGGTTCTGTCAGCAATAAAACATTGAAATATGGATTAGAGAGGCAAGTCTTGAAAACAATAATGTTCCCCTTTACAAATAACGCAAACAGAAACGACTAGGGCTAGTCTAGTTAAGAACTTACGACTTCGACTAGCATAAATCATGTACCGTACGCGTTACTATATTCGAGATTTACTAGACATTGGAGTGTACATGTCACTGGTGGTCAAAGCGAGGGACGTTTTTCGCTACAACAGGGTACATATATTGTGCGTTTAAATGTGAGTTTAAATAAAAGGTAAAGGTTTGTTTATTATAGTGTCACCCCTATTTAGAGGGCCAGCCAGTTTTGGCTTATGAGACACTCTCTTTCTCAATACGCAGTACCTCCCGATTCCCCACTCATGATGCCGGGCGTCTGGCAGAGATGGGTCTACGGTAACCATTAATTTAACTAGCTGGCGGCTCACCAACCGGTCGCATCAGTTCTAACCCGCCAGGCCGGCTTCCACCGGGATTCGAACCTTCGACCTCCCGCTTCCAAGGCGGACGCCCTAACCACTAGGCCACGGAAGTAAATATCTGATTGGATAGTTTTTCTAATAACAATGAATTTGTTCTAAAAATAGACCGGATTTACCGATATATATTGACAAACCGTCTGTGTTGTTATAAAATTTCGTAGCTACGGCTTTATCGAAGCCGTAGTTACGATATTTTATAACAACACCGACGGAATACTATGATCGCGAAAAAACGTCCCACGCTTTGGCAGAGTTTACCACCAGTGCATGTAGTATATGTATTTGAAATGGACAAGTTTCCACTAATACCCCCCCCCCCCCCCACACACACACACACACAACATCCTCCGGAAGTCGTCCTTAGAGGCAAAAGGCGAAATATATTGAGAGGCAAAAATAAGTATACATCATAGTTCTTCCAAACGATAACGATACTATCTACGATTTTTAAACTCCATCGAAGGTGGTTGTTTATTGATGTCATCTTCTCAGCCTATCCGTCTGTCTGCCTTCCTTTCCATTGCGAAGCTCTTTTCCTATCATACAGCGCCATTGAACAGGGGGTTTTAATCAATTAATTAATACAAGTATTCGCGTTCGCACAACTCCTGCATTTATGAAGGGATTTAGATAGACTTTTGATAGAAAGTGCCTTGTCATCTAGGATCATGCGTAAATTGTTAGTGCTTTTCCATATTATGACGCGTCATGGCGAAAGGGGGCTTGATGAAAACAAGTTATCTTACCTAAGTCTGACATAATTCCTTCTAAATTTATAGACGAATTTTGATGAATTTTAAGTAGACTATTCCTAGTCATATGACTGAGTGTTTATAGTGCCACGTTTCATTCATATTACGCTGCGTCATAGAAAAATGGACCCTAGTGCAAAAAATGGCATAATTGATCGATTTCTACCAGCCGAAGAAAACTGATATATACTGTTATAGAAAATTTAAGCTTGTGATTTGTTGTTATAAAGAATAAAGGAGTTAAATACAGATCAACAGCGACATTTGATGCTCCATCAAGTCGCACGTGCAAAGTTTACAAAATCAGCATTTAGCAAGAGCATCGATGGTCAAGCAATTTAAGGTGAAATTTAAAAACACTGTATTGTTGGTTTATGGGTAAAACTGAGTTGTACAAAATTTTGAGTCGATATGATAAAAAATATGAAAGATATTGACAAACGAAAAGTGTATACTTTCTTTTTCCTCTCAGTATATTTAAACCGGGAACGGTTGACTGTAAATTAATAAAATAACCATCTTACCGGCTACTAACGAATTCATTTAATGTATTAGTTTTTGTTCCACTTAAAACTTCGCTTTATCGCTGTACATAGAATGTACGTGCGCTTTATTGCTGTATATTGAATGCACATGCGTCGTCCTTGTTTTCTCCGCATTTTCGGGAGCCTAGTTTTGACAATGTCAATTTGGTACTATTTTTAGTAACAATCCTCATGTATAATGTTATTCTCCCATAAACCCATTGTTTGCCTCCGGAAGTTGATTCGAGACTTCTCTGATGAAAATTGGCTCTTTAAAATTTTGGATGTCGCTATTTGCATCAGAGCGCTGTCCAATTAAAAAACAAATGAAATTCAAAAACAAGTTATGTCGATGTGTCGGACTTTTCTTTTATTTTTGAATGGGACAGCGTTCTGTTGTAAATAGCGACATCCAAATATCAACGAGCGAATTTTCATCAGAGAAGTCTCGAATCAACTTCCGGAGGCAAACAATGCGGTGAACTCGGCCAAAGTGTGGGACGTTTTTTCCCGATCATAGTATTCCGTCGGTGTTTATAACAATTTAATTTATAACAACACAGACGGTTTGTCAATAGGCTACATATCGGTAGATCCGGTCTATTTTTAGAACAAATTCATTGTTATTAGAAAAACTATCCAATCAAGTCTTTAAACTCACATTTAAACGCAAAATATCTGTACCTTGTTGTAGCGAAAAACGTCCTTCGCTTTGGCCGAGTTCACCACCAGTGATTACGGCTTTGGTATTCCGCACGTGTTCCTCGTATCGATAATCGACGGACTTTCTCGAAGTTATATTTAGAAAGCCATTGAAGCTTGTGATTACTTGGGTCAGGTTCAGGTCAATGTTTATGGACAATACTGATAAAGTATGCAATTTTCTATGTATATAATTCTGCTCTGCGCAAAGTAGGAATTAGTTAAATTCTAGAATTGTCCTGCGCAAAGTACGAGCGTAGGAATTCTTACCTTGTCCGCCGATTCCGGAATTGTTCCGGGCAATTATAGAATTTCGCAGGACTTGTAAATCGCATATTTGCAATCGTACTTTGTTCTGAGCATAAAGTAAGAATATTTTGGACAAAGTAAGAATGTTAAGTCTGGTGTAAAGTGAGAATGATAAGATGGTATTTCTGGAATAACCTGCAATGAAATGTACAATGAATACCAATCGTATTTTTTGTTAAATTACGTTCATTTCTTACCCTTGCTCTGTCTTTGTATGTTGTGCTTTTTGGCGGTTTTTTTTTCAAGAAGAGAGTTTCATATATTTCTTACCATATATTATTTATATTAAGGAAATAAGGCACAAATGCCTATCATTACCACACACATTAATAATACGAACAAATAAAACAAGAGCTTCGCGGAGCGACGCGTACTCGCCCGAGAGCGGCTTGTCAGTAAAATTAGCTATTTTTTCAATTCAAATGCAGTGGCATGCACAAGTAGACACCATGGAGATTCATTATTCAAGTTTGATCGTACTGTGGTTGAAGTTATTCGAGTTGCAGTAACAAGAAAGCATGCATTTATGATGGTAATGTACATTTATGAACAAAACTGCAAGATTCTCATTCTTCTTCATTTCTCCATTTTTTTTATTTTCGTTTTGTAAAAATACTTATCATTGTTTCTGATTGGGAGAGAAGTTTATTATTATGAGACAAAGTTTTAGTTATTTGATATTGTTATGTTGTATTTTATTTCGAATCCTTTAAAGAAAAAGGCAAAACTGAAAGATTCCTTAAGGTGCGTTAATATTTGTATTGCACAGTCTTTTAGAACTTATTTAAAAGAAACTTGGGTCCAGTTGCAAGTTTACCAAGAAGTTCTGAAAATTAATATGCTTTATACACTTTGGAATACTTAGACATTTAGGAGGGTTATCTTTAAAACAAAAATGGGTTTAAAATACCTGCATATTGCCTTTTTTTACTGGGTGCGTGTCTTGGAAATTCTGGTTGTTCATCTTCTGAAATGGTAAATATTTGGTTAAGTGAACATGTGTGGTTTCTCCTTGTTACTACATATTATGACATAAAAGTTTTCATAAAGCTTTCAGTGTCTCTTTGTCAAACTTTTCAAAAACATAAACTAGAGCAATCACTAAATGTGCTCATACCCCTCAACAAACGAATTGTTCGAAATCAGATAAAGGCTCGGTCACAAACAGTTCCATGTCAACATCTAGTCCACATCGCGTTCAACAGATCTAAAAATATTTTGGACGCAGTTGGCCGTGATAACTTTGGGAATTTCGTTTAGGCCGTACTATGGACGTGTTATTGCCGCAACCGGCTGTTCCACTGCGATAACACGACCTAGAACTTTTAACTTTTAACTTTTCCATTTATCTTGAAAAAGTTTATTTTATCGAAATATTGAGTCGCGAGTGTTTTCTCAGCGTATTTATTACATTCCCTACGGAATATTTTTGTGAAATTGTACAACTTTTAATCTTTTCAATAGATAAATGGACGACAAGAAACTACGTCCGCATTGCGTTTTAATCACTGTAATTCCATTTCCTAATCGCGGCTAAACATCGTCCGAAGCGCGTATATTGCTATTTTACAACTGCAGATCTGATCAACTCGATTAAGCCAGATCAAGCGTTTAAGTACAGATTGAGTTCGGTCGATATTGGCATTGCTAGGTTCCTACTGCTGATCTGACCAACACGATCAACACGATCACCAAAATTCCCAGATCAAGCCCGACCAAATGTATTTACACGACTTTTTCTAGATCTCTAGTCGATTAAACTCGACCCCGCACAAGCACACCCGATTTTTTCCGTATTTCATCCCGACAATTTTTACAATTTCCCACCCAATCACCCTGTCCTATATTTGAGCCCTACGCGATCATGGCCTGTCCATCTCGAACTTTACATGATAAGATCGAGCTGATTCTACTCTAGTCGTAGATTGTCGGGAAATATTTTGTACAGAAACAAAATCTTTCTTTATTATCACTTTATTTCGAAACTAGCAAGTTTACAGTGAATATAATGTAACAGTATGGAAATTGAGAAATTGCAGTGAACGTAAAAAAGGACAGAGTTACGACTGTTATGGAGAAAAGGGAGGAGAAGGCCGAGCAACCAAGGCGTAGAAGGCCACAAAGCAGGTCGTCGTTGTAAATGCAAAACCTCGTATCTCGTTTTTGGAAAATTTCAAAAGGGAGAGATAAAAGTGTAATAACTTTTCCCAAACTGAAATGTTTTACTTGAAATTTGGACATATTGTTCACAAATAATTTGCCATCAATACTGATCAGTAAAATATCTCAAAATCTTCAAGAATTGTCTGTAACTGGGCACACAAGTTTGTACTTTGAAAATCGCAAGAATCGACACACGAGGTTTTGTATTTACACCGACGAGGTGCATCTGGATCAAACAGTGGCTTACGCAATGAACCCTGTATCGACGATACCAACAACTCCTTCAAGGAAATTAACCCAGTGGACGCAGTGTGGTACAAAACTTCCTTGGCGTAGATGCAGACTTGTTTAGGGAATTCTTCACCATGTCGCACCATAAATATAGAAGAACGCAAACTTCAGAAACACTTGGATTTCATCCATCTCATAATTTGCGCATGATTGGTACATTTACGTCACAATGCTTATGGTAGCAATACATTTTTTTTGTTCAAACAGACAATATTATGAAATAGGTACGGTTCGTGTAAAGAAAAGACACTCCTCACAAAAAGTTAAGCAACAAATTAATGTTCTCAATATTCTTTTTATATACGCGATTTTTGTACAGATTTGTTATTCTGACAGCTATATCTATGCTAAAACACGCTTAAACGAATGTTCAATTTTATTGTCTCCAAAAACAGCTATCACATGATTTGAACACACTCGTCCCATTAGCTGCAGGTAAAATGTGTCGCATAATATTATACAGATTCCAAACTTAGCATTAGCTGCGTATATGCTTAAAACGTGTCAATTTGACAACTTTGATGTCATTAACATTTGAACCATGCCAAGACGTAAGTTGACTTCAACTGATGACATGTGTGGAGAAACGGTAATGAAGGCTTTATCGACTGTACCATCGTCAATCTCGACCAGCATGGACGTAAGAGTTTGATGGTCTAGGGAGGCATCAGTGTTTGCCACAGAACAGAGATGATTGTCATCAGATGAGGTACTATGATTGGTGTAAGGTACAGGGACGAGATAATCACGCCTGTTCTCATCCTTCTGGTACAGTAAACAGGTTCAAATATTATATTTAACCCTTTCACTGCCAAATATTTTTTTTTCGGACGTGTTTCTCACTGCTGAATTAATTCGAAGAAATTTTGATACCCTGTTCACAAAAACATGCATAACTTTTGACTCATTTGATGGATTCCTTTCAAATTTTCAGCACATACAGACAAATTAAGCACCTATATGTGAGCAAAATTTAAAGGTAATTTATGAAATGACAACCTTTTTTTTATGTTGTTGGTACTCATATATCATATATACCATAAATCTGTCGACAAAAGTCGCCTATGGCAGGGACCCCTATAGTCGACAAAAGTCGCCCATGGCAGTGAAAGGGTGGATGGTAATGCCCGTCCCCATCGTTCTGTAATTGTGACTGAAGTATTGTACACACCAACAACATCAGACATACATGGGACATTCTTGAAAGGCGTGTTTAAGGACAGTTTGTTCGCCCACGGACTCTGGATGAACCACAACAGCTCTTGCAGACAGAATGGAGGAATATTTTATAACGGACATTAGACAGACGAATCGGGCTTGCATTGAAGATAATGGGAGCTTTACCAGGTACTGGACGCTCGTTCATTGACTGATGTGGCCGGAAAACGACCTTTTCCCATTCTGAATTGCTGCTGCGTGATATTTCATCATAAGTTGTGATAAATCACATTTGAGAAGGAACAGGGGGATTAGTATCCACAGGCCTAAATCCCTAATGATCCACAGAAGTTGGCTTTTAGCATGCTGTCGCACCGTTTATACTAGGCTTTATAAGACAGAATACAAGATTTATACAGTAGATGACATAAATCGATAATCATGCAGCTGTGTAAAAAGTATGTAAAATATTTAAAACGGGTGATCGTGTTACGAAATGATTTGATATTGGCTTTTAAATCCGTCGTAATCTAAGCCAATACAAATCGGACAGAGCTGAAATGTTTCACAGAGAAAAACTACAGGCCTTTTTTTAATTATGGACAGTTATTTTCACAGCAAATTAGGCCTACACCGAAAATAAGAAAGCAACTGTAAATATGTATCTTTAACTTTTTGTGGGGAGTATATAAGCTATTGACGGAACCTTCACTTGATTAGATATTTACGGTTCATGCCTTCATTAAATACCACTATTTTGATCACACTTGCTATCCTTCAGAAGGATAAATCATGTGAAACAAATTTTCCAATAGTTTTCAATATTGCTGTTAAGGTATCCAAACCCTAAAAAGCACCAAAGAGCCAGAGGCGAAATTTGAAAAGCGCTTATAATTCCTAAACTGTGTTTTAATTCCATTCCTAATACAAACATAAACATTTTGAACGGTTAAGCATTTTGAATTGATGCATACTTATGGAAATATTGACAAAAATGTTCAAAATTACCTCCCTTGCATATGAATATAGAGTAAAATAATATTTGTTAATTATTTTCTTCTTGAAGCATAATCTTGAAATCCGACACGGTGAATCAACTTATTTGAAGTGTATTTACAAGTGTGTGAAATTTGATGCATTTCGTATGGCTAGAAAGTGGTGATTTTTTCAGGGTCTGTAAACGTTAATATAATATGTGCGGTATCTCGTGATCAAATTTAAGTTGAGTGCAGCTAAATCCGACCACACTTGATCTTCATACTCGACTGATTCTCGAGCAGATTGATCTGCTAGTAAACCAAAACACGATCAAGATTAATTTTCTACTCAATAGTACTCAATTATCATTGATATCTCAAAATGTTCGTGTTGAACGTCCGAAGATAAAGCTAAATAACACCAACCACTCTAAATCACCAATGCCGACCATACTTGATCTTCACTCGATCAGTTGGTCAAGCTTGATCGAGTTGGTCTGCTCTGCAGTGGAGACATAGCACCATACGCGTTTGGGACGATTAGGTGGTGGAATGGCACTGCTCTGCTAGTGCTACGGCAGTGCTTTGGTAATGATTCTGACGCGATGCGGACGCGTTATCTTGTCGCGCGTCTATGCAGTTTTTCGGCTGACGAACAGCCGCCGTGTAGCCATACCACGAAATTGACTAAAAGATACAACGTCCAACCACATTCAAAATATTTTAAGATTTTTGGACATGAAGAGGACGCGAAGTGGACGCGGAACTGTATGTGGCTGGGCCTTATTATTGCATAAAAGATTATGTCCATAAAGTAGTAAAAATCAATGATCCACAACAAAGAATTAGCATACTTATTAGTAATTCAAAGTATTTATGGTAAGTTTGAATTAAACCCTTTGATTAGTTCATAATAAATTGAGTCGACAAAATCCACTTAAAAACCTTAGCTACGTGAAAAATTTATGGTTCATAATCATAATACATGTATATTATGAACAATCCAGCATGACAGTCATACAATTACAAGACTATATACGAAGTTTGAATAAAATTGTTTCAGTAGTTTGTGCGAAATTTTCATGGACAAATAAGCTTAGTATTGCAAAAAAAGCAAATTTTCAATGAAAGCATGTCTCAGAATCACTTGACACTATAGTTTCAGAAAATCATCAATAATTCTGTTAGTACGTGAACTATTTTAACTCTGGCTAAGCAAAGAATTTAGAAATAAGAGCCTTCAAAGACACTTTCCAAGGGCGGATCCAGGAATTTTTTCCAGGGGGGGGTCCAATCCAAAGATGTTTTTCCAGGGGGGGTCCAAGCTCAAATTATGGCTTAAAATATAATAAAAATGTAACGTTACACTAAATTTATATAGTCAAAATTCAATATTCGGCCAATGCCAGGGGGGGGGGGGGGTCCGGACCCACCGACCCCCCCCCCCTCTAGATCCGCCCATGCTTTCCCGAATGCATTAACAGTGTTTATCACTAAAGAAAATTAAGCATAAAATTTCATTAAGTTTACATAATCGTCAATAAATTCTTATCATCTCATTTTAAAAGAGATACTATATCCGAGATTATTCCTGGCGTTTTTCACCTTCTCAGCTTCAAACCGATTTAAAATCGGTCAAATTGTAATAGGATAATTGAAGATTTACTGCAATTGTTGTGTCACGCGATTCCCCACTGCACGGATTAATATGTTTAAACCCCTTACCAAGTTCAGACTTGATCGTGACTGCTTGTTGGGAACTATCATCCTAGATAAAAAAAAATAAAATTGCAATATTAGAGTAATCCAATCCCAAACAAAAACAAAATTAGCTTGGTCCAATTAAGAACAAATTAAACAGCAAAGCCAATTACAATAAGACAGAAAAAACAGGAAAGGAAAAATTGGTAAAGAGCATTTATATCCTTTTTCTCCAATGTTTTCAAAAACCCTTAATTCTTTTAATCAAAAGACAATGCAAAAATATGTCTTGTCCTTGGTATTTAGTAGGTGTTGTTATAAAATCTTGTTACTACGGCTTGATTCAAGCCGTGGTTACCAGCTTATATAACAACATTGACATTTTATAAAATGACAACGGTAAACCAAGTATTTTTTAGCACAAAGTTCATTGCCATTCACGCGAACTACTTTAGATTTTTCGTTAGCGTGGAAAAGCATCGTAACTACAACTTGACGAAGCTGCGGTTTCGAGGTTTTGATCCCCAATAGCGTTTTACTCATAAGTTTCATTCAAAAATATCGTTTATACATACGACTCTCATTTGATTTGTGGAAGTGGAAGTTTTATATCGAATGTACAAATCGTTAAACACATTCCCAATAACAATGTATTCATTTAATCAGTTATTGGTTTCCTCAAATTAGAGTTCCATTATTTCGCTCTCATACACATTCGTTTGTTCAGTTGTCGAATGTCTGATAACTCATTGATTCATTGAGACACTTATTGCATGAATATGATGAAGATGTGTAAATATATGTTTATTTATTTACTTTATCATTGAAATATAAATTTTGTCACATAAGTTGATAATTACATTCATATTCATCAAGTTATTTACTGAATAAATATTATGTCATCGTAAAATGGTTAAACATCCCTTTCCCAAACAGAAGTCATCTGTTTGGCATCTCGAACAAACATATTATAGAAAACATCGATGGAAGAGGGAAAATGCTAAAATACAGCGTTCTCTACTTTTCCATTGATGTTTCATATTTCAATTTTATCAAATGCATGCTGCTGAATATTTGTCAAGTTAAAGTACCTTTTGAAAGATTTAAAAATATTGTCGTTTGGGAAGGGGGACATATCACCCAATTTGTTAATATATTGTATGTTTATTTACAAAATCATTAGTGAAATGCAAACTGCAGGTTTTTATATTTCATTTTCGGTAAATGTTGAGTTTATTGGGGTTTTACGCCGTTTTCAACTTCTATGGTCGTATCGCGGCGGCTCGTTTTCGGTAAAACCTGTAGAATTTGGCAACCAAATATATAAGGTGCGAAATGCTTAGGGTACGAATCAACTTCCGCGTAAACGGAAGTGAAAGTTCCGTATTTTCTGTTCGGTACGGTACGGTACGGTACGGTCAACGGTAAAATAATATGCCCCTGATCTTTCCAACCGGGGGCATAAAATATTATGGGAAATGATGAAATGAATTTTCACAATTAATTTCTTCATTTATTCAATGCTTTCCAAAACCTCTATCTTGTCAAAGTGCCATTATGTAAAAATAAGTTTAAACTTTGTCAAAGATTTCAAAATCTATAGAAGTAATAAAGTGAAAATTATCAAGAGATTTTTGTTGAACATATATGCCCCCTGAAGAGCCTAATTTGATGTAGCCATCTAACAATTGAATAAGTCTTATGGAAGTATTTTATAAAGTGTGAAATCAATAAAGGATTATAACACGTTTCCGTTAATTTCATATATAGCGAAAGAAGAATTGCATCGGGTTTTATTTGACCAATAAAGACTCTATGTATTTACGTTTTGTGTATGAGTGGAAACGTCACGTGGCGTCAAGATAACGTCAAATGACTTCATCAATGACGTCACTTGACCATCAACACGTTTCTTACGTCGAAAACTAGTTCATGGCAGACTTTCCACAAAATAACATATTTTGAATGTGCGTTTTGTTATTTAAAGTGTTATAATGGAGCAAATAACAATTTTATCGGTTTATTGCGCAATAAAAACCTCTGTGCTCTGTATGACATGTTATGGCAAATACCTCGGCGCTGTGTTCCTAGGTTTTTACCTACACATGTAGTCCGTCTTGCATCGGCTTTTATTTGCGCAATAAAGACCGCTAAAATTGTTATTATTTCATAAATTAAACTGCATAAATATGATCCGCATAGTAACGATTCATGTTCACCGCTTGTCTCCATAATAAGATCTATCCACCTACGATTCAGTCGATTCTATCTTGCATACCTTCCGAGTTATGCTCCGAAAAAGACATACCGATCGACTTTACTACCGTCCGACCAACCGACCGACACTTGCAAAACAAATATCCCCCGATTTTTTTCCAAACAGGGCCATAAAATTACCTCATCCTGTCCCTGCCCCTCCATCTCATGTTCTCCTTGTTTGTCAATAGTAGGCTGAAATGTAACGTTACACTTTCATATCCAACATTGTTGAAGACGACATTTTCAAGTGAATGCAATTATTTATATGTTTGTCTTACTAGGTAAAAACAAGGAATGCTTGTTAAACACCAATGCCCTCGAAATGGCCAAATGTTAAGTTTTCACGTAAAGTTTCGGATGAAGAGACAGACGGACAACGGTAAAACAATATGCCCCTGATCTTGCCAACCGGGGGCATAAAATGATATGGGAAATGATGAAATGAATTTTCACAAGTAATTTCTTCATTTATTCAATGCTTTCCAAAACCTCTTTCTTGTCAAAGTGCCATTATGTAAAAATAAGTTTAATCTTTGTCAAAGATTTCAAAATCTATTGAAGTAATAAAGTGAAAATTATCAAGAGATTTTTGTAGAACATATATGCCCCCTGAAGAGCCTAATTTTGATGTAGCCATCTAACAATTGAATAAGTCTTATGGAAGTATTTTATAAAGTGTGAAATCAATAAAGGATTATAACACGTTTCCGTAAATTTCATATATAGCGAAAGAAGAATTGCATCGGGTTTTATTTGACCAATAAAGACTCTATGTATTTATGCTTTGTGTATGAGTGGAAACGTCACGTGGCGTCAAGATAACGTCAAATGACTTCATCAATGACGTCACTTGACCATCAAAACGTTTCTTACGTCGAAAACTAGTTCATGGCAGACTTTCCACAAAATAACATATTTTGAATGTGCGTTTTGTTATTTAAAATGTTATAATGGAGAAAATAACAATTTTATCGGTTTATTGCGCAATGAAAACCTCTGTGCTCTGTACGACATGTTATGGCAAATACCTCGGCGCTGTGTGCCTAGGTTTTTACCTACACATGTAGTCCGTCTTACATCGGCTTTTATTTGCGCAATAAAGACCGCTAAAATTGTTATTATTTCATAAATTAAACTGCATAAATATGATCCGCATAGTAACGATTCTTGTTCACCGCTTGTCTCCATAATAAGATCTATCCACCTACGATTCAGTCGATTCTATCTTGCATACTTTTCGAGTTATGCTCCGAAAAAGACATACCGATCGACTTTACTATCGTCCGACCAACCGACCGACACTTGCAAAACAAATATCCCCCGATTGTTTTTCCAAACAGGGCCATTAAAATTACCTCATCCTGCCCCTGCCCCTCCATCTCATGTTCTCCTTGTTTGTCAATAGCAGGCTGAAATGTAACGTTACACTTTCATATCCAACATTGTTGAAGACAACATTTTCAAGTGAATGCAATTATTTATATGTTTGTCTTACTATATAAAAACAAGACATGCTTGTTAAACACCAATGCCCTCGAAATGGCCAAATGTTAAGTTTTCACGTAAAGTTTCGGATGAACAGACAGACGGACAACGGTAAAATAATATGCCCCTGATCTTTCCAACCGGGTGCATAAAATGATATGGGAAATGATGAAATGAATTTTCACAAGTAATTTCTTCATTTATTCAATGCTTTCCAATACCTCTATCTTGTCAAAGTGCCATTATGTAAAAATAAGTTTAAACTTTGTCAAAGATTTCAAAATCTATAGAAGTAATAAAGTGAAAATTATCAAGCGATTTTTGTAGAACATATATGCCCCCTGAAGAGCCTAATTTTGATGTAGCCATCTAACAATTGAATAAGTCTTATGGAAGTTTTTTATAAAGTGTAAAATCAATAAAGGATTATAACACGTTTCCGTAAATTTCATATATAGCGAAAGAAGAATTGCATCGGGTTTTATTTGACCAATAAAGACTCTATGTATTTATGCTTTGTGTATGAGTGGAAACGTCACGTGGCGTCAAGATAACGTCAAATGACTTCATCAATGACGTCACTTGACCATCAAAACGTTTCTTACGTCGAAAACTAGTTCATGGCAGACTTTCCACAAAATAACATATTTTGAATGTGCGTTTTGTTATTTAAAGTGTTATAATGGAGAAAATAACAATTTTATCGGTTTATTGCGCAATGAAAACCTCTGTGCTCTGTACGACATGTTATGGCAAATACCTCGGCGCTGTGTGCCTAGGTTTTTACCTACACATGTAGTCCGTCTTACATCGGCTTTTATTTGCGCAATAAAGACCGCTAAAATTGTTATTATTTCATAAATTAAACTGCATAAATATGATCCGCATAGTAACGATTCTTGTTCACCGCTTGTCTCCATAATAAGATCTATCCACCTACGATTCAGTCGATTCTATCTTGCATACTTTTCGAGTTATGCTCCGAAAAAGACATACCGATCGACTTTACTACCGTCCGACCAACCGACCGACACTTGCAAAACAAATATCCCCCGATTTTTTTCCAAACAGGGCCATAAAATTACCTCATCCTGCCCCTCCATCTCATGTTCTCCTTGTTTGTCAATAGCAGGCTGAAATGTAACGTTACACTTTCATATCCAACATTGTTGAAGACGACATTTTCAAGTGAATGCAATTATTTATATGTTTGTCTTACTAGGTAAAAACAAGACATGTTTGTGAAACACCAATGCCCTAAATGGCAAATGTTAAGTTTTCACGTAAAGTTTCGGATGAACAGACAGACGGACAACGGTAAAATAATATGCCCCTGATCTTTCCAACCGGGTGCATAAAATGATATGGGAAATGATGAAATGAATTTTCACAAGTAATTTCTTCATTTATTCAATGCTTTCCAATACCTCTATCTTGTCAAAGTGCCATTATGTAAAAATAAGTTTAAACTTTGTCAAAGATTTCAAAATTTATAGAATAAATAAAGTGAAAATTATCAAGAGATTTTTGTAGAACATACATGCCCCCTGCAGAGCCTAACTTTGATGTAGCAATCTAACAATTGAATCAGTCTAATGGTAGCATTTTATGAAGTGTGAAATCAATAAAGGATTATAACACGTTTCCGTAAATTTCATAAATAGCGAAAGAAGAATTGCATCGGGTTTTATTTGACCAATAAAGACTATGTATTTATGCTTTGTGTATGAGTCGAAACGTCACGTGGCGTCAAGGTAACGTCAAATGACTTCATCAATGACGCCACTTGACCATCAACGCGTTTCTTACGCCGAAAACTAGTTCATGGCAGAATTTCTACAAAATAACACATTTTGAATGTGCGTTTTGTTATTTAAAGTGTTATAATGGAGATAATAACAAGTTAATCGGTTAATTGTGCAAAAAAAACCTCTTTGCTCTGTACGACATGTTATGGCAAATACCTCGGCGCTGTGTGCCTAGGTTTTTACCTACACATGTAGTCCGTCTTACATCGGTTTTCATTTGCGCAATAAAGACCGTTTAAATCGTTATTATTTCATAAATTAAACTGCATAAATATGATCCGCATAGTAACGATTCTTGTTCACCGCTCGTCTCCATAATAAGATCTGTCCACCAACGATTCTATCTTGCATACTTTTCGAGTTATGCTCCGAAAAAGACATACCGATCGACTTTACTACCGTTCGACCAACCGACCGACACTTGCAAAACAAATATCTCCCGAATTTTCTTCCAAACAGGGCCATAAAATTACCTCATAAGTGCTAGAACAAGTGTCAAGCACAGGCGCCTCCCTCTGCCCATCAATAATATTTTCACCATTCTCGGCAGGCTGAAATGTAACGTTCCACTTTCAGATCCAACATTATGCAGACGACATTTTCAAGTGAATGCAATTATTTATATGTTTGTCTTACTAGGTAAAAACAAGACATGTTTGTGAAACACCAATGCCCTAAATGGCAAATGTTAAGTTTTCACGTAAAGTTTCGGATGAAGAGACAGACGGACAACGGTAAAACAATATGCCCCTGATCTTTCCAACCGGGGGCATAAAATATTGTTGGAAATAATTAAATGAATTTTCACAAGTAATTTCTTCATTTATTCAATGCTTTCTTAAACCTCTATCTCGTCAAAGTGCCATTTTGTAAACATAAGTTTAATCTTTTTCAAAGATTTCAATATTTATAGAATAAATAAAGTAAAAATTATCAAGAGATTTTTGTAAAACAAGCATGCCCCTTGAAGAGCCTAACTTTGATGTAGCCATCTAACAATTGAATCAGTCAAATGGTAGTATTTTATCAAGTGTGAAATCAATAAAGAAATATAACTCCATAAAATGATCCGCATAGTAACAATTATTGTTCACCGCTCGTCTCCATAATAAGATCTGTCCACCAACGACTCTATTTTGCATACTTTTCGAGTTATGCTCCGAAAAAGACATACCGATCGACTTTACTACCGTTCGACCAACCGACCGACACTTGCAAAACAAATATCCCCGAATTTTCTTCCAAACAGGGCCATAAAATTACCTCATCAGTGCTAGAACAAGTGTCAAGCACAGGCGCCTCCCTCTGCCCATCAATCATATTTTCACCATTCTCGGCAGGCTGAAATGTAACGTTCCACTTTCAGATCCAACATTATGCAGACGACATTTTCAAGTGACTTGAATGCAATTATTTATATGTTTGTCTTACTAGGTAAAAACAAGGAATGCTTGTTAAACACCAATGCCCTCGAAATGGCAAATGTTAAGTTTTCACGTAAAGTTTCGGATGAACAGACAGACGGACAACGGTAAAACAATATGCCCCTGATCTTGCCAACCGGGGGCATAAAATATTGTGGAAAAAAATGAAATGAATTTTCACATGTACTTTCTTCATTTCTTCAATGCTTTCTAAAACCTCTATCTTGTCAAAGTGCCATTTTGTAAAAATAAGTTTAATCTTTGTCAAAGATTTTCAATATCTATAGAATTAAAAAAAAAGTGAAAATTATCAAGAGATTTTTGTAGAACATACATGCCCCCTGAAGAGCCTAACTTTGATGTAGCAATCTATAGCCTCTCTTACAACCCGTCGTGCGTCTTTTCAAATCGTACACTTTTAAACTCTACAGAATCGCACGATTTATAAAGACGTACGACGGGTTGTACTAGCGCCTAAAATTATATACATTCAAAGCAGTTCAAAAGTATGTATCTCTTTCGAGAAAAGTACGCATTCTTTGTGGATTTTCTGGAATTTCAGTATAGCGTCCCCTGTGCCGCACGCACGCCAGTCGTACGTTCTCCATACTTCTGTCTTGCGTGCTCCTGGCGTTCTAAAAGACGCAGAATGGTCGTAGCAAAGAAATGTCCGGTCAGCAGTCTGCGTCGTGGTTGCGTCCACCAAAATCGTATGTTGCACGTGCGTGCATCGCACGACTAAACGTACGTTTTAGACACAGACCGTACGCAGACCGCACGTAGGAGCACGTACGACCGGTTGTAAGAGAGGCTTAACAATTGAATCAGTCTAATGGCAATATTTTATCAAGGTAGAAATCAATAGAGGAATATAACTCCATAAAAATGATCCGCATAGAAACGATTCTTGTTCACCGCTCGTCTCCATAATAAGATCTGTCCACCAACGATTCTATTTTGCATACTTTTCGAGTTATGCTCCGAAAAAGACATACCGATCGACTTTACTACCGTTCGACCAACCGACCGACACTTGCAAAACAAATATCTCCCGAATTTTCTTCCAAACAGGGCCATAAAATTACCTCATCAGTGCTAGAACAAGTGTCAAGCACAGGCGCCTCCCTCTGCCCATCAATCATATTTTCACCATTCTCGGCAGGCTGAAATGTAACGTTCCACTTTCAGATCCAACATTATGCAGACGACATTTTCAAGTGAATGCAATTATTTATATGTTTGTCTTTCTATGTGAAATACATTGTAGGAAATGAAGAAATGGCTTTTCACGAGCAATTTCTTTATTTTTTACAATGTAATTCAAAACCTTTACCTTGTCATAGTGCCATTATATGAAAACAAGTTTTTACAGTTCCGATTCGAGAGCACATGAAAAAATTGGTGCCAATGTCGTATAAACGAAGATTGGGTGCAAAATATACGGCAGAAAATATTGGCCAAAATGATGGTTAGCAGCATTCTCTCCTTTCGATTGTTATTTTTTCGTAATCGGGGTAATATTTGTTGTCTAGGTACGTATGAGGAACGGAACAGCCAAACTCGAACTTTTTTAGATTAAGGTCGATTTTACAAACTTTTGTTTTACATTGCATACATAGGGACGATTTCGTCGGTGTAAATGCAAAATTTCGTATGTCGATTTTTGCGATTTCCAAAGTAACTCTTGTGTGTCAAGTTTAGACAATTCATGCAGGTTTTGAGATATTTTTACTGATCAGTATTACTGACAAAATATTTGTGAACAATATGTCCAAATTTCAAGTGAAACATTTCAGTTTGGGAAAAGAAATTACACTTTGTTCCTTCCTCTTTAAATTTTTCAAAAAACGAGATACGATGTTTTGCATTAACAACGACGACATTTTAGAATAATTTATTTCATAATTCTATACTAGCTGAATTTCAGTATATTTTATAATTTTATAATATCAAACCATAACATTTTCCCAGACGGTTCAGATCAGTCAACTTGTTCGATTGCATTATAAGTTATCAGGATCTGAAGTCAATTCGATTATGTACTCCCCTTTTATATACGTAATAGCGATTAATTTTGTGCTAAAATTAACCGTGTTTACCGTTATATGTCGATACATCGTCGGCGCTATTGTAAAATGTCGTTACTTCAGTTTCAATGAAGCTGTAGTTTCGAGGTTTTAGAATAACACCGACAAAATAATATTGATTGTGCGAAGTTACTTGATAAAAGCGAACCATGTTGATTTATGCACAACTTCACGATTAACATGATGAAATCAAAACTTTGTAATCGAAAATAAAAATAAGATATATAAAGAAATATTTTCTCCTGATGTGATTCGAATCTAACGCCAACGACCAACTATTTTCTGAAGAGAGCTACTGTACTGTCACAACTGCCAATGACAGATACGTGGTCCAAACGTCATTATTCGGATTCGATCAGTGGAGAATAGTCTTCTCTCTCATTTACATGTTGTGGAATATTCTTTGACGTTTCGTCACGGCTTATGATTCGATGTCGCATTAAAGCACTAGCTCGTATGACACATTATTACATTTTGTTCGAAGGCAAACAGAACATTTTTGTACATAAAACACGATGACAACTTATCTATAGTGATAGAGCGGTACGTGTCCTGTTAAAATGCATATTTCCATCGACATACAAAATGAAATATTATACCTAATATCAACTAATAGCAAAGTGAAAAATAATAAAAAATCTGCCGAAATCTGGGTTCGAACTCAGGCCTCCATAACACAAGACTGACCGCTCTACTAGTACAAGTCTATGTACCTAAATTATCATAGTCACTGGTGGTGAACTCGGTCAAAGCGAGGGACGTTTTTTGCTACAACAAGGTATAGATATTTTGCGTTTAGATGTGGGTTTACAGATTTTTAACCCTAATTGCAATGAATTTGGTCTAAAATAGACCGGGATCACCGTTATGTATTGACAAACCGTCGGTGTTGTTATAAAATCTCATAACTACGGCTTTATCTAAGCCATAGTTACAAGATTTTATAACAACACCGACGGAATACATTGTTCTCGAAAAAAACGTCCCTCGCTTTGGCCGAGTTCACCAACAGTGAAAGTATCAATCTAAATGAATAGCTTAGGATTATGTCGCGATTCAATTAATTTACGCTTATTTTCATTTTGAAGCAAATATTTCTTTTGGTTACAAATGGATTTAAACGATTTTCTAGATTCAATATATTTAGCTAAATCGTCGGAACAATTACTGAAACGAAAACGTCGCAGTGCTGCATATTTAACGCATTTAGCATTTTGGCAATTTTCGTCCCACCACACCTGATTTTTTTGTTCACAATGTTTTGGTTGAATTATTTTCATTCGATTTGTTGAAATAGCCATATTGTTATCAAATGTTATAAGATTCTTTATCTTTGCAGATGTATTTGAAATATTTTCATTGAATTACTGTAAAAAACTATCTTTATGTCTATCATTCCATCTCAGCAATTCGCTATGCATAGTTCATGTATTATGTTTTTCTGTGTTTAAACTAGTGTGCGATGATGCAACGTGGTAATCTATTACGCTACAACCATTGCTTGTAAAACACGTAAAATTTCCTAGAGTGTCACCAAATATTCTACCACGTTATGTGTGCAACATACGTCAATTAAGGTTCTTCCAAACAAATTATACCTTTCGGAATCTTTATTATTTCTATGAATATTAAAATCATCTTCATCGTATGTGACATCAGTTTCAAAAATAAAGTCTAACCTATCGTCTGGGATAAAATCAATTAAGTTTTTGGTTCTTGCATTTAAATCTCCTGCAATAAACAATGATCATTCTGGGTAATCATTTCTTATTTTACAAATATTGTTTTCAAGATTCAAAATACCATTTTTTTTTTCATTCATCTGGTCATATATAGAAGAACCTTCAGGTGAAACATAATTATGATATATAAAGGATCATGTCAGACATGTCTTGAAAAATACTGCATTTTAGAAGCAAAATGATACAATCTTCAAAATGTTTATAGCAACGAGTAGCAAACCCGTTTTGTAAAAGATTATCTTTTACCAAAACACAAATCCCACCACTGTTTCTAAAACTGCTATTCTTTTTATGTCTGATACAATCAAAAACACAATATCCGTCAACAAAATCGTTAAATTCTCCTGCATAGTCGCTCCATGTCTCTAATATTCCAACAATATACAGCAGGGATACGTATTTCATTCCTTAGAGAGAGCAATGGCAAAATTCTGGGAATTGATGATGTTTCGCAGTGACGCTCAATTAACCGATCTCTAGCTGTCCTCCTGCCAATGGAATTCAACTATTGGTTCACTCAAGCGGTTACTGTTACCGTTTCACAATCGAAAAAATACGTGATTATTCTGATTATGGTTGACTTGTCGTAATGACATCACGCGTGGACGTCTCGAATGTGACAAGTTGGGGTTGTTTCCAAGTCGTTAAACTCATCTCAAAAGTGCCGATTTGAAGTTTTTGTGCACACCAAAACGCTAGACGACCTTTTGCTGAGGGATTATGGGGCCTAAGGTTTGAATCATGCATATTACACAGAAACGTACATCTGCGAAAAGACGTTTTGCTCGTAATCTGTTCAATACAATATACTCAAATGTTTCTCGAACACCAAGAAAGTTAACAATAGTTTCGTCACAAAACAAATTTCAACCTCTCTTAGGAATAACACAGTGGAATATAACATTAAAAATAATTTCGCGGTAACGTCGAACGTCCACATGTATAGTTGGTGGCATTTGGTATTATGTTAACAAACGTATTTTAAGGACATATGCAAGAGCTATATTTTGTAAATATGTCATGCATTTAAATAATAAATCAGCATGTAAGCGAGCACAGTCACTTTTCTCCGTAAGTATGTATAACATTTTAACTCGGTAGTTAATGTCGAGTACAAATAATGACCTGGACAAATATAAAAGGTCAAAACTACAAAGGACAATATTGATTCAAAGAGTGAGTAAGACCGAGAAACGCTTCTTGTACATGACACTTTTCAACAATGTGGTGTTTAAGATAAATCTACATGTACTCTCACAAATAGGTAAGATGACTCTTAAGAACGGCATTTTTATGCTTGAATACTAGTATCTCATTGATAACAGCATCATGTTCACTCATAGGACATAATTATTCGCCACCCTCCTATTTTTCATTGAAAATTGAGTGATTTTCTGTACTAGAACTGTCACAGAACCTTTATTGCTTCACTTAGCAGAAAAACATAGATATGACTCTAAAGTATATATAAACATTAATGGAAAAAGTATGCATGAAATTTCCTTTGGAATGTCTCAAATAGTTGCTAGACAACATAAGAAAATCAGTGAAAAAGTTCTATCAATCCTCCTTAAAACCGTTGCCATGGAAACAGATAGTGACTTTTTATAACTATGCAAATGAAAATATGCACAACATACTAGTTATAAAAGTGATGTATGATTGGATGGCTACTTACAAAGTACTACACTTTTATTTGACCAAGTTTCCGCAGAAAAGCGTACCGCTCCATTCACTCCTATGTTAATTTGTCATTTTTAGTATATTTTCAACGAAAATGAAATTTCAAACATTTGTTTCTCAAAGGAAACTTTATGGATATTGCAGCAAACATAAAATTCAAATAATTTATCTATTGTAGATCGATTTGTCATTAAATCATATCTTTAGTGAAACTTATGTTACCATGGCAACGATGTTATGGAAGCTAGTCAGACAATTCCACTGATTTTCTTAAGTTGCCTAGCGACCATGTCTCTGAACCATTTGAAAAATGTTTTTATTCAAATTTTGTCTGCAATTGTTTATACTTTAAAACAATATCAATTTTTGTGTGGTGTGTACGAAAATAAAGATTTAACATCAGTTTTAGTCTATAATTATCTATAAAATTTATGCAAAAAACAGCAGGGTGGCGAGAGTCTCTTGACTGTATGTTCTTCATCCATGTCAACCACACCAAACACGTTTTCTTGGTCTGTTTTAACATTCCATAAAAGTAAATCAATTACACCTTTTATGCTAAACAGATGACGTCATGATAACGTAAATATTTAACAGTCATGAAAATCATACCTTTGATATGCTGTCTTTCTCCTTTTCTTTCTGTTTTTCTGAAATTGAATGAATAGTGAATTAATTGAGATTCAACAACAATCATAAGTATGTGGAAGATTACTGTAAGGAGCTTAAGTCCTATTAAATTCATTATTAACAAGAGTTGTCCGCGGACAACGTAGCTCGCCTATACGGGAGCTTGTCACAAAAACAGCTATTTTTTTAAAGTAGGTCAAAGTTCAAGGTCAAGGTCACAAGGTCAAGGGTCATGGTCACAAATGAAAAGCTTGCCAGGAGGTATCCATATGTGAAATATCAAGGCTCTATCTATAATAGTGCATGAGATATAGGCCAGGTCAAAGTTTTTTAAAAGTAGGTCAAACTACATGGTCAAGGTCACTAGGTCAAAGGTCATGGTCCCAAATGAAAGGTCTTGTCGAGAGGTATCTATGTGTGAAATATCAACGCTGTATCTCTAATAGTGTCTGAGATATAGACCAGGTTAAAGTTTTTCAAATGAAGACGCGACGGGACGGGACGGGACTCGACGCCGACACTAGGGCTGTGACATTAGCTCCCCGGACATAAAGTCCCGGCTCGCTAAAAATGTTGTTTAATATTTTTAAGAGGGTGCAAATTCCTCGAAGCGGCTTTGGAGTCCGTCTATAGGTTTTCCGACCATAATTCAACGTTATGAATATACTAGAACTAAAAACAGTCTAAAATATTTCTGAAATGATACGAACATTTAACGATAACTGCATAAAATATCATTAGTATTCCAAACTTGACATAAGACGGGGACATTCGGCTCACCTCGGATTTATCCGGGCTTTAAACATATGGCGGCCGCTTTATGGACTTCGCCAAATTGAAAGTGAAAGTAAGTGTGCGTAAATGACGGCATTTGAAAAAAAACGTAATTAAAATTAATTCAACATGTTGCTTTAAGACGGCAGACCACGTCAATAAATATCTCATAAGATTTCATAAAACATCTTAAGGACGTAAATGATATTATATAAAATGTTGTCTATTTAATTTTTTTGCAAGTTTGCAACGTAGCCATATAGTTGTAAGGCCTTCTTCCAGTGTTCTATTTACGGAGCAATATGTACACAGCTTTTATAAGGTGGCTACATGTATCTAATACAGACGTCCATTCGGAACGCCTTGTACAATTCTATATAGAACCATACGGAACGACGAAGCTGTAAAGTTTATTATAATACTGTCATAAGCAATTCGTTTTGAAGCGTTCGATGAACGTTTTGTTCTGTTTATTTCTCAGTACGCCCACTTTAATTAACTTTATGCTAGGCTTTCATGTTATTTCATTTCATCAGTTACCTATGATAATCGGTTGTCATAATATTATGTTGACTTTAAATGATTTCTGGGTGAGTTTACGTTATCTACATGCAATTTAGCCAGTTACTATTACGTTTCGTTTACATGTCATTGTGTTGGCTTCATTTTTTTATGTTGTAAAGTTAACATGTTATTGCATTCTGTCAGTTACTGATGATGTTGGTTCATCTTGTCATTATGCTGGCTTCATTTAATATGTTGTTAAGTTAATGCATTATCTTAGTCAGTTAGAAATATTGACTAATCGACATATCATTATGTTGGCTTTATTTAGTGTAATTTTCAGTTAACATGTAGCGGCGGATCTAGGATTTCTGTGATGGATGTCGAATATGCAAAAAAGGAGCCCTGACAGTGATGTTTACCTTTATTATGCGATCAGGCAGGTTGCACGCATGTCGTCCGGGTCGGGCATATGCAGTGCATCCGAGGGGACTCAGCGAGATGTCGACGAGGTTATTGATAATTGAAATGAAAAAATGAGCCATACACGTTGGCGATGTGTAAAAAATTCAGCCGTACACAGTCAGACGGTCGGTATTGGTAGACAAATCGCCGATTAAACAAAAACACTGTTTTTGCCGGACGATGGGACGATCAATCGGCCAAAGCAGCAATCGATCGAGCGAAATGAAAAAAAAATAATCAGTGGCATTTCTAGTCGGTAAAGCGTCAGTGAGTACTCGCAGGCGATTGGCGACTACACGCCGGCGATCGGCCGGAATACTGTCGGCCGTCTAATGGACAACGGCCGATTTTTTACACATCACAGACGTGTTTTGTCCATTTTGTCGTGTCGTGTTTTTAATCGCGGATCAAACAAAATACCGACTCCGCCGAGGCGCGTCAGTTTGATGTGACTGCTCGACGTAAAGATTCCTTCAACATGCGCCGATGTCGGTGTACCGCTGATCGGCAAAAAATATACCGGAAACGTCGACACGTCGGTTCCGTCAATTTTTATGTGAAACCCGTTTAAGGCTACCGTGCTAGGCAGTCGATTTCGCCGTATATAAGAAGAAAATCATTATATTAACATAGGGGTAGCGGCTTCCAGCTTGATTCTTTATTTTTAACATTTTAGAATTTTAGCAAGTTTTTTTAACCACAGTAAGCCATCGGGGGTGGATACAGGAGGGCAGGTTTAAAAAAAATGTGACCAAAGTGTGACATCTAAAGATTAAGAATAACAGCTAATTTTACAGAATATCATCCAGATATCTTAATTAGGGTGGCTAAAACTATTCTAAATGGTTAAGCAGTGCCCAAATTACATTTAAAAGTCATGTTCACTACTTTTTAGCTAAAATTATGTGCACAAACTTGCAAAATGACACTAAAAAAGCGTTTCACTCATGACAGCATATCATGCGCGGATCCAGAGGGGGGGGGGGGTCAGGGGGTCGTGACCCCCCCCCCCCCTGGAATTTGGCGAAAAAAAGGGGTTATCATAAAGATCACTGGTTATGTCCCAAGTAAGCTGCGGTATTCGTCCCTGTGTGCCACGACAAATCATTGTTATATTTAGACTTTCATGGTATGATATGCATCTGCATACACGCACCCAGAGTGGATCCCGACCCCCCCCCCCCTGTAATTCGTCAAAAAAAAGGTTAAAGATCGATGAACCCCCTGGGAAAAATACCTGGATCCGCGCTTGCATATATATTGCACACTATGTGAAATTGTTACCCATGAATCACTAAATAGTAGAGTGCAGAATGCCCACAAGGTTGATGGCTTTCTAAAAAAGTTTGAGTGGTAGATTTCTGGCTGAATAGACAAAAATGAGAACACATTTTGAAAAATAAAAGTGTATCACTCCTGACATAAAATTCAGAGGGGTATTGTATAAAACAGGATCCATATCCTAAACCAGTGAAGATAAAATGAAAAGGTAATTTTAAGATGATTATGCACATGTTGCTTTATGAATAACAAGTGCTTATTGTAGTATCCCGTCACTGTCTTTTATTTACCATAGCTTAGAAACTTGGTACAAGTGTTAAGTATCACACAAAAACGTTTCACTCCTGACATTTTTGACATGTTTTAATGACATATCTTTTTTATTTGTGAAGCAATTTTCTTTAAACTTGGTACATAGTATATAGACACAATAACACATCTTTTTAGCTTTCATTGGGTTGAATATGATTCTCTGTAAGAGCCGTGGCAGGTATAAAGTGAATGGTCACATTTTTTTAAACTTGTCCAGGACCGCTCTAAGGTTATATTATGCATTTATGGCATATGAACTTGAAGTGTTTCTGTATCCACTCTCCGATAGAATGCACGAAGTAAAGAGTTGACAAAGTCTAATCACAGTCGTATTATATTAGAAATTTATGTATTTCAGCTCGCAACTATGGATGCTCAGCAAATGGACCAGTTCCGAACGCCGAGGGTAAACTCGGACCCCCTCTCCCCCCCCCCCCCCCCCTTGACCACCTGACATAAAAGGACCGGCCGACCCGGGGGGATAGCTGGGCAGGATTGGGGGAGGAGGACGCAGAAGAAGATATTAACATGTAATAAAATGATCCGTCACACTGGGCCGTTTTAAAAGTTTTATTTGCGTCGGTCAGAAATATTGAATTTCGAAAAAATAAAGATCGACAATTTCCGTTAAATCTCCACAAAGTGACGTCATAACGTGTCTTGACTCCGTCCTCAAGCTAGGGTATGAGGTTTCTGACACAGATAAAATGCACGACCTTTCTGTCATAAAGCGGTGTTTGAGTTTCATCCATATTTCTGGGTCATCAGTTTACAACAGAATCCGTTCTTTGGTACATTTCTTCATTCACTTACGGCATATACTTTCATTATTTTAACAACTTAAACAGCGTACTTCTTTCGTGTTTTAAATAGATCGAATATTATACGCTATTGGGATGTCGCTTTATGACAGAAATGTCGGATTTTTTTCGAACCAAGAGTTAAATTTTTGCAATCAGTGGACACTTTAGGTAAGGTTCACACAATCGGGCCGATTTCTGACAAATATACTGTCAGAAAAGCCCCATTAGTTCGAATTATCTAAATCTACTGACTTCTGTCTTATAAACTTACACGGTTTAAAAATGCAATAGATATTTTCATCAACTATTTCTTTCCTGCAGCCTCAATCGGCACCATATTAAGGGGAATTCATGACACAATATATGCCCTTCAAGTCCGATTTTGTCGTGTCCTCTGTAAACTACACGGACATCTAAGCCACCCATCACCAAATGCTTGCGTGTCACATGCATTTAGACCACGTCGTAAATCACCATGATTTTTTTGTCTACAAACTTCCACATTAATTTACTCATTAACAAAACACGGGAACTGCGGACAGTGTTGTCTGCAAAATGCCGAGGCTTACTTTGGCAGAGAGGAACCACATTTGGGGGCTGTTGGTTGGCCGTGTTTCACAAACGGCGGTAGATAAACGCTTTAATGTACACGACTCGACGTTTTCAAGGTTAATGCTATATGTGTAAACAACACGGGAACACCCAGAGATCACCCGCGTCCCGGTCAGTCGCGTGTAACAACACTGAACAATACTGTACGTCAACACTATTAGAATTATATACGTCAACGTCACTAAAGCAACAGCTTATGACGTCTAAAGTCTTCAGCAAATTCTATGGATGGTAATTGCGGGCGGTCTAAACATCGAATTAAGGTTATTTGAGAAAGCTTATATGACGCCTACAAATGCGCGGGAACGACAACGTCGCAGGAACGCAGGAAAATCAACGTTGACGTCATAACCGCTAGTTTAATGAAGTCACATTACCGTTTCACAATCTAAAAACGTTGCCCCTCTCCGCCCGACAACAAATTCGGAGTGCTTCTTATTCTTATGTCGGCCTATTCATCGTTAAAGACACACTTATTTTCGGGCATTTCTCGCTTCCGGTAAAATAGCATACAAGGGCGGATCCAGGATTTTTTTCCAGGGGGGTCCAAGCCTAAGATTTTTTTCAAGGGGGGGGGGGGGGGGGGGGGGGTCCAAGCCCAAATTATGGCTTAAAATGTAGTAAACTTGTAACGTTACACTAAATTTATATAGTCAAAATTGCTTCACGGCCGATTTGCGGCCTTTTCACAAGTATCACACTGTTGGTTTTATGTCTTTGTTCTTCTGTCAATCTCAGATATTGCTTATTTGTTACTTTTGATGTTCTACTTTTACATTTTAGCAGTCTTTACATCCTATTTTTGATGATGTGATTTATGGTTGATTATTGAAATGATTCAAAATTTCAGCGCCATGGGCGGGGCGTTTTTCTTCATTCTTTTTTTAACGAAAATTAATAACAATTTTCAATTGCGTTTCGTAGTAACTTCTCCTCGGAAAACGGTATGAACAATTTTGATATGTATACAAATGTAATGATTTTGAAAAAAAATATCTAAAAGTGTTTTCGCTTGCAGACGTCATGACTGTACTTCTGATCACCAGTGCATGGACAAAACATACTGCGCATCCTTGGTATATTGATTGTCAAAATACGAAATCTGGTTGACTCCTACAAAAGGTGATTTGTTTCTCGAAATTTTATTGACTTAAAGGAAGCCCCCTTTAGTGTGACGTGGACAATTAATACAGACGAACACAATGCAGTACCCTTTCCAAAACATGACATTGGTTTGGCGTCCTTACTAGAAGAATTAAGAAATTATTCAGGCTATAAAGAAAATGCTGATAACCAACATTTTCTTCTATTGCCTCAATATTTTCTCAGCTGTAGTTTGTAAACAAATAATCTTTAAATGCATATTTTTCGAAACATTGAGACAAACAGGGATTGTTAATCACCAGAATTTTCTCCTTCCTAATATATACTGCACCTCGGTAATAACGCACTACATTTTTTCAACAAAATCATTCATTTTGTTGACACAGTATGATTCGGTATCTGCCGGATACTAGGTATGCACACAACACACACTTAAGCACAAAACCCATTCATCCGTGACGCTAGCCGTCTAAAGTTGGTAAACAGGTTTTCTACACGTGCCGCAGTATTGACCTCGTGCACAAACCAGCTTATCGGTTTATGTGGTACATGTAGTCGATGAAAGAAAGAAAACACCCAAACATTTCATCGGTCAGAATTGTTTATGCTTTTAACAATACAAAGACTTTCCACTGGTGAACGTATTCGTGCTATTGGGATGTCGCATGCAGTGATGACGTCACGTGCTATTGTACACACGATGGAATTTCATCACAAGACTATTGGCCGGGTTAGAGAACGTTTCCAACAAACTGGTGCACTGTTGGACTGCCCGGGAAGGGGTGCGCCATAGGTCCCAACTGCAGCTCAAACAGATACACCGGTTAAAGACAAAGTGATACAGGGATAGTAGAGAGTCAATCCAAATGACAGAATCCAAAATGTGATCAGTTCCATGCGTCGACGAAGCACAGAATGAATTGCTCTGCAAAGTGGTCTCACGCAGTACTGGTTTTGTGACTTACTTTAAAGGGTTTTCTCGTTCGTCACGCTTGATTGCTTTAAGGTAGCAAAACATATTTTGACCAGAAACGAATAGACTGATAGCAGTTCGGGTTGTGGTTTTTATAGTTTGAAAAAGAAACATAACAAAGAAGTTATAGCGAAAAATGTAAGTGGTGCGTTATTTCTGAGGTTCAGTATATTTTGTCTTACATATTTCACATTTCCAATTTCGTTAATTTTGTCTTTTTTCAAATGGTTAAACTTTATTTGTAGGGAGGCATGTGCTGAGAACCAATGTAAATTAAATTAAAATTAAAATTAAATAACGATAACTCATTCAAAGCACTCACTCTAGTATTGCTTGTATACTAGCTAGGCACATACTAAAACCACGATGGATAATCACGTGATACAATAATTTCAGTAAATCTTCAATAATGTTTTTAATTCGGGACTGGTTTGAATGCGGTTTGAAGCAGAAGGATCGACAGACTTAGATTCACGTGGTTGATCTTTTAAGAATCAGCTGATAAAAAAGTTATTGAACATTTTGGTTGATTGATAATTACTTTTTTATCAGTAAATTTTCAAAAATCGACCATGTTCAGCTTATTCCGGGATTTTTTCTACATTATCTGCTTTGTGAACCGGATTTAAATTTGCCAAATATATGCAAAAATATTGATGATTTTCTGAAAATTTGAGTCACGTGATTAACCACCGTGATAATTGTGACTTCCCGATAGAGCTGACAATCGGTTAAAGCTAGCGTCGCTTTTCAACAAAACCCTCGTGTCTATAACGTAAAATAAGATGCGGCTGTTTTTTGTTGAATAGCATCGATTATTAAGAAGAATTCATGTGATCTTTTTAGCAGGATGTTGATCATAGTAGAGATTATATACTGAACCTCAGGAATAACGATCCACTGACATTTTTCACTATATATTTTTATTAGGTTGCCTTTCCAAACTTTACATCCCCATAACTCGAAATGATATAGAGGATAACCGTTTGTTTCAGTGTAAGATCGATTTATATTTCATTGAGTGAACAACAAAAGCTTTATTTTCACGAGTTGCGAAGCTACGAGTGAAAATGTAGCTTTCGTTGTTCACGAAATGAAATATTAATCGATCTTACACGAAAAACAAACGATTATTCTATTTCTTTAATGCAAAAATTAGACAAAATACAAAAATTTTATGACGATTTTTCTTAAAGCGCGTCATTTTGCACGTGACTGCTATGCAACGCATATGATGACGTCATTTATTTGGCCCGGCTTACATAACGTCAGATAGGGTGAAATGAACGAAAGCGGGGCACAAGTTTTTTTTATAATTTCACTGGAAAGGCGCGTTCGGACATCCTCGGATAATGTCGATCAAAGATCGAATCATCGACTCGGAAGTGTGTGTAAGAAGAAATCTTGAAAAAAAAATCGGATTTCTTAGCCGGAAGTAGCTGCGCTTCATAAAGTAGTTTCCGAGGTCAACCAAATGCACAACCATGGCAACTTGCAGGACTTGCAGGTTGTAATCATTCTACTAAAAAATGAGGACACTGGAACTGCAAAAAAATGTATTTCAGTATCATTGTCGCGTCATTGTTGACATTAGTCGCAGACGAACGTTTTGAATTGTTGTTTTATTCTATTCTATTCATAGTCTGAAAGTAGTTCTACGAGATGCATCCAAGGTATGATTCGATAGAGTTGTCCTTGGTGATCCAATTGTGGAAAGGCGGTGAGTTTATCAAAATGATAATCTACCGTTATTTCCCGATAATCCACCGAAAAGCATTAAAGAAATAAAATTATTCGTTTCTCGTAAAAGAATCGATTCGCTATCTTAAACAAATCAAGCGTGACAAGCGGCCTAGGGTTACTACCCTCTAAAATGAAAGTCACAACATCGGAACCGCGTGTGACCACATTGCAGAACAATACAGTCTATGTATCATCGGCGCGTGGAACTAATCACGTATTGGCTTCTGTCCCGTAGCATGGCTCTTCACTCTCCCTGTAAAGCTTTTCCAGCTTTTTTGCTCACCTATCTTGAGCTGAACTTATGATCCTTGGTGCACTATTTCCCGGGTGGTCTAACACTGTCCCAGTTTGTTGGACACGTTCTCTGAACCGGTCAATAGTTGTGTGATGACATCCCATCACGTGTGCAATAGCTCGTGACGTCATCCCTGCCTGCAGCATTCCAATAGCAATATTATGTTCGCTAAACGCTAGAACGTATTGACATTGTTTAAAGCATTGGAAACTTCCGACCTAAGAACTGTTTTAGTGTTTTCTTTTCGCTATATAGTGCTCCCACGATATTCTGAATCGCGCCAAACAATAAAACATAAATCAATTTACTAATAATAAGTAACTGTTATAAAGATCAAAATGAAATCATATTGAGGATAATCAGTATTTTGGTGTAATATTGACGAGACGATTTGCACGTGCGTCTCTATGAGTATGATAACATGTATTTATAGGTTAAAGGTTTGTTTTTAAACATCAGATTAGCGTGGGACACTTGTACATTTGAATTCAAAACAAGGTCCTGTCTTGTGGGAATAATCAATATATAAGATAGTTGATGTGCGTACCTTCCAGGCAATGATTTAAAAATTTGGAGTGGATGTCCGAGTTCTTTTCGAGGAAATCTTTCCCCAGCCATGATCCGTTTACAGAAATCTGTCCTGTTTCTGTGTTTGTGGACAGGACAAGAATTTCTTCCTCTGTTTCGGCGGATAATTGGTTCGCCTGGAATAAAAAGCAGAGAATTGCTGCTTAACCATTTCATGTACACAACACTAACGGTAGTCCTATGTCTCTGTTGATCACCAAATGGGTGTTGATAAAAAATGAATTTGTGTGCAACATTGTTTGGAAATTATTAAGACAAAGAGAGAAAATGCAAAGTATCAGCATTTTTGTCCTTTGACTCATTGTTTTCTACGCCTTTTTCACCTTTTTCATGATGGGCGTCAAAACTAGGCCCTTTTTTGGAAATGGGATAAATCTGGTAGTAAAACAATTATTACAGCATGCTCATGCATCATGATTATATGCCTTTCCAATAATAAGCATCAGGCCCGTAGGAAGCAATTTCATATGGGGGGGGGGGGGGCTAAAGCCCTTGTCCTGAATATTGGGGGGGGGGCTAATTTGGATTTTCCCAAAATTTTCAGTGTAAAATTAAGAAAATTCGGCATTTTTTGCCAACATTGGGGGGCTTAGCCCCCTCCCCCCCCTAGCCCCCCCCCCTGTTCCTACGGGCCTGAGCATAAGAGTAATGGTAGCATAGTTACGGCTCTTCCAATCGGCAGTTCTCTCCAATGTAATTAAAACATTATGCAGTTTGAAGTTGCTAGCACGTAATATATAATTATATTGTTTAAGGGGGAATGCTCCAGTTTTTCGGAACACTCGGTCTTTTCTGTAGTAAATTTAATGTTTCGTACCAATATGTTTCGCTACCGTATTTTCAATGATATAACACATCATTACAATTTACCATTTTCGAAGGTAAAAGTGTATTTATTATGCGAAACTGATTTCCTCAAGTTGGAAATCGATTATTTAGAGCAAGACAGTCGTGAGTGTCTATGCAGTTACCACTGTTTTGCGTCATTTTGTTCATGTGTAGCTAATAAAAATTGCTGTATATCAATAATAAGTGCGCTGACCTATACATTTTCTTTTTGAATTATTACCAGGACATGTCGATTAATACAATGAGGGAGTTTTATCAATTTCTATTATGTAGAACTTGAAATATTTCCAAAAATATGCAAATTTTGACATAAAACACTCCAGCTTCGTTGATCTAACCGAACACGTGAGCATGCTGTTTTATACATTTACGCGTTTAAAGTAGCACATATTTTGGGTTTTCTGTTCTTATTAAATGTAAGACGTTACTTTAATTCCGTTTTCGGGACTAAACGATGAATATACAGCATTTTATTAGCATTTTGGTGACCTTGGACAGGTGCAAGAAATTGCGCATTTTTTCGATGTAGGGGTATGTGATACGAATGCCTATAAAATTCAAACAAGATCGCTGACCTTCCATTTTTATTTTATTTTTCAATTGATAATAACATGTAATTTCAACATACAAAATATAAATAAATTCTATTATTGGGAAAACATTTAGGAAACTGGAGCATTCCCCCTTAATAAGGAAATAATGCACAAATGCATATCATTATTACTTGAGTCAATTGAAATTGCGCAGTTTCAACTTTAACCACGATAAATTACAAGCTTGATCTGTCTTGCATAAAGGTCAGTGCCAGGTCAAACAAAGAGAGATAACTTTATAAGACTAAGACATTTTAAGAGATTTGTCTCCCTTGGTATATTTACAAATAAAATAATGTAAAACTCCAACAGAACAATTTCGCAACCGCAGCTTGTTTAAAGCTACAGCTCGAGATTTCAGATGACAGGAGATGTTGTCCAGATAATAAAACAACAACGAACATCGAAACGAAATAGCAATAACTAGGTCCACAGCCTGCATAAGGACATGTTCGATTTTTGCCGATGACGAGACGGACTACCGATAGCGGAATTTCGAAGGGGGACTTCTTACAATGCCTGAGCATAAGGTGTCACTCCTTTGTTTAATTGACAAGTTAGTCAATGAGTGAAAGGGGTCAAATATAGGTTTCCACAACTCATCTCAACAGTTTCCTTGGACAATATGACTTAAATAGTGTTGAAGAATGTGTCTCATCTTTAATTTTATCATCATTTTCGAATTTCTATTGTATTTACAACTGTTATAGCAAAAATGTTATTCTTTTGAAAGAAATTTAATACCCAAGTTATTCCCCATTGTACGTAAATATCTAACTCTTAAAAAAGTCTCCAAACGACGCGAGTGTTGTTTCAAAACTAGAACGGACGATAAGATGGACGTTGATTGAAATATAATTTATTTGTATTGCACAGCAAATGATTATGCAGAAAAAATGTCGGATGTTAGACTTTCCTTGTTTCGCATCAATTGTACTATAACTATTTCATTAGAGTTACAAAAGCCAAGAACTGTTTTAAAACTGTGTGAACAAGTTAGATAGACTTGTTACGCCGTTACCGTAGTATATGAGTTTACCTGTTTAGTTATATGTGCATGTACTGAATCGATCGATGTACGTCTGAACAGACTTCTCCCATTTACTGATGCCACGAAATTTGAAATTGTTTGAGACGACCCGCAGCGAACCGAAATCGGGTGTCCGCTCTCAACATCCACAAAACCCGGACATGTCTATATAGGGCTAAAACTCTCTAAAATACAACTTGTTTGATTATGGTGTTAACTACAGGATTTTGGACGAAAAATATTTATTCACTGCTCAAAATAGTTAAAGTGTCCGATGATTGGCAAAATTAAAGTCTTGTGCCGAAAGAACACCTTACTATTAACCAAATATCAAAGTTTCTACAATTTTCCAACATTAGAAGTGTTTTTATTTCGTCTTTTAAATTGGATATTTTGGTCTTTTCCGATCTTTGCCGAAGAAAATGCGCTAAACTTCCGACTTGAAATTATGACGTCATACTTGCCACTGAATGACGTCATGGCGGGAAAAACGGGCAGTCATGGGTCATTTCCCGGAAAGTCTGAAATTTCTGAAAAAGTTAAATGTCCGATTTTTCTGTCATATGGCGACTTCCCCAATCGATACTTAAAACACGGAATTCGTCCTCAGTAAATGTTAGAAAAAAATGTTAAAACAGTCAAAGAATAGGTCGTAAGTGAATTAGGAATGTGCCAAAGAACGGTTTTAGTTTGTTTGTATTACTCTTACGATCGAGAAATGGATAAAAACTGTGACTTCGCTATATGACAGAAAAGTCGAACACATTATCTTTGTCAGACACCTCATGCTCTAGATTGGGGGCGGAGTCAAGCCATTGATGACGTCAATCCGTGGCAATTTTACGGAAATTGCCGATCTTTATTTTCTCGAAAATCAGTTTTTCAACGATGCAAAGAAAAGCAAATAAAACTTTAAAAAGAACCGAGTTTGGCGGATCTTTTATAAAACACTTTAATTTAATAATTTTCTTCCAATATACGGTGCAATAAACTGCCAAGCTTGGTAGCCTTTAAGGACAGATCATCCATTTATTTCCTACGGTAAGATTTTTTTTTATTTTTTTCTGTACTGATACTTAAATATATGAGAAGTACAAAATGACTTAAAAACTATGGGTCACCAAGCGAATTAAAAAGTTATTTGATTTCAAGGGAGACTACTCTTGTCTAAAATTGCAAAAATGAGGTGTCACTTAAATACCCACAAAAAGGTGTTCGAAATGACTAGGATTACATAAATAAGTCTTTATTGTGTTCAATATGTTTTATTCTGTCTGAATAAGTATTAATTTGGGAAAATTTGGTGATGATTTTGAATTTTTTTAGAAAAACATTCTTTCAGAAGTAGCTGAAATTACTCTTTTTTCGCAACGTTTCTGATAATAAAAAATATTCCAGCGGTAAGATTTTTTTTTCTTTTTTGGTATAGACATAGCGCTTGGTCATACCTACAAAAGCAAAAAAAGAAAAATATATCAAACCAAGCGTTTTTCTTGGTTATAAGTGAAATTTGGTTTACTTTTTGCAGCTCTGTCCGAAATTGTTCCACTACTTTTATCCATTTGCTTCCTTATTACCAGCTTTAGATGATAAAAAGTGTCGTCTTTTGTGTCCATCTGAAGCGGACTAGCTCATAAAGATGCCACTTTGCGTTTATTGCGCCGTTTCCTATCTCTAACGCAACATGTTGAACGCGTAACAGAAAGCGAAATGTACCATCCGAGTACTATTACACTTTAATTGACTAAACAGAGAAAATGGAAATAACCGAAAATGGTCTTGTCATTTATGAACTAAACATTAACTAAATGTAAAAAACACTTTTGCCGAAAAGGCCAATTACTGAATCAGCTTTATTTCGTTATTTAGGATATGCGCAGTTAGTTGCGCAGTAACAACTAGTAGATCTATCCTAAAAGGCACGTGACACTCGACTTTTGTTCGCACGTTATTTGTATTATGATAAATACTTTAAAACTTCTGCTCGAATCACGAATTAGCATCTGCTTTGTCGAAATATAAATTTATCACAGATGTTGAATTTATGCAGAATGTGTATCGGCGTTTTCGCTAAAGTCAATTTTAAGGTTTTTCTGATGATTAAGGAAAAGGAAGTGTAATTTTGAAGAAATGTATTGCGAAAATTGAATATCCTAAAATTCATCATCACTATTTGGTTTATCAACTTAAAAAGCATGTAAACACTTCCAGTTTTGTGGATATTCAAATTTTGATAAGCAAATAATCATTGGGTTATAACAGTTTTCATTACACTCATATTTTCCGTAAAATCCATATATAGCGAAAGATGAATTGTATCGGGTTTTATTCAAATAACAAAGACTGTAATATGCTTTGTGTACGAATTTAGTGTAACAGATTAACTCCGCCCCTTAGTGATGCATAAAAAGGCAAAGAAGCCACATCACAGACCTGGTGCGAAAGAATGATTATGGAATTTTCTCAGATAAACAAAAAAAAATATCGCATGAAAAATGATAGTGATATCTATCTAGCATAACCATTGTTCGTTTAAACTTTCTCACGCAGAAAGTAACGATGAATATAACTTGAAGGCAATAAGATAGTTTCGTTGTCGATCACGGTAGCAACGAAACTCCGACCAAGCGCAAAAATGTCATCTGGCGTCAAGGTAACGTCAGACGACGTCATCAATGACGTCACTTAACCGCCAATGCGTTTTCCTACGACGAAAACTATATTAAGCCAGAATGTAAAATGTGTGTTTTGTTATTTAGAGTGTTATAATGGATATATTAACAAGTTTAGAGATATTAACTGCACAAGTAAAAAAAACTGAACCACATGTTAAGGCATCCCCTGCGATGTGCGCCTAGGCTTTTAGTCCGTCGAACATCGGTTTTTATTTGCGCAATTAAGACCTCTATTTAAGACCTCTTGTTATTATTTCATGAAAAGATATGAAATCCTACATTTGTGTGTTCCCTTAAAGCGACATTTCAGAATTTTTTGTCATAAATATTACTTTTATTTTTATCTGAAAGAGCATATTTCCTTATGAAAATTCTGAAAATTTCAAGCCAAAATATTGCGCCGTTTACGAGAAATTCATATTTTTGTGTTAAAATTGAACAAATTGTTGTGGACAACAGTTCGGATTTATATGCAATTTATCCATTATGTCTCAACTTTAAATGCGTGTTTCTCGCTTATTGGCAACAACTTAAAAAAACTAATAGTATTTATACTCATTAGAATAACCAACTTGACATCAAGACATACTTTAAAAAATTGAAATTGGAATGAAATGTCCCTTTAATTATTTTGAGCAGTGTATATAAAAGGCTATTAAAAGAATATATACCAAGAGTTGTATCTGGCTCATCAAGAGCGACTTTGCAATGATCTTGTATCCCGGAATTCTTCGAATTACGTTATGGTCTGCACACATCTTGGATCTGTAAAGATATCAACCATAATGCTTCAGATGACCGTGTGTGTTCAATTCTAACCAATTATCAAACGGCAACATTTTCGACTGCTCCAAATTAAAAGATGCTACAGGCGACAATTGAACGAAATGTATACAATTTTAGTCATTTTGTGCAGAAAATATTGTGAAAAATGAATAAATTGCTTGTCACAAGCAATTTATCCATTTTCCATGATGTTTTCTAAAGTCATTATTTTGAAGGGAGTCAAGAAGAGTCACTGTGTGATAATGGATTATCGCAACAAAACAGCCAAACTACCAATTTCCACAAAGAGGGTTTCATGTAAGGCAAACCTTGTTTTTCCATAAAAATATAACAATTTTTTTTACAAATTCTTTAAAATCGTAGAATCTACATGCAAACAAATTTGTAAAATGTATTACTGATTTTCTAAAAGAAAATAAGTGTATAGTCCAGCAAAATTATCCGGGACAAGTTAATTTTCGTGTGCAAAGTCCGTTAGTTGAGCGTCTTAACAAAACATTACCTAAGTGAGGTCATTACATATGTAGATGTCTCGGGTTAATGTTGCTGGACTATGATCGAAAGACAATCTGACTTCTTATAAATTGCAAGTAAAACAAAGGTGTAAATAGATATTGAAACAATATCGGACATAAATTTTCTCTCTGAATTTTGCGTCTGATCCGATTAGAGAGTCTGCAGTTATAAACCCTTGAATTTGACAAAATTGCCGTTTTCGACTGTTTTAAACTTTGTTTACACTCTAGCATCTACAATTATTGATCAATCAAGACAATACTTAAACACAATGTTAGGGACCATAAAATCTCGGATAGGTTCGATTTTCGATGTAACCGGATCAGAGAGTCCCTTGAATTTAACCAAATTGCTGTTTTCAACTATTTCCGACTTTGTTAACACTCTGGCATTTACAATTATTGACCAATCAAGTGGAAACTTGTACGTTATATTGGTGGCCATAAGATATCGGATCACGATGAATTTAAGTGTGATTAGATGAGAAAGTCGAGAGTTATGTGACCTTGAATTTGCCAAAAGTGTCATTTTCGACTTTGTTGTTACGCTAACAACCATACAATATAGACCAATCAAGACAAAACTTTGACACGGTGTTGATAACCATAAGTTCTTAAATACATTTGAATTTCAGCGTAATATGGATTGAAGTCTCCGAGTTATCTGCCCTTGAATTTGACGAAATTTTCGTGTTTGACTTCGTTTTCATTCTTACATGTAACCACCAGATATATTCAGCAAATAAGGCGAAACTTGGACACAATGTTGATGACGACAAGATCTTGTATGATTCTGAATTTCATCATAACCAAAGTAGAACTTGCTGAGTTATCTGCATTTGAACATGATAAATTTGCAGTTTTAACTTTGTTTTTACTCTAACAACCACAGATTGACAAAATTTAGACTAAATCTTGGTGACCATTATTGTTTTCATTAACAAAGTTACAAATATCAATTGATTCAAACAAAAGTATGATTCATATCATCTTGGTTCAGGTGAGCGATTTAGGAACATCATGGTACTCTAATTTTTATCATCATCATCATCAACATCATCATCATCATCATCATCATCATCATCATCATCATCATCATCATCATCATCATCATCATCATCATCATCATCATCATCATCAACATCGTCATCGTCATCGTCGTCGTATATGTGACTTGCAAATTTTGTGTTTATTCTGCGACACCAAATATCCATGCTACAATTTTCATCAAATTTTTAGAGCGAAACATTCCCCTTTTTTGTGATGTTTAATGTTAAATGAAGTATTTTAGTGTTCTTAATGTAAACATATGCCAGAATTATTTTTTTTGTCAAACTTAGGATAAAACAAGGTGGATGGGGTTAGATAAAGTCAAGTATCCTTTATTTGCGTGGAAAGGTGTGCTGATTTTTTTGTGTAAAAATACTCTCGGTATTATCTTCAAAATATCCAAAATGTAAAAATACTCTCGGTATTATCTTCAAAATATCCAAAAACAAACAAAAAAAACTCATTGAGTAATTTTTGGCGAATTGAAAAAAAGTTGCAAAATTTTCTAAAAAAAATGTGATATTTCAGCTGTTCCCATAATTTCTTCCAGAAAATGGTTTTAAAATATTTCTTTCAATCATTTCATCACATTTGTGCATATGTTAAGTCTCTAAATTTATATAATATTTGAAATTATCCCTTCAGAATATTTTGCTATATGACTTTAAAACATAAGGGTAATTTTGCTAAAATGGTCATTACTAGGCAAGGACAAATAACTCTGACACGAAAACGAGTCTGGAAACTTACCCTGATTTTTTAATATTTTGTTTAGGAAACGTACTTTACAACATATGTACAAATGAAAAAAATCATCGGTCGGATAAAAAGTAACCCCCGAGTCCAAATTTACCTTAACATATTACAAAGTATGTTGAATTATGCACGATTTTTATTGACTTTGATTGATGACATTCACCTTAACATAAACAAGCATCCTGAAGTATTGCAAAACAATACCAACTACCCTACCGGCTTTATATATGTGTCTAGAAAAAGAAGCCCAAAAAATTTCAAAGTCCAGCATCCGTATCTTCCTCAAAAATCACTGGACCGGAACGAAACTTATTCTTGTTCTGTAACTTATCAATGCCGGTCTACATACCAAAAATCAACTCAATAGCTGCAAGCATTAAGAAAAACAGTCTGGAAAACTGTGATTTCCCAGAAATTTTCTAAGTCCAGCATCTGTATCTTCCCCAAAAATCACTGGAGCAGAACGAAACTCAAACTCGTTCTGTATCTCATCAATATGTGTTCATATACCGAAAATCAGCTCAATACCTGCAAGCGTTTAAAAAAAAGGCTGGAAAACTGTAATTTCCCAGTAATTTTCTAAGTCCAGCATCCATATCTTCCTCAAAAATCACTGGACCGGAACAAAACTCAAGCTTGTTCTGTAACTCATCAATGCGGGTCTACAAACCAGAAATCAGCTCAATAGCTGCCAGCATAAAGAAAAAAAGTCTGGAAAACTGCTATTTCCCAGTAATTTTCTAAGTCCAGCATCCATATCTTCCTCAAAAATCACAGGACCGGAACGAAACTAAAACTTGTTCTGTAACTCATCAATGCGGGTCTACATACCAAAAATCAGCTCAATAGCTACCCCTGTTTAGAAAAAAAAGTCTGGAAAACTAATTCGTCGGACTGACGGACAGACAGACGGACGGACGGACAGATAGACAGACAGACAGACGGACTGACTGACGGACAGAGTGCAAACCTAAAGTCCCCTTCGGCTTCGCCGGTAGGGAACTAATAATTGAGCCAGGATCTGGAAAAGGGTCCTATAAAGCTTTTGCCACAAATCATGTAGAAGCTGTGTAAGGACAGCATCGATACTTATCAGACTGTGGGTATGCACAGGCTGGTCTGGATTCATGTTGTTCTAAAATGCCTTAATTTTAAAGGACGTTTTTTTTCCAATATGACATGTACCTATGTATCAAATACGAGCCATAAATCGCAGTAACTTCGTAAATCAAATGCAAAATGTTCATTTTTCATGTTGTTTTCGGTCAACCTCGACCTTAATATTTGATCTTAGCATTCATGAATGACCTTGAATAAAAAAAAAAACAAACGAATGTTCTCAGCTTTGACATGGATTTGAGGGATGATCTTGGTATCAAAATAAACCGGAGATTACGACGCATCGAATGGTATAGTCTATCGGTTATAACTGTAGACTTGTATACAAACACTAAAAACCAAATACATAGTTTTAACATTTACCAAACCATTTATCGTAAGCTATACGAGCTAATTAATGTCATAATTCTTTTATTCCCAAAAGAGGAAGTGTTTGTTTTGGGCAATTTATCAACAACAAGGAGTAAAGTGTTTGTATACAACTCTACATTTATAGCCGATGAGTTATACGTATCTCAATTCTGAAAGTTAAGTATTTGATTTAAAATTTGAGAAAATGTGTTCTTACCGAGTGTTTTTTGTTTATATAAGCAAGGAAAACATATCATAACAAAGTCACGTGATTGCCGCCTGTGATATATATAATCGATTCAAAATCTTTTACTAATGAGGGACAAGGTCCAAATTCCGATATCGGTAAACCAGGTAGGTAAATTGACCATCCATGTGTTTAAGTTGTTACTATAAATAGTTTTTCAACATACCTGTTTTACCTTTAAATAAACCAAAATATTTGTATCGATTCTCGTTTAACTTTGAATGTATAATACCAGGTATGAGGCTTATAACGGAAAAACTTGTACTTCTACAAAAAATCATCAAAACAAATATAAAGTTTACAAGGACAGATGGTCATACAGAGGAACATTAACATGACTGTTATTTTTTTATAGAATCGCAAAGATTATCAATAGGGAACGATTTCATCCTGTTAATTTCGGACAAACAATATTATTTCTATCTATCTATCTATCTATCTATCTATCTATCTATCTATCTATCTATCTATCTATCTATCTATCTATCTATCTATCTATCTATCTATCTATCTATCTATCTATCTATCTATCTATCTATCTATCTATCTATCTATCTATCTATCTATCTATCTATCTATCTATCTATCTATCTATCTATCTATCTATCTATCTATCTATCTATCTATCTATCTATCTATCTATCTACTATCTATCTATCTATCTATCTATCTATCTATCTATCTATCTATCTATCTATCTATCTATCTATCTATCTATCTATCTATCTATCTATCTATCTATCTATCTATCTATCTATCTATCTATCTATCTATCTATCTATCTATCTATCTATCTATCTATCTATCTATCTATCTATCTATCTATCTATCTATCTATCTATCTATCTATCTATCTATCTATCTATCTATCTATCTATCTATCTATCTATCTATCTATCTATCTATCTATCTATCTATCTATCTATCTATCTATCTATCTATCTATCTATCTATCTATCTATCTATCTATCTATCTATCTATCTATCTATCTATCTATCTATCTATCTATCTATCTATCTATCTATCTATCTATCTATCTATCTATCTATCTATCTATCTATCTATCTATCTATCTATCTATCTATCTATCTATCTATCTATCTATCTATCTATCTATCTATCTATCTATCTATCTATCTATCTATCTATCTATCTATCTATCTATCTATCTATCTATCTATCTATCTATCTATCTATCTATCTATCTATCTATCTATCTATCTATCTATCTATCTATCTATCTATCTATCTATCTATCTATCTATCTATCTATCTATCTATCTATCTATCTATCTATCTATCTATCTATCTATCTATCTATCTATCTATCTATCTATCTATCTATCTATCTATCTATCTATCTATCTATCTATCTATCTATCTATCTATCTATCTATCTATCTATCTATCTATCTATCTATCTATCTATCTATCTATCTATCTATCTATCTATCTATCTATCTATCTATCTATCTATCTATCTATCTATCTATCTATCTATCTATCTATCTATCTATCTATCTATCTATCTATCTATCTTTTCATCCTGCATCACCCTCTGACGAGTATTCTTTGCAGTTGCGCTGTCAATGCTTTAGATAAAAGAATTAAATAAGTAAAAAGGTGCAATAGTAAGGATTGGTAAAAGGTAAAAAATAAAATATGCTTTATTACTGAACAGCAAGTGAAGTTAAAACAGATTAAAAAATTCGTAGGTGTTGTTATAAAATCTCGTAACTACGGCTTGGGTCAAGCCGTAGTTACGAGATTTTATAAAAATACCGACGTTTTATCAAAAACATAACAGTTTAGTGAGTCTATTTTTAGCATAAAATCCATTGCTATTGCCGTAACTTTACTTAAAATAGTTTTCGAAACATTTAGACCATCGTCAAGACAATTATTGTAAGACGAGTTTCAAAAGTTTTGCACAAACAAATTTCTTTCAATATGGTTCATTTTTATCAAGTAAGCCGTGACGTAATGACAACGAATTTTGTGCTTAAAATAGACCGGGTTTACCGTTATGTTTTGATTATTGATACACCGTCAGTGTTGTTATAAAACCTCGTAACGTCGGCTTGATTCAAGCCGCAGTTACGATATTTTACAATAACACCCGCGAAATACTATTTGTTTGTCCGAAATTACGTCACGGTTAACCAGATAAAATCGTTTCCTATTGAGGACAAACATTATTATTTCGTTGGTGTTATTCTAAACTCCCACAACTACAACTTGATTAAGAATGTAGTTACGATATTTTATAACAACACTTGCGGTTCTTCAAATCATAACGGTGAACCAATTCTGTTTTATCACAAAATTCATTGCTATTGACTGCGATACAATATTTTTACATACTAAATATCTTTACAATTATACAGAATTGTATATTATAACACGAAGATGATGACATTGCATTCCTCCATTAAGAATATTGCAAAAAGTGATTCTCTTTCAAAAATATATTGTAACAATCAGTCGCATAGGAAGAATTTAATAGGCGGGGGGGCTGAAGCCCCTACCAGGGCCAGTGTCTGAAAATTAGAGGGGCTAATTTGGATTTTATCTAAAATTTTAGAGTAAAATAAGGGAAATTCGTCATTCCATGTCAACTTTAGTAGCATAGCCCCCTAGCTTTCCCTGTTCCTACGGACCTGACGATAGTTTGGCGTTGGACCCTCGAAATGGAAATTTAGCCCCCTAGCTTTCCCTGTTCCTACGGACCTGACGATAGTTTGGCGTTGGACCCTCGAAATGGAAATTTTAACTTACATGTAAGATATTCCGTCTGTGAATAGAAGATGGCTTAACTAGAACTAGCTACCGAATACGTAGAAGTAAAGTAAGTAGTAAGTAATGACTTTCAATCTGTAGTTAGGCCTTTTTTCAATATAACAAAGGACAAAATCCGTTATATACTGACGGGCAAATAAAACGCTTCAATGAAATTTGGCATTATTTCATTATGCCTGTTTTCAATAAAATCTCTTTGACCGACAATTACGCCAAATAAAAAAAAGAAATGTGTGTTCCTATTCACCAAGATCTCTTCCGGTGACTGATCACATTTTGTACGTGCGCTTCGTGTATGTTTACCTCGTTATAAAACTGATCACATTTTACACAATTACATGTGTTAGTGAATAGGCAATCGCCAGATAGTTTAACGTATTGTGTTTCTCGTTACGCTTGAACCCACTCTCCGCTAAGTGAGCGCTAACTGGGACGTTTTACGGTAATTGTTGTTGTAATTAAGTAAAGTTTGAACCACGCGTTACTGATTTTAAATGGAAATTCTGCTACTGATCTGTCTTAATATGCCTTGTTTCTAAATTCTAACAATTAGATAATTTCTTTGCCATCATTTGTCGACAACAGATTGTCAAATTTACAGATTGAAATAAGTTTTTGTAATTCCAGATCAGATGTACTGAAGAATCAGACATTTGATAGGAACGATGCGGTTCTTTTGCCCGTCAGTATAGTATGACAATCGGTAGTGACCGATGCTTACAATCATATGATTTTTATAAACCCGTCGAAATTACGTTTTCGTGATTAAACGGATAATGTGACAACAACTCGTGATTAACCCGAGGAATTACAGATGCATCGTCTTACATCAGTAATGGAAGTGAATTTTGTGCTAGAAATAGACTGTGTTTACCGTTATGTAGTGATAAACTGTAGGTTATGTCATAAAATCGCGTAACATAGGCTTAACCCATTACCAGACAGCAGAATTTTGGATTGTTCCAATTTGAAAGGTTTTGCAGGATAAATTATTTCAAGTTAATGAAACTTAAAAAATCTTTCCATTTTTGGGTTAGAAAACATTGTGGAAAACGAAGATATTGCTTGATTCAAGCAATTTCCTTATTTTCCATAATGTTTCCCCAACCCTTTTCTTGTCGGGGAATCAAAAAGCGTCACAGTGCAGTGTATTACAGATTTCATTTCACATGGCGCAGCTTTAGCTTTTATTATCATAAATTGCACGCTTGTGCTTTTTAATTAACAATTTAGTAATATTTTCTCGTGTATCTGTTATATACTAGTCAAAACTCCTAACCGGCCACTTTGTTTTTCGAATATTTTAAATGTTTGCAAAAATCTGATCGGAAAGAAGTTTTCTTTTATGGAAAGGCGGGTCATTTGAAGATCATTTTGAACAAACGTCGCGTGTTTAAATGTTAATATGACTCTTTGACATCACATGAAAGACAAGGACCCCCATTTTGGAAAATCACAAAAACTGAGAAATTCGACAGAAATTCATATTTAGGACGAAATAAAATCTTGATATTGTCATTTTCCCCCTATCAACATTGCTAGTAAATTGACAAAGAAACATAATTTTCGAAAAAGGAATTTAACTCTGTTCCATATTGCCCAGAAATGAGCCGATTTTCTACAAAACACCTCACCCACCAACGTTAAAATCGATGAAAATCAAAATTAGGGGTATAGTGAAACTTGTGTCAATTTGAAAACGTTCAAGACGGAATAGTGGTAACATTTTCATCTTTTTTAGTTCGAAAATGAATATTCTATACAATGACTAACAATGATTGTGGTTATCCCGTCAATGAATATGTCATAAATGGCAGAAACTAAGTGGCCGGTTAGAAGTTTTGACTTGTATATACGTGGACCATGATAAATCTTTTTGAAAAATGTTACGCTATAGCCGAAATATTAGCATATTTTTTGTGTAAATATATGACAATGGGGAGAATCACGTGATTGACAATGGTATTAAACACGAAAAAATGGCGACGAAATGACCGCTTCGGCGTGAAAATCCAAACTTTAGAAAGGTATGTATTAAAAATAAGTAGTCTTTAAGTCAAGCCACCTATCCTAAAGTACCCGCTATTGTCTAAGGTTTCCACAGATACCAAATTTTCCCTTATCCGTTCGCTGCATTTAGAAAACACTCAAAGAATGTTTCGGAAATTGCGAAAATTCTGGATGTGTGTTAAGCACGTCGCATCATATTTACAGCTTTATTTCTTACACAAAGAGCTCTATTTTCATATGGTATGTTTTCAGACCTCTTTTTGTCGAACACATTTCATTCTAGCCCATTTACAAGGTCCGTGTTGACTTTGTTAAGCGTTTTTACGAAAAAGATGGTAAACACACGTACAATGCTGTAGTGTTTGGCACGCCGAGTTCTTGTGAGTGTGGTGTTAAACACGCAAGGGTACCATAGTTGTGTAGAATGTGCTGACTGATTTGTGCTTTTAATACAGTTAATAGAGTTATAGAAGTCAGATGTGATCGTCTGATCACATTTAGCATTTCTATGCTTCTTCGGCCCTTTTTTATACGTTTTCCCCGTTGATTAGTGTTTATTTTTGAGGACTTCCGGTTTCATTTTCAGTCAATAGTTCCTCACAAGTTTATCACACAATATCTTATTAACATATATGTTCACTTCACTTTGCTTACACTTTTCGCACAACACTCTTCGTTACGTTTACTTATTGAAAGCTAACTTGTACACTTATTTTTGTAAGCATTTTCTTCGATTCTTTAAGCATAATATTGACTCAATTATACTAACAATTTATATTTTTCAACTTTAAATTGGTAAAAGATGGTTTTGATTTTAAAAGATAGAAACTTGCATTATGCACAATAAAAATATAAACTTTTAAAACCTTTGATGTTTACCAAAAGTGGTAATCATTTACTTTATATGCCCTGTTTTTGTCCTATGATTATGAATATTACTTAGGAAATTATTGATTGAATTTGATATAGTGACCTTTTTATTAAAATCAATTATTCATTCGTATTTTGGCCCTGCATATAGTAATAATAACAACTGTAACTTTTCTCTTATCTATTCTTCATGTATGAAAATACAGAATTACTTTTATTATCATTACTTTTCTTATAAATCTGTTATCGCTGTAATTTTACATTTGAATGGTTTGAATCAGGAAATACGGCAGTCCATCGCTTTCCTGTCCCCCCCTTTGTTTTTTATTAAGTTGTCAGGATTATAATTATATAGTAATGGTTATAGTAAAATGCTTCATATGTTTCATAGTTATAGTAAAATGCTTCTTATGTTTCATATTGCACTGCTCTGTCTTGTAGTCCTTTTACTTAGTTACTTTTATAGCATTTGACTTCAAATTTATTGATTTGCTTCCATATTTTATGAAGCCTAGCTTTAAATGCATTGATGGAGGGTGCCTGTACCACCTCATTTGGAAGATCATTCCAATTTTTTGTAGCCCTAACACTGAAAGTATTTTTCCTACAGTCTGTTCTATGCCTTGTTTGGAATAGTTTTAAATTGTTTCCCCTAGTGAAACTTTCTTTTCTTAGTGTTGTGGTGTTTTTGTTTGTCTTATCGATTTTGTTAATAAGCCGATACAGCTGGATTAGGTCTGCTCTTTCTCTCCTGTATTCTAGAGTAGGGAGTCCAAGTATTCGAAGCCTTTCAGTATATGATTTGTTTTTCAGTTCTTTGACGATTCTCGTAGCCCGTCTTTGGACATTTTCTATTGCGATTGCATCCTTCCAGAAGGGTTAACGAGGACATCACATTTCAGTTTAGAATTATTGTGTCTGCGTGAATTTGTCATGGAAATTGCACGAATTTGTCATGGAAATTATATATAACAAGAGATTTGATTAGTTACAGCAATCATAGCCAGTTTCGTTTTTTCCAAGTCCTTGTGATGTCTTTCATATGTTATTGTAAGTAAGATACATGTATCAATCAGATTGGGTCATGTATAAACAACCAATTTGTCCAATATCCGTGGCTTTCCCAGTACATGAGCAACTATGTGCGTGTTTTACACCACACTCACAAGAACTCGGCGTGCCAAACACTACAGCATTGCACGTATGTTTAACATCTTTTTCGTAAACACGCTTAACAAAGACAACACGGACCATGTAAATGGGCTACAATGAAATGTCTTCGATAAAAAATGATCTGGAAATATACCATGTGAAAAGAGAGATCTTTGGCTAGGAAATAAAGCTGTAAATATGATGCGACGTGCTTAACACACATCCATAATTTTCGCAATTTCCAAAATATTCTTTGAGTGTTCTCTAAATACAGCAAACGGATAGGGGAAAGTTGGGTATCTGTGGAAACCTTAGACAATAGCGGGTACTTTAGGATAGGTGGCTTCACTGAAAGACTACGTAGATGTAATACATACCTTTCTAAAGTTTGAATTTTCACGCCGAAGCGGTCATTACGTCGCCATTTTTTCGTGTTAAATACCATTGTCAATCACGTGATTCTCCCCATCGATATGATGTAATGTTGTTTTAAAGCTGGTACCTTATTTTTCGTTTTGATAAGGATTAGCAAAAGCAGCATGATGACCAGAAATTATTAGAATGCTGGATTGACACGAACACGAGTTATTGCCCCTTTCAGAACGAGTTGCTGACATTCCTTGATGTTTCAAAAGCAGAGTCACTACCCAGGTTCAGGACAATAGTGTTCAGTCAAACAACACAACTTTCAACAACGCGTATGACAGACGTAACAACCGTCAAATCAGTGACAAGGCTCGTTCGGATATCCTCGGATAATGTCGACCAAAGATCGAATCATCGACTCGGATGTGAGTGTATAAAGAAATCTTAAAACAAATCGGATTTCTTAGACGGAAGTTGCTACGCTTCATAAAGTAGTTTTCGAGGTCAACCAAATGCACAACCATGGCAACTTGCCGGACTTGCAGGTTGTATTCATTCTAAAAAGAGAGGACACTGGAACTGCAAACAATGTATTTCAGTATCATTGTCGCGTCATTGTTGACATTAGTCACAGACGAACGTTTTGAATTGTTGTTCTATTCATAGTCTGAAAGTAGTTCTACGAGATGCATCCAAGGTATAATTCGATAGAGTTGTCCTTGGTGGTCCAATTGTACCAAGGCTGTGATTAGGTGACTTCCGGTGCGTGGGATTTGAACCAATTTGCAATATTTTTGATCCGCTTCACTAATTGACATCAGTTGAGTCAGCCGCAATTGTCTCAGGTACATTGAAGATGGCTAAACTGCAATCGGAGAGAATATTAGTTTTGTTAAGTGCCGTATCGCGTTTCACGACGAAAAGTGAAACGTCGTACACATGTCTATCGACGAGTAGGGAAACCCTACTCGGTCGTGTTCGTCATTGAAGTTGGTCGTTTCTGACGGGGTCAATTGAGGTTTGGAATGGGATCTAACATCATGGACAGCAGAACTCGTCGATTTTTGCAATTAACACAAGCGGTGGACTTCCCGCTGTTGTTTAATTTGGTTTTCTAAAACACCCCTCTGTCGGGTAAAGGTAATCTCTTCTTCTGCGAAAGGGTCTTTTGGCTTAACAGATACATTTTGCTGGTTTGAGCATTGATCCAGCTTTAACATGTTTAATTTTCGTTGGTTGATTTTTGATAAACGGAAATGTATAAAATCAAATACAGTTTTGCGTTGGAAGTGTTGGTTAGTATAGTTTATATGTTCATAAATTTACATCGCTTTATTTCGGGTTGGCGTGATGATCGTATAAAAGTGTTGTACTGCTAGTGTTAAAAATATACCGAAAACTATCTACTTCATAAATGCCATATCTTTGCTCTCAAAATTAACGGACTTCAAATGGTCTTTGTCTTTGTAGTAAAATCACCGCACTGGAGGCGAGCATGGCTTTGTTATAAACGGAAGTGTAGTGTGCATGCCCGTGCGCATGCCAAATTTCTTTCAACTTTTCCAAAGCTATAATCATATTGGTCCAAAGAAAGGTCACAGAAGATACCCCTAACGGGTGGTCGTTAGATGTTACTGAAAGATAATATCTAAATTTATTTAGATTGGGGGTTGTGTGACAACGTTTGGTTATATAAACTATATGATAGCGTGTCTCTCACGTTTGTTCCTATAAAGGCCGCGGTCTTAGCGCAGTAGGTAGCGCATCTGCCTCTCATTCAAAATTTCTCGGGTTCGATACCCGTCCGCGGCTAATACCCTTTCTGACAAAATTGCCACCCAAAATTGGACGGGCAGCTGGAGGCTCGGTAAGGGTGTTGTGGTAGTCCTGGTTTGAGAAACAACAGGAATCTATGGGCAGGTGCTCCCGCCACCGCGATATGACCCTGGCAGTTGAAAACGGCCTAAAACCTCGATAAACTCAAACTTGTTCCTATAAAGTTCTTTGTAAAACACATTTTTTCTCAAATACTCATCTCAAAAAGATCTGATTTTGACGTACCTTTTTACAAAGGCATGGAAAACTTTTGGGCAAAAGAAGAAAATGACAATAACTACATATCCTTTAACTATCAACACCCCATTCTGATGTCTGCAACAGCTTTCATTTTGGATCGCCCTGACTTTTTAGTAAAAGTTTAACACGTGATAATGAAAATTTTTTTATCAATTTGATATCAATGAGTACTGTTGTTGCATCAGTCTGTCAAAAGGGTCTGAGATACATTTTCCAAAATGCTATCTACGATAACGGGGGCTATATTGAATTACTATACCCCAAAATACGATACGAAGCAAAGATGGATATAATGGTATTTCCATATCTGTCTGTCCGTTCATTCATCCATCCGTCCGTCTACCCTTAGATTTTGATTTCCCTGTCCTAACTGAAAAATTGTTTGACCAAGGACAATGTAACTTTACACCATTGTTGTCATTGACCCAAGAAGGTGCCATGTTTGGCCACGTATATTAAAGGTCAATGTCGCAAAAATGCTTTGATTTCCTGATAAGGAACATGACGTTTTACCAAAAATTACATGACCTTATGTCTGAATCTTGACGTCATATCAATAACGTTCGTGTAAAAATGACGTTACCTTGCATTTGTGAGCAACTCATTGTCTCGTAATAAAACTTTAAGTGTATGTATTACTCGATATGTCTTGTACAAACATCCGTGATGATTACGTGCATTGCATAGATCTAGCAACTTATATCTATCGAATAATGTTCTTTGAAAGCGGTTAGGGAGCTTCAAATGTGGTATAGAAAAAATGGAAAATGCGAAAGAAACTGGTAGACTCGTGACCATAAAACGGCAAAGGGGATTGCTGAAATTCATGAGCGCATTCTTGAAAATTGAAGAATAAGTGTTGAAACACCAAATCTTTGACGGACAGGCGGCAAGTGACCACAATAGCTCACTTTGAGCACTTCGTGCTCAGGTGAGCTAAATTCCAACGTTGGATGCTAAATTCCGGAATATTTAACTTTTTATAATTTAAAATGTATTTCAATGCTCACAAGATAACAGCTAATAAATGCTACAGCTGTGTAGACTGGTTGACTGATTAGGTTTAACGTCCTTTTCGACTGGCGGCTAGAGCACTTTATCATTGATTCCTGTCCTTTCTCTTACCATTACTACCAAAACATCCTTATCGAGCCCCGTGCTGCGCACCTAGGTAGGTTACCAGCTTGGTAGACAGAAGCCCTGACAATAATTTGTTGATAATATCAAAACTAAATGAGATGGCTTATAAAAAGCTCTCCGCAGTAAATCGCTGTAAAGTAACCTCTTACCAAACGGCAAAATATTAGACTTTTCCTGATTCCAATTTCAAGAGTATCAAATTTTACTTATTTTGGTCTTTCTCAGCAGAAAACATTGTGGGAAATGAATAAATTTCTTGTCACAAGCAATTTAATCCTTTTTCACAATGCTTATAAAGCCTTTTGATAGGGAATAAAAGTCATTGTGTGGGAATGGGTTAAACCTTTCCCAAACGCTAAACAGTTACCCTTTACTCTACAGCAAAATTTTAGTCTCACCAAAATTCTAAGTATTACAGAAAACAATTTCACATGCATGAAATTTTTACATTTTTTGTGTGTCTTGGTAAAATTTTTTGTGGGAAATGAAGAAATCACTTCTCAAAAAGCAATTTCTTCATTTTACACAATGTTTTCTTATATAAGCCTTCATCTTTTGGGTCGCCAACAGGGGTAAGTTTATGGGCATGGGTTAGAGTGTGGTCCAATTTGAATGTTGCTGATGTTAATCTTGCACATTAATAAAGACTGGATTTACACTATATATATCACAGAAAGGAGCAAATGATTTACATTAGCACGGACAATTTTGAGACAAATGGAGAAAATGCTATTAATCAGCATTTCCTCTCTTACCTCAATGTTTTCACAAGCCAATCCTATTTGAGGCGTCAGAACCAGGCCCTGTTTTGGTAAGGGTTGAGCTATTTAAGGCCTCTCTTACAACCCGTCGTGCTTCCTTATAAATCGTAATTTTTAAAACTCTGCAAAATCGCACGATTTATAAAGACGCACGACGGGTTGTAAGAGCGCATCAAAATAATTTACATTCAAAGCAGGTCAAAAGTATGAATCTCTTTCGAGAAAAGTACGCATTCTTTGTGAATTTTCAGGAATTTCAGAATAATGTTCCCTGCGTCATACGCACGTATGTCGTATGTGCTCAGTACTTCTGTCTTGCAAAAGACGCAGAATGGTCGTAGCAAAGAAATGTCCAGTCAATTTTTTCCTACGTGTAGTCTGCGTCGTTGTTGCGTCCACCAAAATCGTACGTTGCACGTACGTGCATCGCACGACTAAACGTGCGTTTTAGACGCATACCGCACACAGGAGCACGTACGAGCGTTTGTAAGAGAGGCTTAATTTAACCCTTTCCAAAACTGCGAGAATTTTATGCAGAGTACAACATGGATATAGAAAAAAGAATGAATTGGTGTACAACATAGCACAGTAAATTTTGAGACAAAGGAAGAAAATACTGATAATCAACATTTTCTTCTTTTGCCTCAATGTTTCCCAAGCCCTTTCTTACAAAGACGTCAAAACCAGGTCTTGTTTGGGAAAGGGTTAAAGCAAAGCAACAATAATATACAGTACCCATCCTCATATGCTTTTAGATAATTAAGGAAATAAAATTACATGTATCATTTGAAGTTCTATTATAACTAAAGCAAATGTCTTATATTAACCCTTTCCTAAACAAGACCTGGTTTTAACATCCCTAGTAAAATGGACTTGGGAAAGCATTGAGGCAAAAGAAGAAAATGCTGGTCAGTATTTTCTCCTTTTGTCTCATAATTTCCCGTGCTTATATTGTCCACAAAGTTTATGTTTGTTATCACTGAATTTATCTTCTATTGCAGCTTTTGAATTGGACCACCCTAAAATCAGACATGAGAATCAGTTTCAGTGAAAAACAATCTGAATCCCTCTGCATCCCTTTTTAAAAGTATCAGATCTGGATAGATCAAACACAATTTGTAACAAAAAAATCTTAACTTTTAGCCAAAAAGCTGATATTTGCATAACAGCTGAAGATTCTCATCCCTGGAAAATTGTATAATTTGGGAAAGGGTTAAAGCTTTACATATGAACGGGTCATCTGATTTTTAAGGCCCAGTCACACTACAGCGTATAGAGCCAGCGTATGAGTAACGTATGGAATTTTGGGCATACGTTGATATACACAAGGCGTACGCTGGAGTACGTTACTCATACGCTGGGGTACGTCGGTATACGCTGATGTACGCTGAGGGCCAAAATCATTTTTGAACATGCACAAACAATTTCTGCGTATGCCAGCGTTTGAATTTTACGCTCGTCATACGTTTTTCATACGCTGAATACGTTAGAGGTAAGCTGAGAGTACGTTCTTCATACGTCGAGTGCGTTTCTCATACGTTGAAATTGGAATGTAGCGTTAGAGGAGCGTATGAGGAGCATATGCCCTGCGTGTGTCCAACGAATAGCTAACGTTATAATGGAAGTTTGAACGACAGTGTAACGTACTCGACGTTTGCCGAACGTATTCTTAGCGTATAACCAACGTATGAAAAGCGTATGTCTAGCGTATTTGATGCTGTATATAAAGCCTCACATTTTCAAATCCGTGTCGGTCTGTACTAGCTTTTTGAAAGATGGAGGAGGCTGTGTTTCAACATCATCAGGATTTAATTGAGTAGGCATTTGAGTATACGCTAGGCGAAGAAGAAGAAGGCGCATAATCAGACGTGCGATCTGGGTGGAGCCTTGGATCGGAAGGCGGCTTCAATTCGGACTTTATGACCAGCTTATGGTATAACTGCGTAATGAAGACCAGAAAGCCTTCAAGAACTTCCTACGGATGCCTCCAGAAATGTTCGATGAACTGTTAGAGAGGATTGGACCCACTATCACCAGGCAACATACTTCATACAGGGAGCCTCTGGAGCCTGGACTGAAGCTTGCGTTGACTTTAAGCCATCTTGCTTCTGGAAGTAGTTATGCTACGATGCAGTATGGATGGCGTGTCCACCACAACACGCAGTCAGTGATTGTCCGCCAGCTGTGCCAAGGAATCATTGACGAGTGCGTGCTAGACGTCATGGCATGTCAAACTACTCAAGAGGAATGGCGTCGCATAGCTGATCGATTCCTGCAGAAATGGAACTTTCCCCATGCCTTTGGTGCTCTGGATGGAAAGCACCTTGCTTGCAAGTGTCCCCCCAGAAGCGGGTCTCAATATTATAACTATAAGGGATTCTACTCCATTGTACTCATGGCAGTTATAGACGCGGACTACAAATTTATCTGGGCGGACGTGGGTAGTACAGGCTCTGCATTTGATGCCCAGGGCCCGGTTTCTCGAAAAAACTTAAGTATAAACTCAAATATCATGCTCAACTTTGAGTTGAGCACGAAAATTTGCTCAACTGAGAATGTCGCCATAAGTGTGTTTCACGAAACAACTGAAGTATATGCTCAACTGAGCACGGTGCTCAACGGGTTTTTTCTAATTTTCATTAACACAAGCGGCCTTAATCTCGATACTCTCCGGTAAATGAGAGTAAAAAAGAACGTTTTGACATTTTGCGGCAAAATGTGTCAATACGTCAAATTGCCAGATTGACGCCAAAAGAACACACAAGAGCCCTTAGGACGGCTAAAAGACAGTGGATACTCGTCGACCAGACGAAGCGATTACCGGATGGGTTCCCCATCGGACGTTCAGTCCCAATAGGCCTAGTTCAACTCCAGGGGGTCCGGACCCCTGACCCCTCTCTAGATCCGCCAATGGTTAATCCTTACACAGGCCACAAAGTTTTGATCTGTTGCAATGTAAATGTGAATGATCGAATGGTGTTTAACGCACCTTATTAACAGTAGTCACGTCCGTAGAAACGGTGCGGGGGGGGGGGGGGGCTTAGCCCCAAGAAATGCCAATTTTTTCCCTATTTTACACAAAATTTAGGGAACCCCAATTTAGCAAGAGGGGCTCGAGTCCTCCCAATTTGAAAATGCTTCCTACCGGCCTGGTAGTTACATCATAAAAAATATCATGCCTTTAGCACCTAGCCTTGTATTCCTTTGACTTATTCCTCTCACCAATTTTGCATCCGTTCGCTCTAGAGCCGCCAGTTGTTATCCCTTGTTTACCATGATCCTATCATTGTTGGGTGACAAATGCCTGGCAGGATATGGCCATAATTGATGATTGAACTTGGGACCTCAATACCTTTAGTTTAGACGGACATACTATAGTTGCAGCCTTCTTGTATTTGTCATGCATTGCAGACGACAAAATAGAGCCTGCAGAAAAATGGATTTTCCAGCAAGTAAAATTGAAGAAAAGGGCCAGGCTCAGCATTTTCTTCTTTTGCCTTTTGTTATCAAAAGCTTTCCTTGTACATAATTTCAAAAACCTCAGACTGGTTGGGTAATCCTAGTGTTAAGGTATTCCACCCATAATGAGAATCGCGTGATGTCAGGCGCGGTGGTAAACATTCGGCGGTGGAACTTTCCACCGCCGGATGTTTATGACTGCGCCCGAATAGGTTCGGACATGTAATGGCAACGCTCGGAAAGTGCTGATGTTCTATGAATCTCAAAATGGCCACATTATGGGTATTCTACCTTGATGTAAGTAGTATCTCTGCACATGTTTGAATCCTAAAATGGCCAATGTCATTTCTGACATTTTATTGATTGAATGATTGATTGAATGGGGTTCAATGCCTCTCTCTACTACTAGTCTCTATAATCATATTTCAGCAGCTGGAGCACTCAACCATGGATTCCCATCATTTCTCTCATCAGTACAACCACAGCATCCTTTTCGACCCCAGCTGTTTTCCCACTTAGGTATACTATCATTCAATCATAGGTGCGATACAAATTAAAATAGACGAAGGGAAATGGGACGGTCACAGTAGCACCTCATTAGTGAGACTCGGAGTTGATGCGTTACCAATTGTGCTACGGCCTCTGCCAACATTTTTGAAAGGTGGGATTTTGAATGTATTTACCCAGTAGACCATTTTCTACGATCATTCTGCAAGATAGTCATCTCAAAAATGTAAACAGAATCTGGAAAAGGGGTATTTATGGCTATAATGTTTCAAGACAAGCCCATGCCCAAGTACTGCCTGATCAGGATACATATTATTGCTCTCTGATAGTTGCTAGAAGGCATGGCGAACCCACCAGAGAATCACATGGATCTTAATCAGACTGTTTGTATAATATACAGGCTGATCTGGATCCATGTTGTTCTCAAAAAAGAAATTTGACCTAATATTGGTCGTTCTGGGTAGAAAACATTGTGGAAAATGCATAAATTGCATGTCACAGGTAATTCCTTCATTTACCACAATGTTTTTATATTAAAGCTATTTTATAAAGGGAGTCAAAGAGAGTCATTGTGTGGCAATTGGTTAAATTTTACTACATTTTTTCCATATAATTATGTCAAATACAGCCTAAAATATCATCAGAAATACCCAAGTTGGAAAAGAAGGAACCAGTGACCAGTTGGGTGTTCAAGAAAAAGCTTTTGAAAGCACCAATTGGGAGAAGAATGCTTGTATTAATAGTTTAATCTTTTTCCGCTAAGTTATAATAAAGAAGCAAATCTGATTTAATATTTGCACCAGCCGCCATGCACAAGTGTGTATCAATAACTTTTGAGCCTCATTATATAGCAAGAGCCAGATAGTTGGATTAAAACTACTTTATTTTCAAACATAGTCCTCTTCCAATTCAAAACACTTATTCCATAAACCTTTTCCCAAACAGCAAAATGTCAGGATTTCCCAATTTGAAAGGGGCTGCAGATGACAAAAGTGTGTTTAGATTTGATTACACAGGATCTGTGCACAAAACAACAGAAAAAATTGAGACAACAGGAGAAAATGCAGATTATAGGCATTTTCTTCTATTGCCTCAAAGTTTTCACAAGCCTCTTCTATTAGAGACATCAAAACAAGATCTTGTTTGGAAAAAGTGTTAAGTTTGCCAATCACTGATGCTCAATCTATAGCACTAGTAGTCAACAAATTGGTATCCTAACCAGCCCTCTTCAGCAGCAGTAAATCATCATTGTCATCTTTTTTCCCCCTCTTTGCCTCATTTAAGTTCCTTCAGCCTTTGATCCACAGATGAAAACACCAGTAAAACATTGTGATCATGTATTCAGCTGTTCCGTTAATGGTTCGATTCAGTCATTCCCTGAAAATATAGATACAACAAATCAAGTTGTTTTTTGCACATAAAGTCTGCTTTCATGGAGTTAGGGCTGCTTTAGCTTGTCCTCTTACAAAGTGCTCCCTGGTTTAATTTTCACCCTCAATATAATTATATACTAAAACAAACGATCCTAGCCATCAGTCTTTCATTGCCAAAAGAAAAAATTCTCAATGATCTTGCCAAACAGTATCAAGGAAAAGGGAGAAAATTTTCTTCTGTTATCGCAATGTTTTCCCAAGCCTAACTAGTACGGACATCAAAACTGGGTCTTGTATGGGAAATGGTCATTTTATTACAATATTTGCAGCACCTAACAATTCTTTCTTTCTTACAAACACGGCATAACATTTGAATCAAAGACTGCTCGTTATTTGCAGAAATTTATAATTCTATTGGACCAAAATAGTCAGTGATTCAATGAAATTTTAGCACAGCCGCAGTGTTCAACATTTTTCCAGTCATATAGTGTGACTTGTTCACCGTACCATGTGTTCCTAGTATTTTTCAAACCTGTACCAACGATTAACACGACAATGAAAATTCAATCTAAATGACCAGCTGTTCATCCTGTTTGGTGATGAAGATATAAATTTTGTCAATTGTTAGCAAGGATATTGGCTGAGCCAGAGTTTGAACCCAGCATCATTGAATTGATGGTATGCACAGTTACCCCATCTTCGCTAGCCAAGGTTGAACCCACCTACGTTTGTATTCACAGGGTTCCCACTCGCTTTTAAATCTGGGAGTGAAAACAGTCATTTTACAGCATACTTGCACCCCCTCTATATGAAACTTAGAAGGCTGCTTGCAAAATTTGGGGGTACAAGATTCAATTTTGGGTGTGCAAAACCGCCATTTGGGGGTTTTGGGGAACCCCGATTCACCCTTGGCGGATTTAGTCTGATTTTCATTAAATCGCCAAACGCCGCCTAGCGGTTGTCCTGCTGGATGCTATGGATACAATGTCGCGTTCTAAACACATTTGACATTATTTCCTTGATTAATGATGACGTCATTAACATGCGTTGTTTTTCGCGTTCTTTGTCATACGGGCTAGGCAAAAGATAGTTGCTTTTTTGTTCGAGTTATTACGAATACAGTATTTCCTCGAATAAAAATTGAAAAAACCTGTCTATTAAAAGAAATTCTGACGAAAAGCGCTCATCTTCGCGTTTTGAATAGCAAATGCAATACTGTTTCTTGCCCGTTGTCATGAATTGTTTACTCATAACAAATATATGTTTTGACCTATTTGATTGGGTCTCGCTGGAACGAATGAAAATGCTTTCTAGGTAACCAAGAAAATGAGACTAAATACGTCAAGGGTGAATACAGAAACGATGTTACGTCGTAGATTTCACACTTAGCTTGCGAAGATGCAGTTACCCATTAACTAAAATATCCAGACTCAGCCAGAAAAGATATTTACCCTGGAATTCTAGCATCTTTGTGGAGCCAGATCATAGAGCCGAGCAATGGTTTGTACTAGTATACAAAAATATAAGTGCAAAACTTGTCATTTACCATTGTTTACTGTTGTTGTAGAATTTGATCTATCTAGGCCTTGACCTCTTTGATCTGTTTAGATTAGTTGTCTCTGCCAGACGGGGTACCGGTCATGTGGGAGAAATACTGAAATGCAAAGGCCAAGAAACACGGTACGGAAACTACAGAGACAGAGCCATTGGCTCTGCCGCTTAAATCCTCTGGGGCGCTTCCGGCCATGTGTGGCTCTGTCTCTGGGGTCGCGATTTTTTGACAAAAACAGGTGAGTGTTCAACTTTGTTGTTCATTTATTTTCTTCTGGTGCTTAAAATCGAAAAACCGGGAATGTCGTGCTCCCCTAAGACCATTTATCTGCCTGTTCTAATTCTGTGGGCTTCAAAGTCGTCAGGGTTTTCACAGGATCATTGTCGTCGTGAGTCGACCCTATGTGATTTTTTCTTGTTTACATCATGTACTCATGTACATTTCAACGGTAAATAGCCAATTGCAGCAGCCAAAACATGTGATATACTAATCGAGGGATAATCTCGATCAGACATTGCTTTTCCATGTAACAAAACCTTAGAAATGATTGGCAAACGTAAAGTTTGAGCAATTTCTATCAGTGGCTCTGTCTCTGGCGGCTGGCTCGGTCTCTGGCGGCTGGCTCCGCTTTGAACTGTCGGTTAATTTTAGTTTTTATCCCGTTGTGCAATATATGATGACTTATATAGGCCAAGGGTTTATCTTTTAAGGAGATTTCGCTTATCATTACACACGCACTCAAATAAAACCATGTGACGCATTCGCTTTATGTACTGTTAGCCTAGTAACCACGTCCTCATTTTGAGCAATATTTAGTGTTTGATTTGTACCACCCAACAAAGCAAAGGCTGAAAAATTTGCTAGTCGTTTCGGTTTATGCTTCGCAAATATTCTTTGTCGTTTTCTTAAACATTGTATACATTAGATTGATTGAGGAGTTTGTGTCAACATTAGAATAATGATTCACAAAGTGCAAACTTGTAACAAGTTTCAAGTGCAAACTCTTAAAGAGAACGGGCTTATCAGCCTATTGTTTAGTGCGTTGGAGTAGTTGAGAGATTCTGTGCGAACTAGCACGCCAGATGGTGAACGAATCGACGACGATGATGATGATGGTGGTGGTGTGGCTGGCTGCAGATTAGAAATGTTTTAAGAAATAACCGCGTTTATATAATTGATATGCACTTTCTCATGAAAGCTTGGCATTAAGTATGCAAAAGAAGCAAGTGAAACTATATATCGGATCCGGGATTTCTATGATGGGGTTCGAACATACAAAATGTGTATTCGTTTTCCTCTATTACGCGGTTTTTTACTGAAATGCTTTATCATCCCAACCCCATGCCCTCCGTTTACATCTTATTTAGGACTGCTCCAATTCAAAATGATGTCCAGACATGCAAGGATGCAGAAGGCCCCCCCCCCCCTCACGAGAGAGAAATGTATGTATCTGCGCATAGCTCCGAAGTATCAAATATGTAATAGTTATCATTGAAATTTGTGAGAAAAAAATATGAAAATGCTGGTTACAGGGGCCAGTTTCATTTTTAAGACGTATTTTTGTCTTACCGATGACTTACGACAAGTTTAGGACAAGAAACGCGTATCGCCAATTTATCAAGACCTGGGGCCCGTATTATCAACGCTCGTACGCTTAATTTTTGCGTAGTTACTTGTAACAACAAATCTGATTGGTCCAATCTGATTTCTCGTGCACTCAGATGTTTTGTTACACATTTTATACAAAAACTTGGTCGTAAGATCGTTGAAAATACGAGCCCCTGGATTATGTGATTGTTGTTTTAACCGATATTTAAGACATCGTTAAGTCAAAATTACTTCTTAAATGTTTTGATGAAACAGGCCCCTGACTTTTCGGAAGCGTTCACACCGAAAAATCGTCTGCTTCAAGTCTGTTTTGTGTATTTTCTCAGCTAATACTCGACGGATTTTGACGAGATAAAGTGCATGGCACGCGCGTCATTGAGAGGGACATTCCCCGGTTCTAACTCACTCCGCATCAAATCCCATGGTTTCTCCAAACATTCAAAATGAATGTTTTTGGTTGCATTTTAATGACACTATGGAAATCTATGCATAAACAGGTTCAGGAATGAGCCTCTCAAAGGCGCGTATGGTGCAATTTCTCGTCAAAATACGTAGAGTTTAAACTGAGATATAGAACAAAATATACTTGAAACAGACAATTTTTCGGTGTGGACCCTTCCCCAAATCACGTTGATTACACATCGTGTAATTGTTTCTTTGTCGACACCCAGTTTGTCGCCTTAAGTACAGTACTACATAGAATCATGAGCCGTGGCGAAAGGTAAGTGTATATTCCAATACATGTAAATTGGAAGAGAAGCATGTTTCCCACTGAATAAAAGCGAATAATGGCAAATTTTGCGCGGTGGCCGTGAGAGTTCAGTAGCTGTCTCCAGATAGTACGATGTCTTTATCACAGGATGTTCGGTTCCGAGTCACATATTTACATAAATCGAAATCCCTCTTCCCCCGTCAATTTAGACTCGCTGATCTTTGATGATTCAAAGGACATTGTTTAATTGTAGCTTTGAAATTGAACAACGGTGAATGTTCGAGGTTTTGCAAAGGGTTTAATCGGTGACTGAACCTTTCGCCATACACAATATGATCTATTCAGTGTGTGAGTAAATTACTTCGAAACGAATTTTGTGATAGATTAATTTTTTTCACTAAGCACACAGAGACAGAGCCAGCCGCCAGAGACAGAGCCAGCCGCCAGAGACAGAGCCACCGATAGAAATTGCTCAAACTTTACGTTTGCCAATTATTTATAAGGTTTTGTTACATGAGAAAGCAATGTCTGATCGAGATTATCCCTCGATTAGTATATCACATGTTTTGGCTGCAGCAATTGGCTATTTACCGTTGAAATGTACATGGATACATGATGTAAACAAGAAAAAATCACATAGGGTCGACCCACGACGACAATGATCCTGTGAAAACCCTGCCGACTTTGAAGCCCACAGAATTAGAACAGGCAGATAAATGGTCTTAGGGGAGCATGACATTCCCGGTTTTTCGATTTTAAGCACCAGAAGAAAATAAATGAACAACAAAGTTGAACACTCACCTGTTTTTGTCAAAAAATCGCGACCCCAGAGACAGAGCCACACATGGCCGGAAGCGCCCCAGAGGATTTAAGCGGCAGAGCCAAAGGCTCTGTCTCTGTAGTTTCCGTACCGTGAGAAAGGAATGAATAATCATATTTATAAAATCTAAGCTGTTGGTACACAATTGAAATTTCATATCAATTTGATTCAGTTTCTACTGGGTATCAACAACAAAGGGTTTGATTTGGAAATACAATGATTTACATGGCACTACCTCAGAAGGCCTTAAAATACATTTTACATTTCTATGAAAAAACTAAGATTATCAAAACCTGAATTGAACTTTGAAGTTGACAAATGAAATATCAAATTTTGAAAGCTAATGAACTTTTCCACGTAAGCGATAGTTTATTTATCTATTCACTGACAAAATCCCTACACATTGGTAACTTTTACATCTCATATCAGCGATGACGGCCTCCATTTGCGAGTTTTTCTGGTAGCTGTCAAACGAAATATTTCATCTTACCCCACCCACCTTGGTCTACTTGGTTGGAACTACGATGAACGAGTGGTTTCGTTTTCAAATACTATTTAGTGTACATACCGTAATTCAGCTTTTATTTAGTTTGAACAGTGTAACTTTAACTAATTTTTCGCCCTAAATCGAAATAAAGAGTGATCACAACTGTTATTTGTAGGCGAAATGACAGGTCACGGGTCAGATGCTCCGATAAAGCGAACGCACGTTTCTTTCGATCAAAATCACTAATCAAGCACATTTACGGGAAAATTTATACTAGAAACTTACTGTTTTTCATTCGAAAACTTTAACTAAATACTCTTTTTCACCTGCTAAATTACCGAGTCGAGTGTCGCGGCCATTTTTGAGCATTCAAAATAGATTTGAGAAAGCCTCTGAGCATGCTCAACTATCCATGCTCAAATCGCTGGTTTTGAGCACGGCATTGAATCTGAGAATTTTCGAGAAACCGTTCTCATCTTTCATACTCAAAATCATGGCCGATTTGAGCACGGTGCTCAGATTTGAGCATGAGAATATACTTAATTTTTTTTCGAGAAACCGGGCCCAGATCTATAACAACTCTGAGCTGAAAGAGCTGGTCGAGGAAGGAAACTTAGGATTGCCTGAGCCTGATCCTCTACCACACGACACACAAGATGTGCCTTACTTCTTTCTTGGGGACGATGCATTTGCTCTACGTGAAACCATGATGAAGCCGCACAGTCAAAGAGGTCTTGTCAATGAAGAGAGAATCTTCAATTACCGGATATCAAGGGCCAGGCGGGTTATTGAAAATGCATTTGGCATCCTAGCCAACCGTTTCCAAGTGTTACTGAGTACGATGCAGCATAGTCCAACCACAGTGAAGTTGAAAGTGAAAACTTGTATCGTTTTGCATAATTTGATAAGGATTCGCTACCCTGGAATTCAGAACGAGCAGCTTGACCTCCCAGAAAACCAAAATAATGACTTTGTTCCAGGAGCATGGCGAAAAGGCAAGAACTTGGAAGACACGCAATAGTTGTTGCAGGTAACACAGCTACGAAGAAGGGGAAGCAGCTCAGGAATCTGCTGCAATACAGGGTAAATTCCGAGGCAGGAGCACTTCCATGGCAACAGCAGATGATTTAGATTGCCAAAAGACATTGACTCTTACCGACCCATACTCAAACAAATTAGACTGTATTATGTAAGTTGTATAGCTTTAAATAATCTGTTTCACAATAACATGTAATGTACGTGTCATTCAAGAAGAAATTATGGAACTCTTGCCTTTCTTTTTCATTTATCACTTATGCTCGTTATGTCCACGTCGGATATCTCGAAATGTATGTGAAGGGGTGACAATATGGTCCGAAAATAAGCTGCAGTCAAAACTATTTACCCCCCCCCCCTTTAGCCCCCCCCCCCGCCTATCAACCATGATGGATAATCACATGACTCAGAACTTGAAATAGGGAGATGCCATGAATTAGTTGGTCGTGTGGGTTTACGTGATAAAAAGATATTGAAGGTCAACCAAATTTTTGGTGGATCGTCAATAACTTTTTATCACATGATTTTTAAAAAAAAATCAACTACGACCATCTAATGTCTGACGACTGCCTAACTTCTATGCTTTAAGCAGAATTCAAATCGGTTTCGTATTATCAAAATTGTTGAATATTTTCCACAATTGTTGCGTCATGTTATTATCCACTGCGAGTCAACTGTAAAATCATCGTGTTTACAAACACTTTTCCAAACCGACTCAATATGTAGAATGTTCAAAACGACAAACATTGAGACTGTCCTAATTTGAAATATGTTGCAAACGGCAAATAGATGTTGACAAGAGTATGTGTCTAATATTTCGCAGAAAAATATTGGGAGAAAAGGAGAAATACTGACTGTCACTGTTTTCTTTTAATTGCTTTGATGTTTTCCTAAGAGTTCTCTTTAAGGGACGTCAGAATCATGTTTTGTTTGAAGAAATTATTAATTAAATAAGAAACCTAGGTTTGTGGTCTGGATGATGAATAACTAAAATATTGTTAAAACGGCTTAACCTGTAACAGACGGCAAAAACTTTAAACAATTTCGAATGTTGAATACGATAATTTGCAATGAATGATTTTTCGCCGTTCTTGGTAGAAAACAATGCTGGAAAAGAAGAAATCAATTTTCAGAATCAACTTTTACATTGTCGACAATGTTTTCCAAAGCATATTTCTTGTTGGCGTCAAAAACGGTCATTATGTGGGAATGAGTTGCAACAGAATAAATCAGAGACACTGGCATACGGTTGTTGTTATTGCAAACTCTCATTTCTCCAGGAGATGGGGTTACGAGGTGCTCAAATAACACCAACGATATGTAATGACCCCACTTAGGCAATGTTCATTTAAGGACAGATCCTCCAGTTGTTACTGCGCAACTTACTGCGCATATCCTAAATAACGAAATAAAGCTGTTTCAGTTATTGGCCTTTTTAGCAATTGTATTTTTTTACATTTAGTTAATGTTTGGCCAATTAAAATGTAATAGTACTCGGATGGTACATTTCGCTTTCTGTTACGCGTTCAACATGTGGCGTTAGCGATAGGAAACGGAGCAACAAAAGCAAAGTGGTGTCTTTATGAGCTAGTCCGCTTCAGATGGACACAACAGATGACACTTTTTATTATCTAAAGCTGGTAATAAGGAAGAAAATGGATAAAAATAGTGAAACTGTTTCGGACAAAGCTGCAAAAAGTAAACCAAATTTTACTTATAACTAAGAAAAACGCTTGGTTTGATATGTTTTTCTTTTTTTGTTTTTGTAGGTATAACCAAGCACTATGTCTATACCAAAAAAAGAAAAAAAATCTTACCGCTGGAATATTTTTTATTAACAGAAACGTTGCGAAAAAATAGCAATTTTAGCTACTTTTGAAATAATGTTTTACTAAAAAATTCAAAATCATCACTAAATTTTCCCAAATTGATACTCATTTAGACATTATAAAACATATTGAACACAATAAAGACTTATCTATGTAATCCTAGTCATTTCGAACACCTTTTTTGTGGGTATTAAAGTGACGCCTCATTTTTGCAATTTTAGACAAGAGTAGTGTCCCTTGAAATCCAATAACTTTTTAATTCACTTGGTGACCTATAGTTTTTAAGTCTTTTTTTTACTTCTCATATATTTAAATATCAGTACAGAAAAAATAAAAAAAAATCTTACCGTAGGAAATAAATGGAAGATCTGTCCTTAAGACGCTAAACTGGGTTACGGACTTGGCCGACGAAATCAAGAGGTTAATTCTGCTCCAATAACAGCCCCGAACATACTTTGAAAGTGTGTGCAGTTATGACAGAACCTGGTTTCTAAAATGTGGCTGCTCCATTTAACTCGTCCTTATCCAAAACAACACCTTCTTTCGACGTCTCTATTCAAGATAGCTTTGAAAAGCATTGAAAAAAGGACATTCTGTTGAATAGTATTTTCTTTCAATGCTTTTCATTCTAGAATTAGTTAATAATTATGCTTTCTCTTATTTTTGTCGTCGTAACACCTCTTGATTATTGACCAACCTAAGTTTGTTTTATGGAATGGTTAATTTTAAGACTCAAAATACAACTAAACATATTTTATTTTGATTAACAATTTAACTCAAATGAATTTATATTAACAGTTAACTCAACATTTCGTTTTCCGGGGAATGGATCTGGCTTTCAATCACTATTTTGTTTTGGAGGGGGTGTTAATGTCAACGTCCACGTTGTCCGAGGTTGTTGCCAGCATAGTACTCAGTCCGGACAAGTTGGGAATGCTTGGCATGCTTTGATCAAAGATACCGGGACTTGGTTGACCCGAAGATGGCTGTATGATTTGCAGAATAGGTGCACGACTCGACTGATGTGGCTGACTTGACGAAGGTTGCTGCAGATTGATCTGTGGTTGCCGCTGTGCTAGTTGTTGTAATTGACTAGACTGGTGGTGATTAAGATTTGGCTGCTGCTGCACTGTGGCATGTGGCGGCATTAGCTGGTACCGATAAAACTGTCCATGCCCCCATGCCTCCACATAGGCTGCGTCCCCCAAACAGGTTTACGATACAGATCAAATGATCCAAACGGCGGGGCAGAACTTGGCCGCTGCAAAGGATGTTGTCCAGGTGCAGTTCTAGAAGCAGTATCAGTGCCAGCTGGAAGGTTGTCGTTATCACTGTCTTCCATCAGCTCAGACAGCAGCTGGTTGATACTGGACCTGGCCGTCTTGTATCTGGCTTTTGGCATGGATATTAGACTGTCCCTGACATAGTTAGCAAAGGCTACTCTGGCTGTCATTGGCTGTTGCTGAGCTTTCGAAAAATCTTTTAAAATGTTGCCAGACTCGGCAACTCTCTTTTCTAGTGATTGTAGAATTTCACTCTCAACGTCCTGCTTCTTTTTGCCTGTCCTGGAAGTTGAAGATTGAGCATCATCTTGCCCGACATGCAGCTCAGCACATGCAGTCTCTGCAGCATCTAAGTCTCCCATGTGCTGCTGTATTGTTTGTTTCACCTGCAAAGAAAGAACAATTGAACAAGTTTCAAAGTTTCAAAGTTTATTATACGTATAGGCCTCCAGCCCATTATATATACAAAGCATATAACATTTTAACATAGTTGAGTTGCGTTTTATCACAAAAAAGAAATAAAGAGTCATAGTTATTTATCGAGTCTTTCTCAATTAATTGTAAAAAGACGACACAATGAGATTTAAGTTTTGACCAGAATCAAGCAACATGTATAAATGTCATTTGATTCTGCGCAACACCAAAACCTCTCAACGTTCACTCTAAGGACAGTTTGTTCATATTCATTATTCGCTAACTCATTAAAATGATCACGTACACAAAATATAAACAAATCGTAAAACAGTTAGGGAACATTATTCTTAGAAATAAGCATCTACTTTTAAATTGAAGAATCGTCTTTTATTCTCATGAGCTTAAAAATATAAATGGCGAGTTTTCTTAGATTCGACTCATTTGGTGGTCATTGAGGTAAAAATTATCGCGTGTTGAAAATCCTTGAACCAAGAAAAAAGAAACAAGTTTCTTACATTTTCAAATTGGAAACATTGAAAGAATGCATGATATTCATCATCTATACAATACATATTTTCGTGTCTCAAACAATATTGGCAAAAACGTTCATTAAATGGTATACCCTGGTGACGACCGATCTCAACATTTAATTTGTGACTGCTGCATCTAAATCTAGCTAGATATCGCCGTAATGTAAATGACATTTCCGTTCTCAGATATTTTTCTGGCTCTAACATTGTTTTAAAATGCCTGTATGTAGCGCACCGATTTTGGTTATTTACGTCGCTGTGCCAATTTTGTTTTGCACTATTTATCAGTCTAATTCTAAAATTGTTAAGAAATATATCCTGATTACCTACTTCCTGGGATAACAAACCAGTCCATAACCATATAAAAGATGTTTCACTGATGAAGCCCAAGTGCGTCTACCCATGTCATCTAAATCTTTTAACAGTAAGGTTTACGAACTGAGAATGAAATACAGAGCCAGAGGCGAAATTTGAAAAGTGCCAGTAATTCCTAAACGGTGTTACATTTCCATTCCAAATACAAACATAAGCATTTTGTATGGTTTAGAATTTTGAATTAATGCATACTTATGGAAATATTTGACAAAAATGTTCAAAATTACCTCCCTTGCATATGAATATAGAGTAAAATAAAGTTATTTAATTATTTTCTTCTTGAGGCATAATCTCGAAATCCGGCCTGGTGAATCAACTTATGTGAAGTGGGTTTACAAGTGTGTGTAATTTGATGCATTTCGTATGGCTAGAAAGTGGTGTTTTCATTCTCAGTTCGTAAATCTTAAGTAAGAATTTCTTGGATATCTATAACTAGGCATATTCAACAATTTTAACCAATATTTAACACATCTATAATAATAATCGACATTCGACATTCGACATTCTCCTATTGCTATACAGTCGTTTATAGATGAATTAATACATGGAAAATATCTACAAAAGCTGGTTTGCACCTTTTCAATCTCCAAAGCTAGTTCTGTGCCCCATATTTCTGAACCGAAAAGTAGAATGGGTTTCACCATTGTATCAAAAATCTTAACATTTTCCGCTAAAGAAAACCTACCAAAGTGCTTTTCATAAGACCTTATTGCGTAAATTGATTTTTTGCCTGGGAAGACAGCTTTGATTTCGTTTTATACCAAGACAGTTTTGGGTTAAAAAATATTCCCATGAACAGCATAAGTACATCTATTCAAACTAAAAGAAATATGCGAAATTACACTCAACCAGGTAGATAAGAATATTCCACATACATTGATTAATATTGGAATGAAAGTGTTGAACACGATTGACCTCCGCAGGCAGTCTATAGACTGACTATGGTCACTAATTTTCATATTTCACAAAGAGTCCCTTTTTTTCGAGACGGGTCACGTATATGAAAAAAAAACATTCATTGCATGGCCAGACGATAGATTATGATGATCTAAACTTATTTGACAAACATAAACCTGTACAATACACACATCAAAAGTTCTAATTGGCCACTTTTTATACTCGTTTTATTAGAAAATGGCAGTTTTTGTCAAACGTGCATGAAAAACACGTGCGATTTTCAAAACTCTTAAAAGTTAGATACAACATGTCCTATACAGCCTAGAACATAGGAAAAACAGAAAACATGACCAAAATCAAGTAACACGAATACGTTAGAGAGCTTGGCATAATGGAATCTAGTAGGCCTTTTATATGGGTATGTTCTCTATAAATTTTTCGGTCATTATTTTATTTACAGAGCATAATTTATCTTCTTTTTTTATTTCTGGTGCCTTTAACAATAATTTCCGTGTTGTTAGAATTTTCAATCGTCCCCATTCTGCCTTAAAAGGGTTGTTCCAGGAATTTCGTTTGACCGGAAGTGGATATGTAAATATGACGCTTACAAAGTAGATTAACATCAGCTACCCATTCAATTCATTGACTGGTTAGATTCAACATCAACCAACAATAAAACGTTTTCAGCACAATGTATACGGCCGGGGCAAAATTACCCATTTTCCGGTCATTTCCAAGCAAGCGTCAAACCACAGTCAAAGCCTTCATTACAATCGAAAAGTTTAATTTTAGCCTCATTAAGCATAATGGGTTAGAATTCATGCAACCTCCACATAACGCAACATTTTGGGCGATCTGTATCATGCTGTCGCTCACGAATGGAGAAAAATCCCAAGGAAATACAACCTAATCTGTGAACGAATCATCAGAATGCAGTGACGAACCACGATCAATGCTGCGTTGGGAAAGTACATAATTGGCCTCTGTTTTGTGACTTTTCATTTGTAGGGGGTGTTTATCTGATGCCAATATTCTGATATTGCATTTTAAGAGGAATCCATTGGATTTTTTTGTGAATCATGATAAATGCATTTGTCAGCTGATGATATTAAAATTACTATGTTTCGAACATAAACACGTTGGGTAACCCACGTGACTTTTTGGAGAGCGTCCACACGAAAAATCGTCCGCTTCAAGATATATTTTGTTTAATTTCTCAGCTTATTCTCTATTGATTTTGATGAGATAAAGCGCACGAAACGCGCCTTTGAGAGGGCTATTCCCGGCTCTAACTCACTCTGCTGCAAATCCAGTGGTTTCTTCAAACATTCGAGCCAAAATATTTTTAAGTGCAAAACGAAAGTGGGAAGCGTTCACATGCACCGATTTTTTTCGCTTGAATGTTTGACGAAACTATGGGATTTGGAGCAGCGTGAGTTAGAGCCGGGAATAGCCCTCTCAAAGGCGCGTTCAATGCACTTTATCTCGTCAAATTCCGTAGCGTATAAGCTGAGAAATTAAACAAAACATACCTTGAAGTGGACGATTTTTTCGGTGTGAACGCTTCCCAAAAGTCACGTGGATTACCCACCGTGATAAATGTAGTCTGTACTTCCCAAAATATGAGGTGGCCAATTAGATTTTTTGAGTAGTGTACTCGATCCGATTGTTTACGAATCCAATTTAGGATTAATGCAACCCATCAATAGATACCAAATGTTTCGTGTTTCTTCGGTCGTCACCCGTGAAAACGGAAACCAACGATAGATACGATCACGAATTTTCGGGCGTCATCTGTGATAAATGGAAATTTACGAGGGATACCCTTGTTACAACGCGTTTTGTAATAAACCTGCAAAATGTAACAAGTATACTCCTCACAAAAAGTTAAGCAACAAAGATGCTTTTCTTTCTCAAATATGTTTTATCACATCTAATAATCTATGTTTTATACAATACAAAGTTGGGATCCTATTTACGAATTAGGTTAAATGATTGAGAAAATCATCAAACAATAACAAAGTTACAGATCCTCGAAAACCGTCCCGACGAAACAATGGTGCAAAACGTCACTCGCCAGCAGTTCAGAATGTGTAAAAAGTTGTTTTTCGGCCACTTCAGGCCATGATCGAGCATCAAGTACCTTGCATGACCCCTACGATCTTCAACAAACGCCCGAACACACCTTTGCATCAAGCAGATTTGTCTGTCTAATGTCCGTTGTGGATTGATCCTCCATTCTGTCTGCAAGACCTGTTGCAGTTCATCAAGACTGTGGGCGAACATGCTGACCATAGACACGCCCTCAAAGAATGTCCTACGTATGTTCTATCGAATTAAGGTCTAGAGACGTAGCAGGCCAGTCTATATGTCTGATGTTGTTGGTCCACAGAACTTCAGTCACAATTCCAGAACGATAGGGACGGGCATTACCACCCAATAACAAAACAGTTGGATCTGTTTACTCTGCCAGAAGGATGATAATAGGCATGATGATCTCGTAAATGCACCTTACACCAGCCATTGAACCTCTGATGACAACCAGCTCTGTTCTGTGGCAAACACTGATACCTCTCCAGACCATAAAACTCCCACGTTCATATTCGTCGTGTTACAGTCGGCAAACCGTTCATTACCGTTTCTTCACACACATGTCATGCCATCATTAGAATCAGGGCAGAATCTTGACGAGTCTGTTAAGAGTTTATGACGCCAACGATTGACCCTCAGTTTTGATGTTGATGTTCCAATATTAATCTTTGCCGTCGATGTTTTGGGGGAAGTTGGATCCGTTGAAGTGGTATCCTGGACCTTAGACCTTCTGTGTGAAACATGTTCCTCACGGTTTGGATGGAAAGTCTGTTTCCTGACACCATCTGAAGGTCATTTTCCAGCGATCTGGCCGTTGTAAGCCAGTTCCTACGGACTAAGGTTGCAACATTACGGTCTTCACAAGGTGTTGTTACTCTTAGACGACCTGAACGTGGTCTCTCTGACATCTGTCCAGTTTGATTGTATCAGGTTATTGCTCTTCAGTCAATACTGCGATGAAATTTAAAGTGAATGGCAGCAGCAGTCTTGGTAGCCCCACCCTGTAGCATTGCAACAATTTGAGCCACTTCAATTGGAGTCAAGTGACGTATTGGCATGATTCAAATGTTGATGACATTAAACTTGTCAAATTGACGCGTTTTAAGCACATACGGCGCTAATGCCAAGTTTGAAATCCGTATATGCGACACATTTTGCATGCATGTTTTGGGGGTAAGTGTGTTCTAATCACGTGATAGCTGTTTTTGGAGACGATAACATCACTGGTGGTGAACTCGGACAAAGCGAGGAACATTTTTCATGAACACAAGGTACAGATACTTCATTGCACATACGGATTTTTGTAAACAATACACGTGGCATTTTGTTTTACTTCTTTTTCCGTCTTTTTTTAAAGGATGCACTCAAATGGAAGTTACTAAGGTATGTAGATATGATTTATAATACGCACGAAAATATCAGTTTTATCGATCATTATTTTCAAATGGTATAAACGGATTGCAAGTGCACAAAGCGCATATTGAGATCATGTGGGTTGATCTTAATCGCCCGAACGAAATGGTACGATATCACTGTTTATTTTTATCTATTTGCATTGCAAGTATACAAAAAAGACATATAAATGTACAAATAAAGGCTGTAAATGGCAGTTTTCGGTGTCATGTCATTGAAAATCATTGTGCGGTTTCTTCGTGACAACGTTACAGCATGTTTGCGATGTTATCTTTTCCAGCTACGGTGTTTTATGAGCACATGTTTGATAAATTAATCGATTGCACTGGACTTAACGGCACATTTAAACATTTATTCGGTAATATCGCATCATCATCATCATCATCATCATCATCATCATCATCATCATCATCATCATCATCATCATCATCATCATCATCATCATCATTTTTATCGTTACCTTGGAGTTTCACCGGTAAGATTTTCGTTATGCCTTCTTAAATTTGGTACAGGTGGAGAATAAGCTATTAAATGAGAACAAGATGGATCTTGATCAGACAGTGCACATGCAAAGTCCGATCTGGATCCATGTTGGTCGCAAAAGCCTAAATGAACGTTTCCAGATCTATACTGTAATATTTGTCATTACCATTATCACCATTTATTCTAAGGAGGATCCACTGCTTCACACATCCCAAGTCCGTACGAACAGGGGGACTCTTGAGCCCCCCCCCTCATAGTTGGCAAAAATGCCGAATTTTCATCATTTCACATTTAAAACTTATGGCAAATCTAATTTAGTCCCCCCCCCCCCCCCCCCGAATATTAGACACTGGACTAGACAGGGCCCATATGGAATTGCTTTCTACGGGCATGCATTCTAAAGTATACTAACGGGAAAAGTTAACAGTGCGCATTTCCTTTTTAATTACATGTAACACCTTGATTGCATGCGGTACATTAATAAAATTTTACAAATGCACATTTAATCTTTTACTTTCAATAATTGTCAATTTATCACTATACTTGTTATTACCGTAACAATTCCTGAAAGTGGATAAGGATAAGATTCGCGTTTACAAGACATTTTCGAGTGTGAACACCGTTGGTATTAATACATGCTATGCAATTGTCCTTAGAAAACAATAGATGCTGTCTAAACCACTGAAGGTAATGTTGTCAATAACATCGTAGCAAGACTACGGGTATCGCAAGACGTCTGAAACGGATGGTCTAATACGTTAATCAGCCTCTACTGCTGATAGAACTCAACCCAGGAAGCAATCTATCTGTAACTTTTGCCTTTTTCTGTCGATTTCACAGGTAGTAGTCCCGATAATGGTTGTCTTGTCGGAATGACGTCACGTGTAGACGTTGGATGTGTTGGAATCGTCTCAAAATTGTAGCATGGCAAGAAAATCGAAACAGTCTACTTAATGGGGTAATTCGACTGTTTTCGATTTACTTGCCATGCTTCAATATCTTGTATTTATTTCGGTACATTTATGAATAATTCTAAAATTGGCGACCATTTGCATTAGACAGGTGGCTACTTTCTTATGACGGGGAGTATATTTGTGCTAATATGATTCAATCCATTTGTTTCAATATTTTAGATTTCTGGAAGATAAAATGTTAGAAAAGACGTTTCACTACATTTCTCCTGAAACAAAAGTTTACGTTCATGATCTGTTTTCATGACTTTATAACATCGCCGCCAAACAATACGACGTTGTTCCCGCGTTTTGTGTAATTGGCGTTGAAGAACGTATAGCTTATTGTCATACAACTTCTACTTTTTCAATTTTCAGTTTAACCTCTTAACAATACAATGTCCAATAGGATATACAAACTAAAATCAAAATTGAAATTAGCATATTTTTGTGTATATTATTATACGCATGTGGCATGTTTCCATGGTGATTTCTTTAATTTAGGACGGTGGAACTTTCCTATATATTTAATTCTTATACCTATGTTTATATATTTTTTAAGTTCTGCTTCGAAAGGCCACACTAATACTTAATGTACAATGACTTTGTAAATATGACAGTCCAAAAAACTTTCAGACAGTTTTCAAGAGAATTTTCGTCGCTATGCATTCCGACTTTTGTATTTTCCCCAATATTATTGTTGACAGATTACGTCAAAATCATTGTTTGGGAAAGGGTTAAAATGTTTCACTCATCAATAGGAAGAACACATGAATAAGAGATATCGGTTATGGCAATCAATTGTGTGCTAAAATAGACTTGGTTACTGTTCTGTTTTTATAAACCGTTGGTATTGGTATAAAATGTCGTAACTACAGCTTCAAACAAGCTCTAGTTGCGACGTTTTACATTTACATTTACGGAATGCCATCGTAGTCCGAAATTAATCACTGCTTTCTTGATAAAATTGATCCATATTCAAAGACGAAGCAATGAAATACATTATGTATTTCCGAAACAGTTTCCCCCATTTAGAAAGGTTTGGAAAAACATTGAATCAAAAGAAGAATAGATCTATACTGAAAATAATTTGACTCTTTTTTTCTTAATATTTTCCTTTCATATTTTCTTATTTAGTACACACATTTTAACTCTCAACATAATAAATTAATGTATTTTGACACCAAGAGCAGTCAGCTAGAGAACTTGGCGGACGGGTAGAAAAACGGACGGACGGGCAAACGAAGCACTTTCTATATGGTGGTCATTACTGAAAGCCTTCTAATTGGGGGCTGCAATACCAGATAGGCCTATTGTTTTGGAAATGATTATTGTATACCATTTATTCGTCTTTGAAAAAGAATAATTTTTATCTAAGTAGTACTATATATAGACCTAGTGACGTTTTTTCGGACAAACACTAATGCTTCGTCGGTGTAAATCTAAAACGTCACAAACTCAACTTTATTGAAGCTGTAGTTACGGGATTTTATAACAACACATACGATTTATCCATATTTAACCGAATACCCATTCTATTGTTAGGACAAAAGTCATTGCAATTCGAACAGCCATTGAAAATGTTCACGGTGTCATGAATAAACCGTACAAGTCCCCTTCAAAAAACGTTAACTACGATTTTTACATCGGAAAAAAACTTCTACTCCAAGAATTGTAATACCAACTTCAGAATCAGTCAGAGAAATGAAATAACAAAAATTACAATATCCTCTAAGTGTCTCTCCAATTCGTCCATATTGTTTTGGGCGGATAAACACGTGCAAATCGTTGTGTACATGCTCAAACTAGTAAAACTGGTTTTTAAACGCGCATTTAAACATGAAGTATCTGTACCTTGTGTTCATGAAAAATGTTCCTCGCTTTGTCCGAGTTCACCACCAGTGAACATTCAGTATTCTTTTAAGTGTATTTAAGTATAGATATGGCTGTCCGAATAACAAATCTGTGCAAAAATTTCCGCATGTATAAAAAGAATATTGAGAGAATTACTTTTGTTGCTTAACTGTTTGTAAGGAGTATATTACAAAACGCGTTTCGTTGACATGAAACGTAATAAAATTGTGTACAACGCGTTATGTAATAAAGTCGCAATATGTAATAACTTTTTTCATCGACACAAATTCCATTCGAAATTTGATGCCGTTGATTAAGTGGTAATGTTGTAGGCAAGGAAAGGGCGATTTCGATATCATTTTCTAGGCAAATACTGTAAGATCATTGTGAGAAAATGAAATTTTGATATGGACAAATTTTCCTTTTTATCAAAATATCTAAATTTCTAACCGTATATTGATTAAAAAAAAGCTATATTAAATCCTTATAATGCAAGAAATTGATTATGGAAAAAGTTGAAAATACTTTATTACAAAACGCGTTGCGATGACATGAAATGTAATAGAATTATGTACAACGCGTTATGTAATAAAGTCGCAATATGTTATAACTTTTTTCACTGATGAAGATTTCATTCAAAATTTGATGCCGTTAATTGAGTTGGAATGTTATAGACAAGAAAAATGCAATTTCGACATCATTTTCTCAGCTAATCTTCTAAATGAAATTTTGATATCGACAAATGTCTCCTTTCTATCAAATTTCTAATCGGGTCGGTGAAAAGAGTTATTACATATTGCAACTTTATTACATAACGGGTTGTACATAATTTTATTACATTTCATGTCATCGCAACCCGTTTTGTAATAAACTTTCAAACTCAATTTCTTGCATGATGATGATAAAACGTAATTTATTTGAATCCATATGCAGTTAGAAATTTGATAGAAAGAATGCATGCCGATATCAAAATTCCGAATTCTCACAATGATCTTAGAATATTCACTAGAAAACGAAATGAAATTGCCATTTTCATGCTTGCAACATTCCAACTCAATTAACGGCATCAAGTTTTTAAAGAAATTTGGGTTGATGAAAAAAGGTTATTACATATTGCGACTTTATTACATAACGCATTGTACATAATTTTATTATACTTCATGTCATCGCAACGCGTTTTGTAATACTTATTACATTTTGCATGTTTATTACAAAACGCGGTGTAACATGCCCTCTTCAAATTCCGTTGATACAGATAACGCTCGAAGATGCTCGAAGTGTTTTGTAGTTAATGAAGGGTCGTAATCCTTAATGCTGTACCCATATCACCGTGCATATGTTACCAATCGACCTCTACAGCTCTATGTCACACCAAACTCTGGCGAACTTTTAAAGAAGTACTTTATGTAGTCGTGTGTCAATTTTAACTTCCTGAGAAATAAGCATGACAAGTTGCCAGAAATTTGGCGATTAGGTCTTTCCCAATTCAACCGTTTTCCGAACAAAAAAAACGTCCCAACTAAAAGAGGCAACAAGGAAAATTCACTTAACAATTCGCATATAGTAACTGCTTTTGACGCCCAAAAGTTACAGGCTTTGTAAAACATTATTGGAAGTAAAGACATTACTTACAGCAAGCAATTTCTTCATTTTCCACAATGTTTTATATACAGAAAGACTAAGTTCAATAAGTTTAAATGATAAGTTTCATAAGTTTTAAAAAACCTCGTTTACTTGAAATTGTCGTCTGGAACATCTTTGAATTTGGACCAGTCTATAATTTCTTTTCAACCCTCGTCGTAGAAATGAGACTATCTTAACCCTTTCCCAAGCAAGACCTATTTTGGACGTCCCTTGAATTCATGACCTGGGAAAATTTGAGGCAAAAGAAGAAACTGCTGACAATCAGCAGTTTCTCCTTTTGTCTCAATATTTTCTATGCCATATTTTACACAAACTCTATCTTTAGTAACTTTTTGTCATTTGTAGCAGTTTTTAAAGTGGATGACCCTAAAATTTTGGCGTTTGGGAAAGGGCTAACTCTTTCTAGAACAAGACCAGAGGCCGTCCTTTAGAGCGAGATTTCTGAAGATTTTTCAAGATAATGCGTTCTTAAAAGCAAGGTTTTCAAGCCGTTCAAAGGGTCGCGCCATTTTCCCTATACAGATGAATTTTGCGTAACATCTTTGTAGAAAATCATTTTCTTCTTGAAGCATAATCTTGAAATCCGGCACGGTGAACCAACTTATCTGAAGCGTATTTACAAGTGTGTGTGATTAAATGTATTATAATAGATTCACTATTAAACGAGAAAAATTTCAGTTGTTTTGATAAAGCAGTTCAACTGTAATTATTCTCGTTTGATATAATAGGTTCACAATTAAACGAGAATCGATACGGTTGTCTTGCTTTAATTTTACGTAGGTAAAGGTAGTAGTTCTACCTAAAAATAAACCAAAACAACCGTATCGATTCTCGTTTAACTTTGAATGTATAATAGTGAATCGATTATACGTATGACTTGAAAGTAGTGTTTTTAATGATGGGTCATATAACTTAACCTGAACCTAGATAGCGTGAAAATAACAATATCATGTTCAAAGGCAATTGATTAAAGATGCACGATAATGAACAAGCTGATCGATACTTTTCACGCTTCCCGTAAGGTCCCTTTTAACATGGCGGCTCACAAATTTGAAACATTTCGATTTCCACGGGATTCCAGTGCATGCTTTCTCATGAATAATGTTATACCCTTTCCCAAAACGACAAAAAACTTAAATGTTTCCAATTGAAATCGGATCCAAACTGCAAAATAAATGGCATTGAAAATGTGAATAATTTAAGAAATAGAATAGACAATATTGAGGCAAAAGGAGAAACTGCTATTAATAATCATTCCATTTTAATGTCTCGGTGGTTTCTAAGCTTTTGCAAATAGGGGCGTCCAAATCAGGTTTTGTATGGGAAAGGGTTAACCTCAAATTGTAGTAAATTGTTGTACTTAAGGTTTACGAACTGAGAATGAAAACACCACTTTCTAGTCGTACGAAATGCGTTTGAGTTTGAGTTTATTGGGGTTTTACGCCGTTTTCAACTACCAGGGTCATATCGTGGCGGCTGGAGCACCTAACCGTGGGTTCCTGGTATTTCTCGCACCAGTACAACCACAATATCCAAACCGAGCCTCCAGCTGCTCTCTCACATAGATGATTCACACCCATTGGTGAGAGACAAATGACTTTTGTCAAATGTCAGAATGGATACTGGCCGAGCCGGGGTTCGAACTCGAGACCCCTGGATTGACAGACTCCGACGTAACCGACTGAGCTATCCGGGCTCGGCCGTACGAAATGCATCAAATAATACACACTTGTAAATACACTTCACATAAGTTGATTCACCATGCCGGATTTCAAGATTATGCTTGAAGAAGAAAATAATTTACAAATATTGTTTTACTCTATTTCATATGCAAGGGAGGTAATTTTGAACATTTTTGTCAAGTATTTCTATAAGTATGCATTTATTCAAAATTCTAAACCACACAAAATGCTTATTTGTGTATTTGGAATGGAAATGTAATACAGTTTAGGAATTACTGGCACTTTTCAAATTTCGCCTCTGGCTCTGCATTCCATTCTCAGTTCGTAAACCTTAACCCTTTCCCCTGCGACAATAAGTTTAACTATTTATAAATTTGAATTTTCTTTTTTTTAAATTGAATATTTGTAGACGAAAAAAATAAGTATATAAGCATAGGATTGTGTAAAATATTGCTGGTGAAATATCTAGGCAATAGGAGGCAATGTTGGTTATCAGCGTTTCCTCCGATTGCCTGAATTCTTTCTGAACTCTTTTTAGTAAGGGCGTTCAAACAAGGTCATGTTTGGGAAAGAGTCAGTGCTCATCCGTATTAACGTGCCCCGTCAAGCTAAAAGCATGCTTCTGTGAAGTTAGTAGAAAACTGAATTTTGAGATAACATATATCGGGCACCAACCTCATTCGAATTTTGAAATTAGATATTTGATTACAGGTAGTTAGGAAGAATAGTCTTGATTCAGAAAACTAACTTAGAGTAAAAAGTTCCGATCCTGGGCAGTCTTTCCAGTCTTCATAGATTGACAAGTACTTTAACAATTACCAGGATATCCCTTTTACCGAGACAGGTCACATTTGGCAATATTACTGTTTATATTCTCTGACGTCTTTTCAATGCGTGCTCACGATTAGAAAAAAAGATTCCATTGACTTCCGTATTTTACCGTTCAGAACTCGGAAAATTCCGACTCGCACTTGAAATTGTGAACATTACCTACTAACATACATTTTAAAAGGGGGAACATAACCAGCTACAGGCGGAAGGGGCTTCTTTCATAATGCCAGATGATTAGACCTCGATAACACAAAAATGTTTTTGGTGGTATTTCTTCACTTGCTACAGCTATTCTGGCTTAAAGAAAATGCAAGAGCCGTCATAGACGGATTATGCTCCCCGAAAAGTATTTGTCAAGAAAAAAGCTCTCATTCCGAATTTTTGTACATACATTATTTATAGAATATGGTCTAGAACAACATCTCATTTATCTCTTATAAACAAAATTTCATTAAACTATGTCCATTATAGGCCTGTCCCACCTAACCGAATTTTACACCGAATGTGTACCGAGCTTAATTAGGTGTATTCGTTAAAGGAACGGTTTGTGTTCGGTATGTTTACGGTGCCATTCGGTGCTTTTCGTCGACATCACGCGGTGTTCGCATACGCCTGAAAAAAAATTGAGCATGCACAAAATTGTTCGACGAATGCAGCGATCAAATTTTCCGGAATGAGTTCGTTAAGGGTTCAGAAATCGGTAGGCGTGCGTCTTACATTCGCTGCTTTCGTTTTGGTGTCGGGAATAATTCGCCGACGAATTTCTGGTCGGTATGTTTGTCATGATCGCACAGAAGGACTAGCGTTTGCACTCCGATGAAAATGCGTTTATATACCGATCTGACCGAAAAGGCAAACGAACCGCTAACAAAACACATCGATCCTCACGATGCCATTCCAAATATGACGTTATATTCATAACTCAAACGGTAGGGGTTCGTTGATGTTTGGGAACGAATTAGGGTATATTTCGGAAAAACATCGTTGGCTGTTCGACACAGTCGCTACAAGTTCGTTACATGTTCGGTGCATGGTTGGTACAAACTCGTTGAAAACCAAAGTTCATCGAATAAAATGACAACGAACACTGCAAATTTCGCACTTGACATTCGGTATAAATTCGCAACGAATATTCGGTTAAGTGGGACAGGCCTATTAGATTTAGAGAAATTAGAGAAAAAATAATTTCAACATTAAGACTCCCTTTTCCATGACTAAGCCTAAAATTTAGAAACGGAGAAAAACATCCCTAGGGATTATCTAAGGGAGTTCGCTTGTGAAGTTTCATTGAATATGGTCCAAGGGTCGCTCAGGTTTGGCTGTGGACGGACGGACAGCGTGGCGATTAGATGATCCCCCAAAATCGTGAAATCTACTCTGATAATTTCAATGGTTCACACACGAACGACGTTCACATCGTAATTACAATAGCTTACTAGCCATGCGAACATTTTAGGCTAAAATGCTTGTTGTAAGCTTTTTCTTGCTTCTATGCTTTCCAGCATAAAATCCATCCCACATGAGATTCACGCGACGTCGCAGTTATTAGGGCGATGTCATTAACATTCGGCGGTGGAACGTTCCGCCGCCGCATGTTCACGACGTCGCCCGAAAAACTCACAAATGTTAACGACGTCGCACGATTTCATAATTCCGACGTCGAGCGAATCTCATTTGGGATGGACTACCATTAAACAACACCCTGTCCGAGCTGTTCATCCCACTTTACGGTTACCTATCCATTGATCGAGCTTTTTAACCCATCATCTGGTGTCATAATTCTAGAGGATGTTATGTAAATACATCAATGGCAAGCAAATGGCCCCCTACTTTTGGTTTGTATTGGTAGAAATCATTGCTCAATGCTTTTTTCCTCTAAGATTGCAAATGCCTTAATCTTAAAGTGCGTCATAAAAACTTCATTATCAGGTGGGAGCGAGTCCCAGAAAATGTATCGATGCTTTTGAACAAAAACCTCCGACACACAGTTTACAATCATCATGATTGTACCTGATAATATAGGAAGAAGAAATTCCTGACAACTGGCCGAAAATAACTTCTTCCTATTAGTGTACTGGAATCCACTGGAGCATCGTCGTATAAGAGTGAACTATTTACACATATGCGGAGGGAACATGAAAAGGTTAAAACAGGATAAAAAACATACTGCTCCAGAGCTACACGCCCCAAGCATCCATCCTAGCATTGAAGGTGTCGAGGGATGGTGCTGTCATTGTGTCAATAGGGAGGCTATTCCATAGTCTAATTCCGGAAGGGAAGAACGAGTGTGTGTTAATACTGAAGTATGGTGCGATGAATCTCATGGCATGTTTGTGCTCCTGATGGTATAAGGAGGTTTGTTGTGTTGATGTCTACCATGTTGTTGATGATGCGATACATTATTGCTGCTTTTGATCGTTGTCTTTTTGTTTCTAGCGACTCCCATTCCAGTTGGTTTAGCATTTGGATAATACTACTGGTCTGTCTGTAATCCCATGTGTAGTACCGTGCTGCTCTGCATTGCACTTTCTCCAGCTTGGTAATATTGTGCTAAGTGTTGGGGTCCCATACTCTGGCCGCGTATTCAAGCTGGGGTCTCACCAGGGATTTGTAAGTTGTTTTCTTGATGTCTCTTGAGCAGTGGGATAGGTTTCTTTTGAGAAGAATACTGTGTTGTTTGCTTTCGTAACCACGTTGTCTTTCTGTTGATTCCAGGAGAGAGAACTATCAATAGTCACGCCTAGGTACTTGGCTTTGAATGTTTCTTTTAAAGCTTTGCCGTGGATGTAGTATGTGTTCTTTGCGATCTTACATCTGTTTGTAATGTGAATGGTCTCGCATTTATCTGGATTGAAGGACAACAACCAGTCATCAACCCATGCTTGTAGGCCGCGGCCATGGCACAGTTTGTATAGCATCTGCCTCTCATTCGAGAGGTCCCGGGTTCGATACCCGGCCACGGCAAATACCCTTACTGACAAATAAATGTCACCCATCAATGGTTTGATATCGTGAACCTATGTGGGGGAGCAGCTGGAGGCTCGGTAAGGGTGTTGTAGTAGTACTGGTATGAGAAACGCCAAGAATCCAAGGTAAGGTGCTCCAGCCGCCGCGATATGACCTTAGTAATTGAAAACGGCATAAAACCCCAATAAATCAAATCCCATGCTTGTAGTTGTATTCAATCCTCTTGGAATGTCTTAGTGTCATTCTCAATTTTTATAACTCTGTTAAGAAGGCAGTCATCTTCGAAGAGGCGATCTGTCGATTTCACTCTTCCTGGTAGATCATTTATGTAGATTAAGAAAAGGAGGGGGCCTATAACTGTTCCTTGAGGGACTCCAGATGTTACCCGGGCTAATGGTGATTTCTTCCCATCAAATATCACTTGTTGTTTGTCTTCTAGAAAACAATTTATCCAGTGTAGTGTGTTACCTCTGATGCCGTATTGGTGGAGCTTGGTGGAGAGACGTCTATGGGGAACCTTTTCAAACGCCTTTGAAAAATCTAAAAAGTATTCCGTCTATTTGTTGTTTGTTGTTTAGTCCGTAGGATAGGTCTTGAATCGTGCTGATCAGCTGTGTCTCGCATGACCGTCTTTTCCTGAAGCTGTGCTGGTAATCGGAGAGATGGTTGTGGTGGTCTAAGAACTTCAGTATGTGGCTGTGGACTATATGTTCCATGACTTTGCAGCAGATCGAGGGCAGCGAGACTGGTCGGTAATTGGCCGGTGCACTCTTGTCGCCTTTCTTGAATGAGGGTGTCACGAGTGCATTCTTCCAATCTGCGGGGACTCGACTCTGGTCATGCGAAGCCTGGAAAATAAGTGTCAATGATGGTGAGAGAACTTGTGCCATTTCTTTCAGGAATCTTAAGGAAATTTGGTCGGGTCCGGTAGCTTTGTGCGGGTTGAGATTCTCTAAGAGTTGTTTAACTCTGCCGGGATGAATAGTCACATATCGAAAGATCAGCTGTCATTTCAAGAATGAAATCCGGATCTCTTAAACTTTCGAATAATCTTCCACCTTTCCCCATGGTGAAACATTGGATTTTCTTTGAATGTTCATTTAAATAGCTTTTTCGAATCGCACCATCCACATTTTTTTTCTGTGAATTTTGTTGTTTGCGATATCAGCAAGGTAGATACAAGATGTTTCAGAAGAGATTTGATACAGTTCAACACCACGCCATTGTAGTCCATCACCCGAATTTGATCTGGACTAAAGCTAGCCATGTACAACTTTCCGTCAATAAATTCTAGACATGCACAGTATTTTATCCCATTGGTGCCAAAGGTTCTATGAACTACTAAAACATCAAGACAAGAGATAAAGATCAGTTATCCTCCCAAGTAGAAACTGCAACCATGTTGTCATTGAATGTTGTCAAACCATCTGACGTCTCCTTTAAATCGAGCTATGATTCGATTTTTCCATTATTTAATTCTATAAGTATTATTTCCTGGTTTGAAAAGTTGGCTAAAGCAAGGCGGCTATTAGGTAATATTCTAATATTTGCGATATCGCATTTGTTCTTCGCTCCTAATTCACCAACACGTTGTGACGGACATTTCAGTATGGCGCCATGCATCACATGTTTGTCAGCAGACCATGAATTATCTGTATTTGTTGATTTTGTTATCGAACTTAACGGACTGCAATCTCGCTTCTGTAATTTGAATGCATCTTTTTGCTCTCTTGAGTTCTATGAATGCAAGTATTATGATCTCTGACAGCATTTGAGCCATTTTTCGATTTCGATTTTTTATCCGATCATCCATTTGCACGTCCCCCGCCCCCCCCCCCCCCCCCATAGAGGTCATTAGTCTTTGTATCGTATTATATGGAAGTTTCTTACTACAACTTTGTTATAATCTCCAGAGCCACTGCGTTCTCCTTCACATGTTCATCATTTTTCTTAAACTCGTCGTGAAGTTGGTATAGCTTACATTCAATTTTCTGCATTTCTTCAGAAATGCCATATTCTTTGGCGATATTCTCCTAAGCACAAAATTTTCACAATTTTTATTATCAACTTTTCGACAAATATCACACAATATATCTGTGAAATTAGCAAAACAAGGTTATCTTTTGATCATTTCATTTTTGTCGTTCCATATAAATTTTAAAGCTTTCTATTTTGCTTTTTTTTGTGAATCATGACACAGTTCGTACAGATAAAGTCATCACAATCAACACAAAATCCTACTGCGGTGCTTTCATCATTTTTTTCAAGACACGGATCACATAGTATTATGTCTGCATCAGCTGTGTCTCTCCCATCCATTTCAGCTTTATTTGACTGTAGGCCTACTTTGTCAGCTTGATCCCTTCCATCAACACTTACTTCGTTCCTAATTCACCAACCTCGTCTGCATCAGCATCTCCTATTCCAGTTTCACCTGGCTCTATATCTGTTCCTGTATCTGACGGTAAGTCTATGTTTACGTCTACGTTGAACTCAATCGCGACCCTCGAGACTGTTTGCAACTTTTTGCCGTTTGGAACTTGGTTGCAGCATGATCTCGAGCGTAATACAGTGACCGCCATTTTGAACGTGAAAGTAGACGCGCGTAAATAATGTCATCAAAACAAATCAATCCTTTAGCTAACGATAGAATTCGAGTGAAATGTACTGTCAATAATCGGTAAATCACATCAATTATTTTATCTGGTGAAATTTTGTCACATTTATGAGGATACAATCGACTTTTGAATGCTGTTTGTTCAAATATTTTTCTGGCGTAGATTTAAATAGTTGTTTTGTCTGCTTCCGTTGTTATAAACCAGACTACCGTCGTTATGCTTGCGGGGTGATATGGACAGGATCGGCTCATGGCGGCTACTGTAATACGTTCGAGCCGTTTGAACGTTTGAACCATCAACAGTCATCTGACTGCATGTCTTTCTCTGTCATCTTTGCCATTCGTCCGATTTTGCTTCTAAAGAAAACAAGAGGTGCGTGTATCTGTTTTCAACCCAGACCCAAGTTTCGGAAGTATAGACTGCTCCATTGTGAATGAATGAGTTTTAAGGCCTATCGACAACTAAGGTCATATTGAACACACCCACCTTAGATATACCTCACTACATAGATGTAAAGATATATGTATTAGATCAGAGCATACCCATATCCGAGTCCACCCGACCGGAAAATCTAATGATGATCTAAAAATTAATCAAACGTATCTGAAACAAAACAGATAAAAATGCCATACAGAGAAAAATATAAAAAAGATAAACCATGAATAATCCGACGTATGCACGAAAGGACATGGGCTTCTCCCAGATCAGAGAACACTCAAATCCGAGTCCACCCGACCGGAAAATCATATACAAATTTGTACGATGCAGCTCAAATAGTCCGACGTGAGCACGAATGGACCTGGACTCCCCCCTGATCAGAGGACACCCATGTCCGAGTCCACCCGATCGGGAAAACCATACGGCATATAACGTATGAAACATAACTGAAGTATAAAAGATAAAAGTACTATACGAAATATTGTATAACAATGCATGAATAATCTGACCTGAGCACGAAAGGACATGGGCTCTTCCCAGATCAGAGGACATCTATGGCCGAGTCCAACCGACCTGAAAATCCATGAAACATAAAAATCACAGATCGAGTATCACAGCTAAATGTTTTTAAAGAGATTGCACTCTTTAAGAAAGTTAAAAATAGATTCAGGCCTTACAGTTTCAAATGCTGTGTTCAAGCTGTCTGCGTTAAAGTGCCTGTTTCTTGTGATGGCTAGATCTACACAATCGATGAGTAGATGCTGAACAGTTAGTACCTCGTTACATGGAATATATTGAAGTTTTTCCTCGTGCTTTAATACGAATGTGTCAAATGTGTATGACCAATACATAATCGGGCCAAATGAATGAATGAATGGAGTTTAAAGGTCCGTCGACAACTAAAGTCATATTGGGCGCACTCACGTTACCTCACTACAAGATGTATTAAGATATGCATTATACTAAAGGAAAGAAGAAACGCAACAACTATGGTTCAATTTTGTTACTGATTATTACAGGGAACTGTATCTTGATATTGATCTTTGTTTTTACGTTAAAACATGTCTTACCCGTGAGATAACGTCAAAATAGACGTTTAGACGTTTCTAACGTTCAAACCTTTAAATATCCAAATTTTACATGAAATTCTTTTGATTTGTGTAGATGCACGTCGACTCGACAAAAGGCAGTGATTTTCGTTTGGATTTAATCCCTCACACCGTTTTGTGGCTTTTTCAAAGACGTCGTCCTGTAGCAATTGTGATGTTTACGAATGGAACATCTCGACCCGCAATTGCTGCTGACATTAGTATACATCAGTTGACAAAATATTGCTTGATATAACGTGTTAGAACGAATGGAACAACTGGAGGTCGTCCGAAAAGCGGTCGTAAACGTCTAACGTCACGACGTTAGGACCATAACGTACACTAATTTTTGCCAACGGAAACAAATTCTCTTATCGAAAAACTGTTGATGCTATTCACGTACAGTAAAGCAATTAAATTTCAGCCAGGAATCGTTAACGTAAAATTGACTTGCGTGCAAGAACGCATTTAAAGTTGACGCCAAACCGCCCTCTTTTAAACGCATTTTTATGGCACGTAAAACCTGTGACCTTGATGAAATTTTGACACTAGAAAGTCAAATGACGAAGTTTTACTGTACATTGAAAAAAAGTACTCGAATGAGGGTGATTTTGAGAAAGACAAAAACAAAACGTATGATCAAATTTATTTGTTGTTGCGTTTCTTTTTTCCTTTAGTATAGTTACATAAACATCTAGAGAGGATATGATAAAAATACGATATTCTATACAACAGATAAAAATCTAAGCAAAATAACAACACACAATGAATAATCCGACTAATCGGACCATAACTTACTCCTCACGGTGGTCAGTCAGATCGAAGACCTGGCAGCCATTCACCAAGTGCAGGTTTTATGGAAAACAATTTATTTTGGTGATTGGCGTCGTCACTCCAACTATTTTGCAATTCATTATGAATAAAACTATTTATCAGGAGGTTTAAAATCAGGACTTTAAAAGGTAAACTATCTCGTGACAACGCCTCCTTGGCAGGTTTGTCTGCCTCTTCGTTGCCACGTAGACCACAATGGCTTGGAAGCAAGCAAAAGACAATATCAGTATCTTCACAAGAAGCATATAAACGAGACAGCTTCTCAAAAAGTTTTACAATAAAAGGGTTGTCCGATTTTTCGTGCTCGAGCGCCTGCATACAGGACAATGAGTCTGTAAAAGTAATGTAGAGCCAGTAGCCATTTTCAATGAAGTGCTCGAGCGCAAGGTCAATAGCCTTTAGCTCGGCAGAGAAAATGGACGAGTTATCGGGCAAACGATACTGATATTTGATCCATCTAAAATGGCAGCAGAAGCAACATTTTCTTCATTTTTAGAACCATCGGTATAAATTTGCAAATGCAGCATAAGCTTTTCTTGTGCTTCAATAAATTTATTTTTGAATACTAACAAGTTTCCGACTTTTTCGTTGAAGCAAGATCATAAATAAAGGTGGAACTTTTTAACGCCCACAAGGGTACGTTTGGAACTTTATGTCCGGGCACTTCATCTAAATCAAAATCTAGAGAATTTACATCTGCCTTACAACGTAAACTGAAAGGAGGTGTAACTGATTCCTTGTTATTAGATTCCTCTTCATAAAGAGGCTTAAATACAACGTCATGTGTAGGATTATCTGGGTTAGATTTAAGTTTTAAATAATAATCCATTGATAATTTCTTTCTACGTAAATTCAAAGATGGCTCATTTGCTTCCGCATAAAGACTTTTAAATGGCGATGTTTTAAATGCGACCAGGGCAATACGTAAACATTGATTATGAATAGAATCAAACTTTCGGAAGTATGATTGGCGGGCGGATCTGTAAACAACATAACCATAGTCTAATTTAGACTTTTTGTCTGCTCCCGAGTCCATACTGAAGACGACACGTAAAAGATTTAGAGCAGTCTTGCATTTATTGCTCAAATATATGTGCTCAATGAACTATAATTTAGAGTCAAATAAAAGACCCGGAACTTGAATTCCGGGACAACTTCGATTCGGATCCCGTCCAAAGTGAGTTCTGGATCGGGATCGAGTTTTCTCAATTTACAGAAATGCATACATTTTGTCTTGGTTTTAGAAAATTTAAAACCATTTTCATTAGACCATTTACTCTGGTTGTTTAAAACCTGTTGCAACTGTCGTTCAATGGTATGCAAGTGTTTTGATCGGTAGCAAATACAGAAGTCATCAATGTAAAGGAAATATTTAATACCAGGGAAAGTTGCCTTTATCATATTACTGATTTTGATACTAAAGAGTGTTACCGAAAGAATACAGCCCTGGGGGACATCCATCTCCTATTCGTGGGGATCAGTGCATCTCACACCCTGACTCTAAATCGCCGTTCATCCAAAAATTCAGAAATGAAATATGCAAGGCGACCTCGTACACCGAAATCATAGAGGCCATTCATAATTCCATACTTCCAAGTGGTGTCATAAGCACTCTCGAGATCAAAACGACGGAAACAACATGTTTTTTTTATAAAAGCTTCTCTTATAAAAGTTTCGAAGCGAACTAAATGGTCTAGAGTGCTTCTTTGTTTACGAAAGCCACTTTTGGCTGACGTAATAAGTTTTTTGTCTCAAGAAACAATCTGAGACGGTCATTGACCATTCTTTCCATAGTCTTCCAAACACAGTTTAAGGCCATAGGACGGTAATTTGAAGGATCATTTGAATCTTTACTAGGTTTGGGTACTGGAATGACAATAGCTTCCCGCCATGAGGCTAGAAGTATTCCCGTTTCCCAAACACTGTTAAAGATATCAGGTAAACACTGAAGGGATTAGCACGGTAAATGCTTCAAGAACTGATAATGGATCTCATCGCAACCAACTGCAGTATCGTGGCATTTCTTAAGGGCTGTTTTTAGCTCTTTAAGAGTAAAGTCCTTGTTATACTGTTCCGCATTTGTAGATTTAAAATTCAATAGGGTTCGGTTTTCTCGTGTAAACAAAAACGTCATCGGCACGCCTCACTGGAGCTGGAATGTCGTTATCATATGTTGAGAAACATCATAATTCAGAGTTGAGAAGGTTGCTGCACTGTCGTGTACTTTTTAAGATGGTATAGAAAGATCTATGAAATAACCAGTCGACAAGTAATGTTTGCAATTACGGTCCTGCTTTGGCTTCGTCGTGTGTACTCGTTTATCTTTTCCAAAACAACAAAATGTGATGTTGGGCCAAATTAAAAAAGTCTGCAGATGACAAAACGGATGTGAATACTTTTAGTGTTTTATGTCGAGGCAAAAGATTTGGATTTAATGGAGTTTTACGTCTAATTCAACTACTAACGTCATATGGAGACGGGACCTCGGTTTAAAGTCCCATCCGAAAGACTGGAGGGGCGGGGAATCGAACCTGCGACCCCTGTGTTACAAGTCCAGCGCGTTACCACTGCACCAAATCCGCCGCTCGAGGCAAAAGAAGAATGATCATCAATATCCAAAGATGTTATTCACATCATTTTCTTCTTTTGACTCAATGTTTTCCCATGAATTTTCTGTTGTGGACGTCAAAATCGATCTTGTTTGGGAAAGGATTAATCTACAAAAAAAAACTAGAATTTATCGCTGAATGTTATTTGATACACCCACTGGCTTTCACTGCATTAAAGGGCAACAAGAGGACCATGATAGTCCTATATCGCTCACCTGAACCATAATGATATGAGCAACACTTTGTTCAATTAAATTAATATTTATTACTTTAATACTAAAAAAGAACTTACGGTCAATAAGGTTTTGAAAATCTAACTCATGAATCCGAGATCTAAATTATGGTGCCAAACATTGTATCCAAGTTTTGTCTTGATTGATAGCCACGATCTGGTTTCGATTTTACCCTACACACGCGTCTGAATACAGTATAACAGGTTCTACCTCTGTATCAAGGCCAGCAAGATATAGATTCAAGCAATTTTAATTTTTATTTGATCAGCGTTTACCGTCTGTTTCCGACCATGGATAGCATGAAGCACGTTTGTCACCTGCGCTGTACACCGACAAGTTGTAACAGTAAAGTTTTCTCATGTAATATACATTACACTAACCAAGGAAAATGGAGTGTACAGAACCGTCTGTAGATCGAATGTACATGTGTGAACTCTTTGAAATTCGCTTCCGAACATTTTTTCTTCCAGTTTTCAGGTGTGGCTTTTCTTTTGCGAACAGTTCGTCTTTGTGTTGGAGAATGAATTTTGCTGATTTTTGGTGTCCCTACTGGCGCTTCTCCCGCAGTTTGTGCTTCTTCCGAATTAGAATTGTCGACGTTTTCTAGATTCAGAATTATAGGTCTTGCTGTATTATATCTCTGAATCTCCATTTTGGCAACAAGCGTCATAATGCTTTATGGCATTTGGGATAGATATGTGCGCGATGCTTATTTCACTGCTTCTTTCACCTTGGTTCAAAATAGGCTTTATTACGATTTTCAGAAGCTCTGGCTTGCTGGTATATATTGATACAACACGTTTGGTGTAATTTTCTAGGGCAAGTGGCAGCATGTAAACTTTGTTTTACCAATAGTCATCGTTCTTTAGACTTTGAATCTCAACCAAAAACTGTCCTTCGAAGTTGCATACTTCTTTTGAGTTGTTATGTTTGTTTTGGGGGAAAACGATACACTCTAGAGCATTTTCCTCTAAATGAGAACAAATCGACTGTCTGAGCTGCGTATACGACTCCAATATGTGTGGCGAATGACATGCTCCTTCAAAGAAGCAGTTCCCATGTGGAAGCACTCTTACACGAGATAATCCTTCTTTATTCAAGATGTTAATTATTCGGCCTTCATTTTCCGTTATATCTAAGTGATTTTGATAATTTCTGATAATTGCAGCATGGCTTCCTATCTGTTTTTGCCTAGCAAGTTCTTGCTCATCTCTGGCGGTCTCATGATCAGTCACTGTTAACGTAGTGGCATGCTGGTCACATGAAATATCTGGTGGTTTCGGTTTGACATTAGACACGGAATCAGTCCACATCTTTCTGAACGCATCAGCTTTTTCCATTTGATTTTCGCACAGTCAGACAGATCAGATAAGTATTCTGAGTCAGATGAATTAAACACTTTAGAATTTGGGATATACGAGTATGTTCCATCCTCGGAACTAGCTGTGTAACTTTGTTCAGTAAATCGATTAACAAGAACACAAAGAGGTATGCTATCATCATCATCGTCATCACCAGAACTTGAACTTGGTTTAAATCCATTAATTGAGTGTTTGTGTGCTTTCCTTGTTGTACATTTTGTACTGTGAGGAACATTTTTGGTAGTCTATAAGTCGTCTGAAATTACAGTCATATTATCCTTCTTTTCACTATGACTCTTGTATTGTCTTCCTTCGGAGAAGTTTCCTTAGAAACAGTTTTATTTCCATTTAGTTCAGAGATATCAATATCATATACGTCGTTTAAAGGAGGGGTTTCCATAAGGCCATTTTCCTGGGACCTAAATTTTCCAATCATATTTTTAGTACAAATAGATATATAAAGGGGACGTGTTTTGTCGAAAAGTCTGAATCGAACGGACCTTTGGTTTGGTGTATATTGCATATTGAAAGTGGGTGGGGTAATTTTTTTTCAGGCGCTACCCGAGGTTCTTATTAATCAATTTTCTATCTAAATGTAAATAATTGGCGAAATTTTTTAAAACATTATGTTTTGTATATGAGCCCATATTAAGATGACATTAAATCCATTGGCTTGCTTATTATAGATATTAAAATATTTGGAATTTTATGTAATTTTTCATTTTTTTGTATATTTTCATCTCCCAACTTTGGGGAAAACATCAACACGTTTTTATAAAGTGGCATAATGGAATAATATTTTAGGTGAGAACTTGTTAATAAATGGTCATTGCAAAATTATGGGGGATTTTTGATAGATAGTCGGGTAAATGAGTTACGGGCCCTTGAATGCACGAAAACCCATGACAAATTGTGGAATAAATAACAAAATACATTTTTTCTGATTTTCTTTCGCACAGAAAGGCAGAAATGTTTAATTAGCTTAAATTATAGCTGGCCTCAGCAAATAGTACTATAAATAAGCTATTGTGGTCAGTTTCGTCTGTTGTCCGCCCGTCTGTCTGTCTGCCCGTCCATAATATCAGGTTTACACTCCAGAATCCACAAATATTATCCGATCTTCACCAAACTTTGTCAAAATGTGTATGGTCATAAGCCCTTGTGTTAGATAAATTTTGGACGGAATTGCTGCAGAAAGTGCTGAGTTATGTGCCCTTGAATGTCAAAAAATGCTATTTTTTGACAATTTTTGCGATCAAAAATTTTCAAATATTACCCAATCAAATGCAAAACCAAGTGAAAATGTTTGCATTTATAATATCTTGGGTGAGTGTGATTTTCATCCAGATCGAAATCGCAAATTTTGAGTTATCTGCCCTTGAATTTGGCAAAATTGCTATTTTAGACTTCATTTTCTCTTTAGCATCCACCAATATTTTAAAAAATGAAAGCACAATTTGGACAAATTGTTGATGTCCATTAGATCTTTTATAGGTTAAAGTTTTGGCATCATTTGAAATGCTTTTCCCAAATTATCTGCCCTTGAATTAGACAAATTTGTGGGTTTATGTGCAAATCTAGGGCTAATACGGCAATTTTGTTAAATTCAAGGGCGGATTACTCAAGATAAACATTTTCAATCTGGCTGAAATTCTTACACGTCTGATATATAATAGACAGAAATAATTTGTCCTCTATCGGTTTTAATTGTTCCATGTTTGTGGATGCTAAAGGGAAAATAAAGCCGAAAATGCAATTTTGCCAAATTCAAGGGCGGATAACTCAAAATTTACGTTTTCAATCTAAATGTAAATCACACTCACCCAAGATATTATAAATGCAAACATTTTCACTTGGTTTTGCATTTGATTGGGTAATATTTGAAAATTTCTGATTGCAAAAATTGTCAAAAATAGCATTTTTTGACATTCAAGGGCATATAACTCAGCACTTTCTGCAGCAATTCCGTCCAAAATTTATCTAACACAAGGGCTTATGACCATACACATTTTGACAAAGTTTGGTGAAGATCGGATAATATTTGTGGATTCTAGAGTGTAAACCTGATATTATGGACGGGCAGACGGACAGACGGACGGACAACAGACGAAACTGACCGTAATAGCTTATTTATAGTACTATTTGCTGAGGCCAGCTATAATTTAAGCTAATTAAATATTTCTGCCTTTCTGTACGAAAGAAAGTCAGAAAAAATGTATTTTGTTATTTATTCCACAATTTGTCATGGGTTTTCGTGCATTCAAGGGCCCGTAACTCATTTACCCGACTAGCTATCAAAAATCCCTCATAATTTTGCAATGACCATTTATTAACAAGTTCTCACCTAAAATATTATTCCATTATGCCACTTTATAAAAGCGTGTTGGTGTTTTCCCCAAAGTTGGGAGATGAAAATATACAAAAAAATGAAAAATTACATAAAATTCCAAATATTTTAATATCTATAATAAGCAAGCCAATGGATTTAATGTCATCTTAACATGGGCTCATATACTAAACATAATGTTTTAAAAAATTCGCCAATTATTTACATTTAGATAGAAAATTGATTAATAAGAACCTTGTGTAGCGCCTGAAAAAAATTACCCCACCCACTTTCAATATGCAATATACACCAAACCAAAGGTCCGTTCGATTCAGACTTTTCGGCAAAACACGTCCCCTTTATGTATCTATTTGTACTAAAAATATCATTGGAAAATTTAGGTCCCAGGAAAATGGCCTTATGGAAACCCTCCTTTTCAGACTCTAAAACATCATCACAAAGCAGAGTATCCATTCCCTCATTGTCAATTATTTTTGAATATGTATACATTTCTTAATTGTTCTCTAAAATATAATGAAAGCCGCGCATATTTTCCAAGTCTTCTGTGAATTTTGATTCATTTTCTTAAATGTCTTTTAAATCATCTTCCTTTCCAAGGATTGTTGTAACCAAGTCATGCTCAAGTTGCACATGCCTTTTCTCCATCGAGATGTGTTTTGTACGGGTATTGTTGTAACATTAATATGTCTCCTTATAAGAATTTTTCCAACGAAAAAGAGGAACAAGAATTGTCCGCGGACAATAAAGCTCGCCCTAATGAAAGCTTGTTACAAAGAAAAGTCATTTCCAAGTCAAGGTAAAAAGATCATAGCCCAAAATGAAATTTTTTAAAAGTAGGTCAAACTCCAAGGTCAATGTCACAAGGTCCAAAGTCATGGTCAAATATGAACCGTGTTGGAAGGAGGTGTCCATATGTGAAATATCAAGGCTGTAGGTGTAAAAGGGCATGAGTTATAGGACAGATTAAAGTTTTTTAAAAGTAGGTCAAACTTCAAGGTCAAGGTCACAAGGTCAAGGCCAAATGTGAACGGTGTTGGTAGGTGTCATTGTGTAAAATATAGAGACTGTATGGGTAAAAGGACATGCGATATAGGCCAGGTTAAAGTTTTTTAAAAGTAGGTCAAACTCCAATGTCAAGTCACAAGGTCCAAGGTCATGGTCAAATGTGAACGGTGTTGGTAGGAAGTGTCCATGTGTGAAATATCAAGGCTGTAGGTGTAAAAAGACATGAGATATAGGGCAGGTTAAAGTTTTTTTAAAAGTAGGTCAAACTCCAAGGTCAAGGTCACAAGGTCCAAAGTCATGGTCAAATGTGAACGGTGTTGGTAGGAGGTATCCATATGTGAAATATCAAGGCTGTAAGTGTAAAAAGACATGAGATATAGGCCAGGTTTAAGTTTTTTAAAAGTAGATCAAACTCCAAGGTCACAAGGTCCAAGGTCATGGTCATATGTAAATCATGTTGGTAGGAGGTGTCCATGTGTGAAATATCAAGGCTGTATGTGTAAAAGGACATGAGATATAGGCCAGGTTAAAGTTTTTTAAAAGTAGGTCAAACTCCAAGGTCAATGTCACGAGATCCAAGTTCATGGTCAAATATGAATGGTGTTGGTAGGAGGTGTCCATATGTGAAATATCAAGGCTGTATGTGTAATAGGGCATAAGATATAGGCAAGGTTAAAGTTTTTTTTAGGCCAGGTTAAAGTTTTTTAAAAGTAGGTCAAATTCCAAGGTCAAGGTCACAAGGCCATGGTCTCAAATGAAAGTTCTTGGTGAGAGGTATTCACATGTGAAATATCAAGGCTGCAGGTGTAAAAGGGCATGAGATATAGGCCAGGTTAAAGTTTTTTAAAACGGTCAAAAAGTGGGTCAAACTCCAAGGTCAAGGTCACAAGGTCAAAGGTCATGGTCTCAAATTAAAGGTCTTGGTTAGAGGTACCCACAGGTGAAATATGAAGGCTGTATCTCTAACAGGACATAAGATATGGGCCATGTTAAAGTTTTTGCGGACGCCGACGCTGACGCCGACATCCGGGGGTATGACAAAGCTCTTCCGAGACTATCGTCCCGGGCGAGCTAAAAATGCTTTGTTACATGTAATTATTACATTAATAAAGGGAAATATCACATTACAAGTGTATTATACATAAGATTTACCGTAAAATTATGATACTCTCCTGGATAATGTATACCAAATTCCTTTTTCTACAAAGTTCTGTTTTAATTTTCGCATAACTGTTCACTAAATGCCTGTAAAATGCAATTTTACTAGTTATTGAAAATGTTTCATAAACTGTCTACATGTATGACATTATGTCAGTAAAATTAATAGAAAATACAGCTTTCATTTAATGGAGAAGGGCGTGGAAATGAATTGATGTCATGCTACATCAGTGATCTGATACATTGTTATCAACACCAATTAGCTGGCCGTGGTGAAATATCTCGAATGAAAAACAGTATTTACAGATACAATTGACTGGTTTGGAGAAAGTCTAGTTTCAAACACAGTATATGAAAAAGCCAAAATCACCTATAGCTAAATGATATAGTATGGTCTATACCGTTTAAGAATTAAACTCTAACAAACATATACTAAAGGAAAAAAGAAACGCAACAAAAAAAATTTGATCATACGTTTTGGTTTTGTCTTTCTAAAAAATCGCCCTAATTCGGGTACTTTTTTCAATGCGTAGTAAAACTTCATCATTTGACTTTCCAGTGCCAAAATTTCATCAAGGTCACAGGCTTTACGTGCCATAGATATGCGTTTAAATAAGTGCGATTTGGCGTCAACGTTAAATGTGTTCTTGCTTGCAATCCAATTTGACGTTAACGATTCCTGACTGATATTTGATTGATGTACTGCCCATCAATAGCATAAACAGTTTTTTTCGGTAAGAGAATTTGTTTCAGTAGGTAAAATGAGCGAACGTTATAGTCCCGACGTCGTGACGTTAGACGTTGACGACCGCTTTTCGGGCGACCGTCAGTTGTTCCGTTCATTCTAAGACGTTATCTCAAGCAATATTTTGTCAACCGATGAACACCAAAGTCAGCAGCAATTGCGGGTTGAGATGTTCAATTCGTAAACATCACAATTGCTACCGTACGACGTCTTTCAATAAGTTGCAAAATGATATGAGGGATTAAATCCAAACGAAAATCATTGCCTTTTGTCGAGTCGACGTGCATCTACACAATTCAAAAGCGTTTTATGTAAAGTTTGGGTATCAAAAGGTTTGCACGCGAGAAACGTGTAAACGTCTTTTTTGACGTTATCTGACAGGTAAGACAAGTTCTACCGTAAACACAAAGATCAATATCAAGATACAGTTCCCTGTAATTATCAGTAACAACTTTGACTCAATAACATAAAAGAATTGAGAGAAATAACAAAAAATAGTTGTTGCGTTTCTTCTTTCCTCTAGTATATATTATCGCTAGATAGAAATTTCTGTCATGACAAAGACGGGGAATAAATGTTGGACATGTGAAAACCATAACAGTGTATCACTTTATGATACAATCTGGCTGGACATTTCCTTGAAAAATTCATTAATCCGTAAAAGCCATAATGCTGTATTCACAGTTGCCATCATTTGGCAGAACAATTTGTTGCTAAAACTCAAAAAAATAAATGTATCTGAAAATACGTTCTTCTTTTCCTAGAACTTGGGCTCAATCTTAGATACGAGGTTTGATCTTTGTTCAATATCTTAAAAAGTATTTAAGATAAAGGGCTGAAATTTCGGGAGGATATGGAACTAGGCCATATTCAATTTAATAAAGCAAAAAAAGATTTTTTGAAAAAATACGAGATACTATGGTCTGGTTTTCAACAGACGATAAACTGAATTTTAGACCGATCTAAATACAATCTGTAAACGCAGAGACCGTTGAAAGAAAAATGATTTGCTTATAATATGAAAGGAAAATGTTGGACAAAAGAAGAAAATGCAGGTTATCGGCATTTCTTCTTTTGCTTCAATGTTTTCCCGTGTTTCTCGTGTTAGACATATAAAAAAAACTTGACTTGTTTGGAAAAGGGCTAAAGTAGCAAAAGCTCGTTATATTGTTTTTATTCTTACATTTCTAAACCCATTTTAAAGGGACCGCTGAGAGAGTTTTGGTGTGGCATTGCGGTAAAAAATTAAAAACGAGTCTAATGACCGTCAAACTTTGCGTCTTCCCCTAAGGTATTCTACCCCTAATGAGATTTCACTCGACGTCAGATTTCCGGCGACGTCAAACAATCGGTGGTGAAAAATGCCGCTATAATGTGGTCGTATACAAGATGGGATGTATTATGAATGTTTACGGCGTCGCACCAAAATCCGACGTTGCGTGATTCTCATTAGGGATGGACTACCTTAAAATCGCCAATTACCACATTGATGTCTAAAAACCTTTCTCTCTGGCTTTCACCCACAGAATAGATACAAGCGTTAGTGAACGGAATTTGGCCAGGCCCAGAATAGCTATGAATTAATTCTATTGGTGTGTATTTATGCCTTTCCGCGCGCGCCTTGGAAAACATTGGGACAAAAGAAAAAGCTGATAACCAGCATTACTTTCTCCTGCCTCCATGATTTCTGTGCTAAATTGGACAATAATCCTATCTCCATGGGCGTAACTGACCGAAAATAATGTGTTGGAAAAACTCATGACGAATGCACCAGCTGAGGCACGGAACGTTTGTACGGGATATGATATCCCTCTCTTGTTGGGGGGGGGGGGATATCTGGGACCTTCCCGAGAAGTTTTCAAAGTACAGACAGTCATTTGTTAGCCCCTGATGGATTTTTGGCATAACGTCGGTGTAAATGCAAAACCTCGTATGTCGATTCTTGCGATTTTCAAAGTACAAACTTGTGTGTCCAGTTAAAGAAAATTCTTGTGGATTTGAGAAAGTTTTACTGATTACTGATTAATGGCAAATTATTTGTGAACAATTACGTCCAAATTTCAAGTTAGACATTTCAGTTTGGGAAAAGTTATTACACTTTTTCCCTCCCCTTTGAAATTTTGCAAAAAACGAGATACGAAGTTTTGCATTTACAACGACGATAAGTTGTTTCTGGCGATTCAGGCTCTTTTTCCAATTAAATGGTTGCTACGCATATGGTTTATTACGCCGTCGGTGGCTACTTTGGAATAGACCCATTCTATGTTTCGTTGTTTGGGAAAACCTTAATCCTTTCCCAAAAAGCAATTTGAAAGCGAACGACAAATATGCGCCAATAAATAAAGGATTTTATTTACAATAAAGCACAGAAAATAATGAGACAAAAGGAGAAAATGCTGATATTCAGAATTGTCTTCTTTTGTCTCAATGTTTTCCCAAGCCTTTAATATTGTGGATGTCAAGAGCAGGTATTTTTTGGGAAAGAGTAGTAGTTCCGTTTTGATCTCTATAATTCAACCTTTCTCAAACATCACCTCTTTGGGTTATCAAACATATAAGCTGGTGCAGACGACATTATTGGTGACAATTGCTTGTGCCATAGCATAAAAATCATTGGAGAATAAGATGTGTTGGTGAAACACGAATAACCCCGAAATGGCCGATATTAAGTTTTTGGACAGACATATGGACAGTCAGACAGACAGACAGATGGACACGAGTAAAACAATATGCCCCCGATCTTTCGATACGGGGCATAAAAAGGGTAAATGCTCTTATCAGCATTTTCATTTTTTCTTTTTATAGTAGAGTTTTTTAAAAGCTGGCTTGAATAGAATGTCAAAAGCTTGTATTTGATGGGAATGGACTAACCATCAAGACTTAGTTTTGACAATACTTATAGAAATAGACTTAACAATACTTTGAGGCAAAAGGAAACAGTATGTATTGCTGATAAGTGATAACCAACACTTTCTCGTCTTGTATCTATATTTACTGCTCAATATCGTACAAAAATCACATCTTAATCAACATACATATTGTTTTCTGCAGCAGCCTTAAAATAGGAACAGTCTGAAATAGTGTTGTTTGGGAATGGCCATTTTTGATAAATGCGCAAAACAGTAGTCTGAAGGGTTTTTACACATTTTGGATCAATTTATTTTTTTCTTTTCTATGATATAGATACAATGTGCACATGTATATTATTCATAACCAAGAAACATAAAATTTACCTCAATAAGTGCAGGCTGAGAACCAACCCCTTCAATATTTGAAACTCCATACAGAGTTTCTTTGTGAGATCATCATGATTTCACGATAACAACAATTTCCCCCTCTGCATTTAATCCATTCCCAAATGACAAAAATTAGAGTTGTCTAATTTGATAGCTGCTGCCTACGACAAAATGAATGATACCACAGGTATAATTTGAAAAGAATAAAGCTCAGAAAACATTGAGGCAAAGCGATAAAATGCTGATTATCAGCATTTTCTTCTTTTGTCACAATGTTTCCTTAAGCCGCTTCTATTAGGAGCGTCGGAAACTGGTTTTGTTTGGGAAAGGGTGAGACTCGAGACCCTCAACCAAATTCTATGCATGCTTTGTTATGCTTATAACGGCTGGTTGCATTCAAAGAAATTACCAGAGAAGGCATTGAAAAACATCAAAAGAAAAGAAGAAACTGCTGATAACCAGCATTTCTTCATTTCTCTTTGTTTTCTATGAGCACAATCAAATAACATTTCTGAGGTACATGTATTTATCTTATATTGTATGCAAAGGTTTTCAATTTCAACAAACCTAATAAAAATATGTGATAGTCGTTTGGAAACTACTCATTTGACCCATTCTCACTTAATGATGCTTTTTGGACACACTTCACGATAAACGCTTTGTAAGTTTACAGTTGTGGAAAATGAAGAAATTGCTTCAGGCAGTCCAGGAAAAAATGTAAAATATCATTCTGTTGAAATTGCTGTCTACAAGCATCTTTGAATTAGGACCGGCCAGTCTGAAGTTCCGGTAATGGGTCCGGTAATAGTCCTTGAACATTAAACACAGACTTGCTTCTTTTCACTGTTCATTATTGGTTCAACATGAGCATTGGATCCAGGCTAGGTCAACATCAATTCAGGGCCTGAAAAATAAAGAATAATTCATTAACATTTTACAAATTCAACTTTAACCCTTTCCCAAACAGCAACAAATAGGTAATTTTGTATACATAACATAGAATTTTTGCAAACACTGAGAGAAAAACAATGATAGTAAATATCATTTTTCTCTTTCTTCTGGCTAAGAACAAACTATAAGAGTAGATGACCCTAGCAAAAATAATGGACAACTTTGACTACCCTGTAACCGATTATAATTGAAATGATAACCAACATTTTCTTCACTATTTTCTGAACTCAACTGGTACTACAACATTAAATTTTCTCCATTTGTATTTATGCAAATTCACTACAGCACCCTTATCCTTCCCCAACAGCAATATTTTAGACTGGTCCAATCAGAGGACAGTCACAGATGACAAAACTATGTAAAGTTAAGAAATTATTCTTATACAATATAGCACAGAAAATGTTGCGACAAAACAATACAATTAGCTACTAGCATTTTTCTTCATTGCCACAATGTTGTCCATGCCTTTTCCACTGAGGACATCAAAACCATGTATTTAGAAGTGACATTTAGAGCAAACTAAAGAAGTAATTTGAAAAGGGGGTAATATTTACCATGTATATATCACATTTCGTTAGTTAGTACCACTCTATTTCCTTTATAACTTCAACAATAATTTTATATACTGTAGTTCTGTGATTCATTCTTTACGTGGAATGCTATTTTATCCAGTTGTTCCTCTAAATCATCCGACAAGGCCTGTCAATCAATCTGAAAACATAAAATTGTTGACACAATATCACAATATTATTCCTCAGGGAATACAATTAAACACTATTATAAATTACTCAATTCAATATTTCGGCAAAATTTGCCTTTTTCAAGAGTTTGAAAAACTTAATCGCACTACATATTTTGTAAACTAATACAGCCATTTTGTTTTTCTAACTGCGGATATGACGTCGACGTCGCTTTATCTGCGATATCACGACGTTAACGTTCCCGCGCATTATCGGACGTCAAATGACGTTATTTAAAACCGCGCGGCATTCTCATTACAGTTACTGTATTAGTTTACAAAATAATTATGTAGTGCGATTAAGTTTTTCAAACTCTTGAAAAAGGCAAATTTTGCCGAAATATTGAATTGAGTAATTTATAATAGTGTTATAAAATTGTTGTTTTCTGATTTAACCATTCAAACATAATGACAAATTTGGACCCTCAAAAAAGATAAAAAGCTTTGAAAAAGGTGTAACAAGTATCTGGTGTTGTATGTAACACATAAAGTCCCCTACCGGCTTCACATTGACTCAATATGGTAATCAATAATAGATTAAGATGAACAAGTCATCAAAATAATTGTCAAACATATGAAATGTTATGCCCAAAATTTCGGAAATATAATTCAAATGACTTGAATAAAGTTACTAAAAGATCAATGATTTGTAATTGCTACCATAGCAAGTGTAATTTTATAAAATAAGAACAACGGTAATCTAAATGTTTAGTGGTATTTTTTGCAAGCAAGTTTTCAGCGATCTTAATAAGTTATAAAGACCTTATTCCTTTCCCACACGGCAAAAATTTAGGGTTGTCTAATTCAAAAGCTGCTGTAGACCCCATAATGGATGTTAATGAGAGCAGGAATTGTGTACAATACAGTAGAGAAAATATTGAGACAAAAGAAGAAAATGCTGATTATCAGCATTTTCTTCTTTTGCCTCAATGTTTTCCCACACATTTTCTAATAGGGACGTCAAAACCAGGTCTTGTTTTGGAAAGGGTTAAACAAGACTTACATGAGTTGTTGTCTCTGCTGTGCCCACTATACAATTCATGCAAGCAATAGACAGATGCAAGAAATAGTATCAATAACAGTTACCTTGTCTGATCCAAGATGTTTTTCTTCAGTCTTGTTGGTAAGAAATGCGAACTTTCACTGGAGGTGATTAATACTGCTGCATCACCACCCTGACTAACATGGCTTATATTTTTTTTATATTTTAAAACATGTTTCATCAAGTTAGCTTGCTTAGTTATTAAGTTATTGCAGGATCCATTTTTTGCCATATTTTCACTATTTCCGTTACCATAGCAACCGCACTTTTCGTCAAAGAACAAAGATAAAATGATGTCCATAATCTACACATTGCCATCTAGTCATATACCAAGTCTCATCAAATTAGCTTGCTTACTTATTAACTTTTCGCAGGATCCAATTTTTTTGCCATATTTTCACTATTTCCGTAACCATAGCAACAACAATTTTAGTCTAAAAACAAAAATAGAATGATGTGCATAATCTACACATTGCCATATAGTCATATACCAAGTCTCATCAAACTAGCTTGCTTAGTTATTATCTTATCGCAGGATCCCATTTTTGGCCATATTTTCACTATTTCTGTAACCATAGCAACCTCAATTTAAGTCGAAAAACAAAAATAAAATGATGTGCATAATCTACACATTGCCATCTAGTCATATACCAACTTTCATCAAAAACGCTTGCTTAGTTATTAAGTTATCGCGGGATCCAGATTTGAGCGGACAGACGGACGGACGGACGGACAGACGGACGGACGGACAGACGGAGGGCAAACCTATAGTCCCCTCCGGTGTGAACACCGGTAGGGGACTAAAAAATGAATACATTTTTGTGTAGATAACATATAATTTTTTTTCATTTAAAACAATGTTTTCTACACAAAAGAACCAAAAAAAAATGTAAAATTTTATTTATGAATTTGAAACATTTTAATTTTCATGGGATTTCAGCATGTGCATTGTTAGGTGAACTAAGGATAATCCTTTCCTGGACAAGACTTGGTTTTGATGTCCCTCGTGTACACAGAGACAAAAGCAGCAAATCGTTGTTGTAAATGCAAAACCTCGTATGTCGATTCTTGCGATTTTCAAACTACAAACTTGTGTGCCCAGTTAAGACAATTCTCCCAGGTTTTGAGATATTTTTACTGATCAGTATTAATGACACCATTATCTGTGAATAATATGTCCAAATTTCAAGTAAAACATTTCAATTTGGGAAAAGTTTATACACTCCCCCCCCCCCCCCCCCCACACACACACACTTTAAAATTTTCCAATATATTTTATTATAATATCATTCACAAATTTCACCTTTAACACCCCAAACGCTGGCAAACAGGGACGCCTTTTGACACTCTGAAATCAGAAAACATTGTGGAAAATGAAGAAATTACCTGTGATAACATATTTCTTCATTCCTCACAATATTTCCTACCCAGAAAGACCAAAAAATGTAAACTTCCATTCACTAGATATTTTCTTCTGCAACATCTTTTAATTTGGATCAGTCTAAAATTCTGTCGTTTTGCAATGGGTTAAAAAAGTAATAAATAGCATCTATTAATTTTGTAGTCTGCAACAACTTCAAAATTGGATCATCCTAAAATTTTGTCTTTGGCAAAGGGTTAAATCCTTTCCAAAAACACAAAAAATATAGGACTGTTCTAAATTTAAAGCTTTCTGTGGTGACAAAACTAATGTCATCAGAGATGGGAAATGTGTAACAATATAGCATAAACAATAAGCAGGATAAGGGAGAAAATACTGGTAATCAAAATTAATTTTCCTTCTTTTGTCTCTGTGTTTCCCAAAGAATTTCCAATTAGGGATGCCAATAGCAGGTGGTGTGTGGAAAAGGGTTAAGAACTGTTGTTGGTAGGGAAAGGTGAAAAATGAACATAAAAATGTATAGTGTTTATCTAAATGATAATCATGTATGAAAACATTGTGGGAAATGAAGGAAATACTCAAAATGAGCTATGTCTTTTTTTCCCCAAAATGTTTCTATTTTTCAGTGTTTGATATGACTTGAGATACCTACAAATCCCCATATGGTGACAATTTTGAAGACATTGACCCTTTCCCAAACAAGATCTAGCTTTGATAACCTGCGTAAAACATGCCCAGTGATCGCATGACTTTGTTATGGTATATTATCTTAACTTGTGTAATCAACAATGCTGGGCAAGAATTCAATTTTCCTAAATGTTCAATTATTTATTTTGTGGTTTGCAGTAACTGAGAATTTTGACAATCCTAAAATAAAGTTGTTTGGTAATGCATGAAGATGATGGCCATCATGCATAGGTAAAGAATAGTAGGGGCCTAGTTACCCTTGGCCCCTAGATTTTGGGCTAGGCCACAGAATGTTTAGAGAAAATGACCACGCCCTTAATGTTATGTATTGAATTTTGCTATTCTGGACCCCTAAGTTAAAAAGGTCTTTTTCCCTGCATCAGGGTATTATGTTACATAATTGAACGATAATTGATAGGTCAGATTTAATTGTACTTAAATGGAAAGTAATTAAACATATATTGCTCAAATGGAACGCCTAACCATGAATTCCTTTCATTTCTCATAGCAGTACTACCACAACATCCTAATCTAACATCCCACATACACTCATTTACTATTATCAAACCATTGATCGGAGACAATTTTGTCAGAAAGGATATTTGCCGTGACCAGGGATCAAACCCGGGTCCTCACAGGTGAGAGTCTGATGCGCTACAAACTGCGCAATGACCATGTACCGTGATAAGACAAATGTAATGTAACTTGTAACAATATCCTGTAAGAATTGTGAATACATGTATTGCAAAATAGATTCATGAATGCTGTGTCGGAATTATTTGAGCAGAGTCGCAAACATTGGATGGCGGAACATTCCTCCTCCGAATGTTTACCAATCGTCCACAAGGTCCTGCCTAGAATCTGTAGTGGCAAATGGTATAAGTGGCAGGAAACATTGAAAGGTAGTGTTTATGCAAATAATTGTAAGTAAAAACATAATGGCAAAAGAAGACCATGAGCAATTTCATCTTTTCTCATCTTGTTTTATACGCAATTGATACATTTGCTATTTTGAAAATGCAAGATTTATTAGTTTTTGACATGGAACACTTCAAAATGCCTCTTTTTAGTGTCCATTTTGAATAAATAAAGATGTGGGACACTTTTGAAGCTGTAGGGGCATTAGACTGATTGACATTAAGCTGTAGTGGGGCTGATACAGCTTATGGGGCTGGGGAGGACACTGGTCCGAGAATGTGTTCATGTTCATAACAATTGTTACTGACATCACATGAAATAGTCCAGCCTCATTTGACTGTCATAGGGTATAAAGTAGACTACTTAAAAAGGAAAAATCAAATGTCAAAATCAGCACTTTCTGTGAACTTCGAAGATACCAAAAGCCATCAAAAAGGGGATCATAGAACAATATTACAGGGACAATATTAAGGTAGTCCATCCCTAATGAGATTCACTTAACATCGGAATTATTCGAGGAATGTTGTAAACATTTTGATGCGGAATGTTCAATCCGAATATTTACCAAAATCGCATTGTCATGAGTTCGCATGCGTAAGTTGACATTACCATTACCAAATGACAAACTATTAAGCTTGTCCATTGCAGGAGACATTTTTGATTTATGAAATTTTAATTTTTATGACTGATTTGGTAAAAAAACGTTGTGGGAAATGAAGAAGTACTCCCCAGCCTTATAATGCTACGGTCACAATGTGAAACTGCCACCGCGGGATTTTTGACATTGGCGAATTCCTAAACTCTAATGCCACCGGGCTATTATTTACGAATCGCTGCAAGTGGTCACAAATAACTACCAGTAAATGCCGCATGACGGGGCCCGGGCGGCGGCAGGTGGTTTCAAAGGTCCCGAGGTGCGCGTGTCGTCACAAGGATGTCGGCAAGTGGCAGTCAGGTGGCAGGCCTGCCACCGTCAGCTTTCAACTGCCACCGCCCGGCGACCTGCAATATTTCACCTGCCACCGGCCGCCAATTGGGCGTTTTAACTGCCACCGCCCGGCGCCCACCCGATAATCTGTCGGTGACGGGCTAGTTTCCGAGGAATTTAAAAATTAGACTGCTCTCAAAAGTTAACATTGTTCTCAAAATATCTAGTCTCAAGTAGGTTGAATTGTGAATATGCCCCCTAAATGCAACGAAAAGGGTAAAAACAAGGCGCCAGCCCAAAAGCGCCTTAGACCAGAACCCAATCCCCAGGAACTACTACAATCGCCATGACCATAATTGTATAGCGGATGAATGTTTCCTGATTTATATTAAGGGCCCCAGTCTGCACTCGGTAGATCGCCGTCCTGCCACCTACCAACACAAGCGGCCGCCTCCCTGCTGCCTTTCAATCTCCGCCCTGCCACCGGCAGATATTTAGAAATTGGACAGTGGCATGTCAATGGCATGACGGCGGCAGGGCGGGTGAAGGAAAGTAGCAGTAACTGTTACAATTTTCGAAGGCCTTCAAGCACTAAAACCGCGTAAAAATCGCGCTGCGGCACGCCTGCCACTTGACAGCTACCGCGCGAATTCGAAATGCACCCGGCCGGTGGCAGGGCGGAAAAAATCGGGCGGTGGCAGTAAGAATTTTAACTTTTTGTTAAAATTCTAAATGCCACCTTGTGACGTCCTAAATGCCAACTGCCGCCTGCCGATGTTGGCTGTCGCAGGGATGCCACCAGCCGAATTCATACGAAAACGCAGTTATCACGCCGGGCGGTGGCATTTAGTGATTTGTGACCATAGCATAAGCTGTATGGGCCCCACTACAGCTTCATGTAAATCAGTTTAAGGTTTACGAACTGAGAATGAAAACACCACTTTCTAGCCATACGAAATGCACCAAATTACACACACTTGTTAATACACTTCACACAGGTTGATTCACCAGACCGGATTTCAAGATTATGCTTCAAGAAGAAAATGATTTACAAATATCATTTTACTCTTTGTTCATATGCAAGGGAGGTAATTTTGAACATTTTTGTCAAATATTTACATAAGTATGCATTAATTCAAAACCATACAAAATGCTTATGTTTGTATTTGGAATGGAAATTAAACACAGTTTAGGAATTACTGGCACTTTTCAAATTTCGCCTCTGGCTCTGCATTTCATTCTCAGTTCGTAAACCTTAAAGCCCCTACTGCTTCAAAAGTACCCCTACAGCTTAATTTCTTCAAAATGGTCACCAAATAGAGACATTTAGAGGTATTTCATGTCAAAAACTGATGAATGATGCATTCTTAAAATTTAAGATTTTGTTTTTATTTATAATTATTTGCATGAACAAAATGTGTTTCAAGCAAACCGATACTTATAATTTGCCACTACGGCTTCAAATTATTCTGTGGAGAACCATGAATCCTAATCGGAGTCTTTTCTGATGTAAATACGCTCTCTGATATTTTGATTTTTCGCTTTTTACATCAGTGTGTTATTCTTTGAAAACAGCAGAAAGTTTGGTACAAGTTGTGAAACTTTGTTTTTGTGTATTAATTATATCCAATCACTCGTAAAACACTGAAGGTTATAGATCAATCATACCTGACCAAAAATTTCATTTCAAATCGGCCTGCTGAAAGAGTATAACCTTCCGAAATTTAACAACCCCTATTTCCAGTCGATTTCGTCGCCATTGTTATAGTAGATCACGTGACCAGATCTCGTTAGAAAAAAGAACAATCAGTTACTGTCACGTGACGGGTCACGTTATCGGCTTTGTTTTGAATTTCTTTCAAGTCACGTGACCACCTTTGTTTAAAAATCATAGAGTGTTCTTGTTGCAGAATTCAATTTATGTTGATCTGTTAAACTCGCCACTTGATAAATTGATAACGTATTGTTTTTCCTGTGAAATTCCGTTTATTTCGTTCTCCATGCTCGTAAGTTACGGAATTGACCCAACATAGCTGATTATCAGCAGTTTCTTCTTTTATTTCAATGTTTCCCAAGCCTTTTCTAATAGGGACGTCAAAACAGGGTATTGTTTGGAAAATGGTTAAGGTAGTCCACCCCTAATGAGATTCACTCGAGATTGGAATGATTCAGGCAACATTGCAAACATTCAATGAAGGAACATTCTACCACTGAATGTTTACCAAATCTCCCAAATAGGTGTTTGTATACGTAATGAATGTTAATGACAAGGCCCGGAATATTGCAATGTTGCGTGGATCTAATAAGGTGAACCATCTAAAGGCAAAAATCAAATGTTGACAATAAGCATTTTCTTCAAAATTTAATCTGCTAATTTTCCAAAATATAGTCTATTTTGGAAGTCAAAAGCAGATCTTGTATAATAAAATGTTAAATTGAAAAAGAAAAGCCCCATAAATCGAGGCTCACTGACACAGAACAGCCTAATGCCAAAAAAAAATGACCAAATTTTTTTCAGGTGCGAAGAGACTTGGGGACGAATTGCCAAATACGGATTAACTCAACTTTATTCACATTTGCAATGAGCGACTTAACTTAAAATGTTACTTACTTAAAATGTGTGAATTCACTTCAGAATTGGTGAAAAAACTATCGAATCGCGATGGGTTGTTGTTCTACGTTTTTGCCGTAAAGCATTTAATACGACATCAATTTTCGGAAGGAATTTGGAGGGAAATCAATTCTTGGTAACCGTAAATGCATATTACGGTCGTATCCTGAACGCTGATTGGCTTATTTACGGTAACCGAAATTGCATATTGCGGTTATGTTCTGGACGCTGATTGGCTGCAGTAACCGTAAATTAAGCTCGACTAACGCGCGGTTGGTAGCGCCGAGGCCGCGGCCTGATATGATTGAAATTAATGGAGACTTTGAAAAACAAAGTGTATACTTTCTTTTGCCTCTCAGTATATTATTTTTTCTAAACGAACGATTTTCTTTACAGCTAAAGTTGGTTTTAAGTGCGATATACAGCCAGTTCCTGAGGACCTAATCAAGGCTTACATATTCAAGCTGATGCCTGGGCACGTTATAAAAGTCCATTATGAGGAAAGAAGTAGTAAGTATGATTTTTGTCAATTTAACGCTTTGAGGAGAGATTAACAGGGATAGCGAATCTCGTCTTATCTCAGGGCCTTGGTGGGATTTCATTATCCAATTAGTTAGCTGTAAATTCCATAACAATTTAAAAATCTGATATAAATTTTCATTGGCTGAAACGTCAATTTACCGTCACTTACCAAAAATAGAATGGAAGTACATGTTATCAGAAAAAGTCACTTTAATTGGATGATCATCATTATTTGGATGAGTGACCAAGTGCGTGATCACTGTATGTGTAGACCTTTATTGGATAATGTCAAAATAACAATAAAGTTTGTCTTTTTCTCTAAATGTTTAAAAGAAGTCATTTTGTTTTCTAGTTTTCGTTTGTTTGGGAAAGAATTTACGATGGCAGATCTATTTGTCATCCACATGAATCAAAATAAAACATAGAGATCTAGTTCGTTTACTTTTTACATTGTTACGATGAATTTCAATAGACAGCATGACTTTATCTAGCTCGCTATAATGTTAGTATATGGCGGACAGGCCACATGACTTACAAAATGACGGCGGTCAATTTACTGCTTCTGGAATCATCTACTTTCCATCATGTAGCCAACCCACTTATGTGTCCGTCTCTCCATCCATAAACCTTCATTTGAAAATCTTCTATTCGGGAACTACTGAATGATTTCCTATCAAACCTCACTATATATTATTACAAATGCGCTGTCCAATTTAAATCTAGTACTTTGATTTTTCTTTACAGGCGAAGGAGAGATTCTTTATAAATACTGGACAGATGCTCAAGTAGCCCTTGGATGCCTTCGGAATATACGATGGCCAACAGGAGGTGGTGTTGAATCCTAGGTAAAGTACAACTTTATTATGCCCCATTTCGAAGAAAATGGGACTTATTGGTTTGCAAGTGTCGGTCTGTCTGTCGGATCACGTGACATGCTTTATTAAGCTAAATGATCACGTGGTCTGCCGAAACTTCTATTTTCAGAAAGCAAATTCTCCATTCCCTCTACTAAAAAAGAGCTGGTTGATGATGATGATGAAAATGATAACATAAATACTGTTGAACCTAGTCGAAACCAAGAAACTATCACAGCTATTGTACAAACTGACTCCATGGAAAACGAACAAAACGGGCAAGGTAGGTGGATATTATCGCTGCTTTTCAATGAAAAATTAGTATCTGCAGGTTGTATTAAGCTGCAGATACGAGGTTTTTTGTTGTTGTTGAAACGCGACGTTATAATATAGTTTTTAATAATTACTTAAGGAATATGTTTTAGGTTATAAAGCACATAAAAAATATTGAAGTGAAAGGATAAAACCGATGCTATTTTGTAGGAAGACCACAAAACCGAAGATTAAATCAAGCTGCAGTTACGAGATTTTCGATGAAGTGACAAAATGCGCTGTTTATCACGTATGTCTAAATAAAACGGGTACTGTTTCTGTTTAAAGAAATTAAGTATTCGCCTTCTTCGCTATTGTGATAAAATGATACTGATTTCAGCTTTATGGGTAGAAATAAAAAAACACAAACTTTTGAGTTGAAATGATTGAAATTAAGGGAGACTTTGAAAAACAAAGTGTATACTTTCTTTTGCCTCTAAGTAAATTATTTTTTCTAAACGAGCGATTTTCTTTACAGCTAAAGTTGGTTTTAAGTGCGATATACAGCCAGTTCCTGAGGAACTAAACAAGGCTTACATATTCAAGCTGATGCCTGGGCACGTTGAAAAAGCCCATTATAAGAATCAGAATGAATAGTGTTTTAAGGCCCGTCGACTACTAGGGTCATATTGGGCGCAACAGCAACACATACCTGGATGTATACAAAATTACTGATATGTATATAGTTACATAAACATCCAGAAAGGTAAATTATAGTGACTATATATCTAATTCAAGAATATATAATGTTACCTAGTATAAAATTAATCAATACTTTTATTATAACACAATATTAAAACTAGACAAAAACAACCATGAACCATGAATAATCCGATGTGAGGACGAATAGACATGGGCTCCTCCCAGATCAGAGAACACCCATGTCCGAGTTCACTCGACCGGAAAATCCACAGAACAAATAAATATAGAATATTAAACGAAACTAAAGTATCACAGATCAAATATCACAGACTATAATAAAAAGAGCTATATCTTTCTAAAGAGATTACATTCTTTAAGAAAGTTAAAAATCGACTCAGGCCTCACGGTATCAAATAACGATTTCAAATTATCAACGTTAAAGTGTCTGTTTCTTATTATGGCAAGATCTACACAATCAATGAGTAGATGTTGGACAGTAAGTGTCTCATTACAAGGAATACACTGCGGTTCTACCTCGTTCTTTAATAGGTGCGAATGGGTCAAATGAGTATGACCGATTCGCAATCTGGCCAAAACTAACTCTTCGCGGCGGTCAGACCGAAGACCTGGCAGCCATTCACCAAGTGAAGGTTTAATCAAGTATAATTTATTTCGTTGATTTGCCTGGTCACTCCAACAGTTCTGCCATACATTGTGGATAAAAATATTAATTAGAGGTTTAAAATCAGTAAAAGGAACTTTAAAAGGTAAAACATCTAGTGACAGCGCGTCCTTGGCAGCCCTATCTGCCTCTTCGTTGCCTCGTAGACCACAATGGCTTGGAAGCCAGCAAAAGACAATATCAGTATCTTCATCAGCAGCATAGATACGAGACAGCTTTTCAAGAAGTTTAACTATGATAGGGTTGTCCGTTTTCTCGTGTTCCAGCGCTTGCATACTAGATAAAGAGTCAGTGAAAATAATGTAACGCCAATAACCATTTTCAATAATGTGCTCGAGCGCAAGGTCAATAGCCTTGAGCTCGGCAGAGAAAATGGATGAATTATCAGGCAGACGATACTGATATTTGTAACCATCCAAGATGGCAGCTGAAGCAACTTTTTCTTCATTTTTAGACCCGTCTGTATAAATTTGAAAGTGCATAATGTGTTTTTCCTGTATTTCAAGGAATTTAGTTTTAAATACAACTTGATCAGTTTCAGATTTTTTAGTTGAAGCTAGATCATAAATAAAGGCGGGACTTTTAGACGACCACAAAGGAACGTCTGGAACTTTATGTTCGGCCACATCATCTAGATCGAAATCTAGAGATTCTATGTCAGCTCTACAACGTAAACTAAAGGGTGGAATTTCCGATTCCTTCTTTTTGAAGTCCTCTTCGTAAAGAGGTTCAAAAACAGAATCATGTGTAGGATTGTCTGGATTTGATTTCAATTTCAAATAGTAATCCATAGACAATTTCTTTCGACGTAAGTTTAAAGATGGTTCGTTTGCTTCAGCATAGAGACTATTAATTGGCGATGTTTTAAATGCGCCCAACGCAATACGTAAACCTTGATTGTGTATTGAATCAAGCTTGCGCAAGTAGGATTGACGGGCGGATCCGTAAACAACACAACCATAGTCTAGTTTAGATCTCACAAGAGATCTATAAAGACGTAATAAAACTTTTTTATCTGCTCCCCAGTCCATACTGGAGACGACACGTAAAAGATTTAGAGCTTTCTTACATTTATTGCTCAAATATTCAATGTGCGGAATGAACGATAATTTAGAGTCAAATAAAAGACCTAGGAATTTGAATTCTGGGACAACTTCGATTCGGATTCCGTCCAGAGTCAGTTCTGGATCGGGATGGACTTTTCTGGATTTTCAGAAATGCATACATTTTGTCTTGGTTTTAGAAAATTTGAAACCATTTTCATTCGACCATTTACTCAGGTTATTTAAAACCTGTTGTATCTGTCGTTCGATGGTATGCATATGTTTCGAACGATAACAAATACAAAAGTCATCAACGTAAAGAAAATATTCAATACCAGGGCAAGTAGCCTTAATAATATTGTTGATTTTAACACTAAAAAGTGTAACAGAAAGAATGGATCCCTGGGGGACACCCATCTCCTGATCATGAGGATCAGAGAGCGTATCTCCAACCCTGACTCTAAATTGCCGTTCATCCAAAAATGCAGAAATGAAATAAGCAAGGCGACCTCGTATACCGAAATCATGGAGGTCATTCATGATTCCATACTTCCATGTGGTATCATATGCACTCTCTAAATCAAAAAAGACTGAAACAACGTGTTCTTTCTTGATAAAAGCTTCTCGTATAAAAGTCTCGAAGCGAACTAAATGATCGAGAGTGCTTCTTTGCTTACGAAAGCCACTTTGGGCCGACGTAATAAGTTTGTTTTTCTCAAGAAACCATACAAGACGGTCATTGACCATTCTTTCCATGGTTTTACAAACACAACTTGTTAAGGCTATAGGCCGGTAATTTGAAGGATTATCTGAATCTTTGCCAGGTTTGGGTATTGGAATGACAATAGCTTCCCGCCACGAGGCTGGAAGTATTCCCGTTTTCCAAACACTGTTAAAGATATCAAGTAAACACTGAAGGGATTGGTGTGGTAAATGCTTCAAGAACTGGTAGTGGATGTCGTCACATCCAACTGCAGTATCGTGGCATTTCTTAAGGGCAGTTTTAAGCTCCTTAAGAGTAAATTCTTTATTATAATGTTCTGTATTTTTGGATTTAAAATTCAAATTAACTTTTTCTTTTTGCTCTTGATGTTTTTGAAATTCTTGCGAATAATTAGAAGAGGAGGATTTCTTAGCGAAAGTATCTGCTAAGACATTTGCTATGTCTGGCTTAGATGAAACAACGCCATTATCAGTATTCAAATGCCCAACACTTAGTGAAGAGTTTTTGCCACTAATTTTACGCACCATATCCCAAGTCTTTTTGACAGATGATCTAGAATTTAATCTAGATACATACTGTCTCCAAGACGTACGTTTACTGCGTTTAATAGTGCGCCGTGCCCTCGCACGCGCAACCTTAAACTTTATAAGATTTTCCCTCGTCGGTCTTAGATCAAACTCTCTAAGAACCGACTTTTGCTTTGCTATAGCCTTCTTACAATCATCATTAAACCATGGCTTATTTGGATGTTTAGGATTTTTAGACGTTTTCGGAATTGCCTTTTCTGCAGACGAATATAAAAGAGAGGTAAACAATTCTGCAGGATTCTCACAATCTTCAAAAGCTTGGGGTGTAATGGACTGTTCACAGACAGTTTTGAACAAGTCCCAGTTTGCTTTATGGAGTTTCCATCGTTGTGGTCGCTCTTGTACAGATGGCCCAATTTCCGAAATAAGAATCGGAAAATGGTCACTGCCATGAAGGTCATCATCAACTTTCCAGTTAAAATCTGGAAAAATTTGAGGACTGCAAACTGTTAAATCTAATGATGAATAGGTACCAGAAGCAGGATGAAGATATGTCGAAGATTTATCATTTAAAAGAGAAATATCATGACGTGAAATAAAGTCTTCAACAATATGACCCTTATTGTCAGTATTTGAGCACCCCCACAATGTATGGTGGGAATTAAAATCTCCCATTAAAACAAAAGGTTTAGGCAATTGTTCAATTAGTCGGTCTAGTTTCCTGCCGTCAACAGGAGAACTAGGAGGGAGATAAATAGAACAGAGGGTTATAGTTTTATTCAGAGAAATACTAACAGCTACTGCTTGTAAGGTAGTGTCAAGCTGTACAGGGCGATGTGGAACATTGTTATTTACAATGATACCAACACCTCCTGAAGCTCTTTCACTCCCCGTAAAGTTTTTAACGTAACAAGAATGATATTTTAGGGTAAACTTGTCAGTATCTTTAAGGAAAGTTTCTTGTAAACAGACTGCTACTGGTTTTTCTTTGGAGACTAAAAGGTTGAGTTCCTCGAAATTCGATTTGATACTTCGGCAATTCCATTGAATAATAGTATTCGCCATGATAGACAAGAAAATTAAAAATATACCACACAGTAATGGAAGTCTACAATTACTCATTTATTAAGTTTGATTATGTTACTACCTTGCTTATTCTTTCTGGAATGTGCAGGGTGGTCATCGGTCATCATGTCTTCTTCAAGACATTCGAACCGATTATATTGTTTGATGGGGTCCTGAGACCCTTTTGGCTGGCGATCAGAGATCACCGGTTTCGAAGGTACAGGCCTTCGGTTCTGACTGACTGATTCGCTGCTAGATTGTTTGACAGTTTCATTACTTGTTGACTTGGACTCGGATCTAGAGTCTGGTTTTGATATACTTTTAACAACTGGAGAAGTTGATGGATTGACTGATGGAGTTTTTAGAGTGACTGTAGTTGCTTTTGATTCAGGAGTTTTACTTGATGATTTGGGCTTGTCAGAACTTGCAGAGGAAACTGTTGGAGTTTTGGACGGAGCGAATAACTGTGAGATCTCTTCCTTCTTCTCAGGAAATAAGATGCATAATTTACTGAAAAGATTTTTGCAGTTCTCACAGTCACTGTCCGCTTTGTTTGAATTACCCTTGGTAGCTTGCGCATATGAAGAGTTAAGGTTAATACGGCTATCAACAATTTTCCTAGCCTCAAAAAAAGAGAGGCCCTCTCGGCATTTTACCGTAACAATTTCTTTCTCCCGCTTCCAGTGGGAACATGCACGAGAAGTGGATTTGTGAGCTTCGCCACAATTGTGACACTGTGGCGTGTTACTACAATTGTGGTAGTCGTGTGTCTCAGGTGATTCACAACAACGATGGCAGAGGTCGAATGCACCTTTACAGTTCTTCTCGTGATGCCCGAATTTAAAACAAGAATAACACTGTAGCGGATTAGGTATATATAAGTCGACATTAACTTTTAGATACCCAATCTTAAGTGATTTCGGGAGCAGAGCTGTGTTAAAAGTGAGTACAATGGTGTTGGTCGGTTTCCGAGAGCCTTCTTGAAAAATGTGGATGCGTCTAGCCGCAGTAACATGCTGTGATCCAAGCTCCTGAACGATTTCCTCTTCTGATACACCCTTAAGATCGGGGCAACGAATAAGTCCTTTAGAAGAATTCAGTGTGCTGTGTTCGAAGCATTTGACGGGAATTTCGAAAAAGTTCTTTAGTTTCAGCAGGTTGTCTGCATGCGACTTCTTGTCAACTTCGACAAGAAGGGCACCAGATTTCAGTTTCTTGACAGATTTCGGTTCTCCAGCGTATGAAAGTAAACATTTGTTGATCACGAAAGGAGAGAGTGTAGAAAGGGCTTTTTCATCACAAGTAGATTCAATGATTAGAAATCTAGGAAAATGCTGGTTACTTGATCGTGTGTCCGTGTCCGAGTCTAATTCCGTGCGCGTTCTTTTAAAAGTTTTAGAATCCATGGTTAAAAAATAATTGTTCATCATCTGAGTCCCCCAACCCACCGCGGAGTCCAACAAGGGGACATGGAAATGGAGCGGATATCCAGCTCCCCATGCCAGGGGTACTCAGATGGTATACTCAAGCCGACCAACTAACCGATTCGGCACAGAGACACATGATATAGCTCTGCGAACAGAAATTCATCATGCAAATCAATTCCGAACAAGACATTTAATCAACTCAATTAGCCCATGAGCCTATATAGACTTGAGCAGCATTACGATACTAAAATGACAATGCAAAGAGTGACAAGTGCACAAATAACATTGCAACAAAACATGGATGAGGTATGTATAACATTGATCTATGCTCAGTCTAAAGCGACCAGCCGTTTGCTTAGACCGGGCCCATCTAAGCTCCCGTTTACACCGAAGCCGAGGCCAAAGCCAGCGTGTTGGGAAGCTGGAGAGCCCTGGGCTTCCCTCAACTGACCAGGATCCCCTTTTCCGGCTTACGAGTATCCACTCACGGCCAACAAGCGGGTCCGTTACAGACACACTGTCCTTTGCTTGGGGTCTTACCATTTGCTACAGGACACGGCAGCCGGGATATTTCTAATCCCCCTCCACAACTGGGGGTCCCATTATAAGGAAAGAAGTAGTAAGTAGGATTTTTGTCAAGTTAACGCTTTGAGGGGAGATCAACAAGGATAACGAATCTCGTCTAATCTCAGGGCCTTGGTGGGATTTAATTATCCAATTAGTTCGCTGTAAATTTAACAATTTCAAAATCTGATATAAATTTTCATTGGCTGAAACGTCAATTTACCGTCACTTACCAAAGATAAGGTGAGTATTGGTTTGGACCTTTCATCATAAACAAATGCGTTGTCCAATTTGAATCTAGTACTTTGATTTTTCTTTACAGGCGAAGGAGAGATTCTGTATAAGAGCTGGACAGATGCTCAAGGGGCAATTGAATGCCTCAGGAATATACGATGGCCAACAGGAGGTGACGTGGAAGCCTAGGTAAAGTACAACTTTATTAAGCCCCCTTTCGAAGAAAATGGGGCTATATTGGTTTGCAAGTGTCGGTCTGTCTGTCGGATCACGTGACATGCTTTATTAAGCTAAATGATCACGTGGTCTGCCGAAACTTCTATTTTCAGAAAGCCAATTCTCCATTCGCTCCACTAAAAAAGAGTTGATTGATCATGATGATGATGATGATAGCATTAATACTTGCCTGGTGTTGCTAATTGACCTGTTGGGGCTGTTGTAATGGCTGCCGTAGCGGCTCCAGATGCTGTTGGTTTGGAAAACAGGGCGTGTTTTTGAAACACAAATGCTCCCGAAATGTCCATTTTTCTATAATTTTGACCTTAATTGATATTTGATCTTGACATCCTACGAGGGTTGTATGGAAAATTGTTAGACAAACATCATTTGATCATTACTTTTGCAAATTTCTTATCAGTGTTGAATCTATATAAAGTTTTAAACATATCGAGTATAATGCAAGTAATTTTTTAAGATTGATGTTGTCGGATTGCTACTAGATAAACCATAAAAACACAACTATCAAATGGCCGGCGCACGGCTCGCAAATAAGAAATATGTATATATTATGTTGGTAAAAATACACTTTTTCGTGAAAAACTTTGACAAACCGTATTTGACACCATTTATGATTCAGTAACTTATTTGTTATCCGTTAGATTCAAACGTTTGCCATCGAGACAAAATTTCAATTTATCGACGACATGAGTGCATTTTATAGGGACGCTGTCAAAGGCAGAACAGCCTATTTTCAAAACGTTTACCGTAAATGCCAGAAAAAGGCAGGTGTGCGCTTTTCTACCGCTAACACAGTGAGATTCGGGAAGCAAGGACCTCATTGAGGGCAGAGAGATGATGCCACCTTCAGTCATTTAAGGAAAAATAGATTGACGCGACGTTCTATGGACGAAAATGCAAATGCTACTACATGCAATATGATTGAATACTAATGTGAATTCATTGCATTCATTGGGAATTATGAAACATAATTCACAATAGTTTAATGTTACATATATTTGTTTACAACAAAAATTATATATTATACACAATCAAATACACAAAGAACTCTGGTGAGCGATATCAGTGCCTTTTAGGCACTCTTGTCTTTTATTTTCAGAATGTGAACGCGAGAGTGAACCAGCCGAGGATGACCAGCAAAATGGAGAAGGAAGGGGGGAGTTATGTAGCTTTTCACCGAAAAGCGATTCCCATGTTTTATATCCGTAACGACCAAAACGTAAAAGTTGACGAAGAGGATCAAAATTTGGTCGATCCCTATTTTTCTACAGCACTGCGACGAAACAATGAAGATGGTGACATAAAATAGGATTCGGGCCAGAGTTAACTTCATCAGAAAGGCGCGAGGTGGAAAGCCGTGCTTTCTTTTACAGTTTTTTTTTTCAGGCTAAGGAGAGATTCTATACCTCAACTGAACCGATGCTCGAGTGACCATTGAATGCCTAAGGAATATTCGATGGCCAACAGGAGGTTGGGTGGAAAACTGGGTAAATTACACTTTTATTTGAAATGGTGGCTAACCCACGTGGATTTTAGGAGACGTATCCTCACACAGTATCTCTTTCTAATTTCTCGACTTATAGTAATGAGATTGAGTTGAGATAAAGTGCACCACACGTTCCTTTGACGGTTCCCGCAGTCAAGACTGCAGTTGGACACAATAATATTGTGGTGATTTAACGATCGCCTTTTAGGTGTCTGACAATACTCGACAAAATTTTGAAGAATTTGATGCTTCATTCCTTTCCATAGATCTTATATAATAGTCTGTTAATGATTGTGATCTATGGTGTGATATATGTTTTCTTAGAAGAAAATTTGTAGATACAAATGCTGTACTATAAATATGGGTTTTCTTTTTATGTAATTTTTCCTAACAGATTATTCAAGAGAATCAAGACAACTGAAGAACATATGCAATGCATTATTGACTATTGAAGACTAGAGTTGGACACAATGTTTGTGACTGCAAGATCGCGGATATACAAACTCGCCAATTCAGTTTTAGAAAGGCATGAAAGTCATTCTTTATTTCAATTCCTCACCACATGGCGAGTGTCCGACTAGAGAGCTATTATCACGGTCGTTTGTCCGTCATATACCCACCAATGTGTCCGTCTCTCCATCCATCAACCTTCTATTTGAAAAAAAACTTATACCTTGGAACTACTGAATGCGTTTTCTTTCCAATAGTACTTTCAATGCTTTGTTGTTGATGTTTTTGTTGTTGTTTTTATTTTTTTTTTTTTTTTTTTTTTTCAGGCGAAGGAACAATCACGTATCGAACAAGACCACAGGCAGAGGAGGCCGTCGTGTGTTCCTGAAACAAACTCGATGGCCTCAAGGAGACTATATGGATGCCTGGGTAAATTACAGTTTTATTTGAAATGGTGGCTAACCCACGTAGATTTTTGAAGACGTATCCTCACACAGTATCTCTTTCTTATTTCTCGACTTATAGTAATGAGATTGAGTTAAGATAAAGTGCACCACACGTTCCTTTGACGGTTCCCGCAGTCAAGACTGCAGTTGGACACAATAATATTGTGGTGATTTAACGATCGCCTTTTAGGTGTCTGACAATACTCGACAAAATTTTGAAGAATTTGATGCTTCATTCCTTTCCATAGATCTTATATATAGTCTATTAATGATTGTGATCTATGGTGTGATATATGTTTTCTTAGAAGAAAATTTGTAGATACAAATGCTGTACTATAAATATGGGTTTTCTTTTTATGTACTTTTTCCTAACAGATTATTCAAGAGAATCAAGACAACTGAAGAACATATGCAATGCATTATTGACTATTGAAGACTAGAGTTGGACACAATGTTTGTGACTGCAAGATCGCGGATATACAAACTCGCCAATTCAGTTTTAGAAAGGCATGAAAGTCATTCTTTATTTCAATTCCTCACCACATGGCGAGTGTCCGACTAGAGAGCTATTATCACGGTCGTTTGTCCGTCATATATCCACCAATGTGTCCGTCTCTCCATCCATCAACCTTCTATTTGAAAAAAAAACTTATACCTTGGAACTACTGAATGCGTTTGCTTTCCAATGGTACTTTCAATGCTTTGTTGTTGTTGTTTTTGTTGTTTTTTTTTTTTTTTTTTTTTGTTTTTGTTGTTTTTTTTTTTCAGGAGAAGGAACAATCACGTATCGAACGAGACCACAGGCAGAGGAGGCCGTCGTGTGTTCCTGAAACAAACTCGATGGCCTCAAGGAGACTATATGGATGCCTGGGTAAATTACAGTTTTATTTGAAATGGTGGCTAACCCACGTAGATTTTTGAAGACGTATCCTCACACAGTATCTCTTTCTAATTTCTCGACTTATAGTAATGAGATTGAGTTGAGATGAAGTGCACCACACGTTCCTTTGACGGTTCCCGTAATCAAAACTGCAGTTGCACACAGTGTGGTGACTAAAAGATCGCCGATTTGGTGTCTGACAATACTCGACAAAATTTCGAAGAATTTGATGCTTCATTCCTTTCCATAGATCCTATATATAGTCTATTAATGATTGTGATCCAGGGTGTTATATGTTTTCTTGAAGAAAATTTGTAGATACAAATGCTGTACTATACATGTGAGTTTTCTTTCTAACGATTTCTATACATTTGCGTTTTCCTAACAGATTATTCAAGAGAATCAAGACAACTGAAGAACATTTGCAATGCATTATTGACCAATGAAGACTGGAGTTGGACACAATATTTGTGACTGCAAGATCGCGGATAAACAAACTCGCCCTCCCGTTTTAGAAAGGCATAAAGTTTTTCGTTACTTTAATTCCTCACCACATGACGAGTTTCCGACTAGAGAGCTATTATCACAGTCGTTTGTCCATCATGTATCCACTAATGTGTCCGTCTCTCCATTCACAAACATTTCATTTAAAAAAACTTATACCTAGGAACTACTGAATGATTTTGCTTTCCAATAGTACTTTCAATGCTTTGTTGTTGTTGTTTTTGTTGTTTTTTTTTATTTTTTTTCCAGGCGAAGGAACAATCACGTATCGAACGAGACCACAGGCAGAGGAGGCCGTCGTGTGTTCCTGAAATAAACTCGATGGCCTCAAGGAGATTATATGGATGCCTGGGTAAATTACAGTTTTATTTGAAATGGTGGCTAACCCACGTAGATTTTTGAAGACGTATCCTCACACAGTATCTCTTTCTAATTTCTCGACTTATATTAAACAGTTTGAGTTGAGATAAAGTGCACCACACGTTCCTTTGACGGTTCCCGCAGTCAAGACTGCAGTTGCACACAATGTGGTGACTAAAAGATCGCCGATTTGGTGTCTGACAATACTCGACAAAATTTTGAAGAATTTGATACTTCATTCCTTTCCATAGATCTTATATATAGTCTATTAATGATTGTGATCCAGGGTGTTATATGTTTTCTTGAAGAAAATTTGTAGATACAAATGCTGTACTACACATGTGGGTTTTCTTTCTAACGATTTATATACATTTGCGTTTTCCTAACATATTATTCAAGAGAATCAAGACAACTGAAGAACATTTGCAATGCATTAATGACCAATGAAGACTGGAGTTGGACACAATATTTGTGACTTTAAGATCGCGGATATACAATCTCGCCCTCCCGTTTTAGAAAGGCATAAAAGTTATTCGTTACTTTAATTCCTCACCACATGACGAGGTTCCGACTGGAGAGCTATTATCACAGTCGTTTGTCCATCATGTATCCACTAATGTGTCGGTCTCTCCATTCACAAACATTTCATTTAAAAAAAACTTATACCTAGGAACTACTGAATGCGTTTGCTTTCCAAAAGTACTTTCAATGCTTTTTTTAAATCAGGCGAAGGAACAATCACGTATCAAACAAGACCACAGACAGAGGAGGCCGTCGTGTGTTCCTGAAACAAACTCGATGGTCTCAAGGAGACTATATGGATGACTGGGTAAATTACAATTTTATTTGAAATGGTGGCTTACCCACGTGGATTTTCGGAAACGTATCCACACACAGTAATTCTTTCTAATTTCCCGACTTATAGTAAACAGATTGAGTTGAGATAAAGTGCCCCACACGTTCCTGGATTCCTGGTTCTATCTCTCCATCCATAAACCTTTCATTTGAAACGTTTACACAGGAATGAATGAATGACTACGGAATGTTTTTGCTGTCCAATAGCACTACTAAACATGTATATTCTACCTTCTAAATGTTTACTTTAACCCTTTTCTAAACCACAAATAATTAGGTTGGTAAAATTTGCGGACGACACAATGAGTGGCGGTAAAAATTGCCCGTTCTATCAGAAGTAAGAATTCATATTGATTTTTCCAGGTTAACAAACTACTGATATGGATGAAGAAACCTCACTATAAACAGTCAGTCTGACGGACGGACAGGTGTTTGTCTAGGGTCGTGCCTCGAGCACGATTTCCTGGACAATATTGACGAGCTGTTCTGAACAAGTAGGTACACGTTAAGAAAGACCAACAACGCAAATATTAAAATTAAGACAAACAACAAAGAAGAACTCTCCCGACGAGGGACGTCCTATCCTAAATTTAAACAAGAGCCGTCATAGACGGATTATGCTCCCCGAATAAGTGTTTGTCACGAAAAAAAAAACTATCGTACATTAAGCCCCCTTTTACCATGACAGATTTTTGTTCACAAATTATTTATAGAATATAGTCTAAAACATCTCATTCAATACATAAGTACAAAATTACATTAAATTCTGTTAATTAGATGAAGAGAAATTAGAGAAAAACTAATTTTTACATTTAGATTCAGAATGACACCAATTAAATATCACTCATGTAGTACAGTTTTACGACAAAGCATTCTAGACGAAGTGTAAACATCTTCAAAGGGCAATAACTCCAAGAATTTGATCGGCAAGGCTATGGTTCTTGTGTACTGCACCTCTCCATAATGAAATCTATCCACCTGTAAGGTTTCATGATTCTACCTTACATACTTTTTGAATTATGCTCCGAACAAGAATCAAGTTATAAAATCAACAAAGGGCAATAACTCAAAAAATTTGATCGGCAGAGTTACGGTTTTTGTGCACTGCACCTCTCCATAATGAGATCTATCCACCTGTAATGTTTCATGATTCTACCTTTAATACTTTTTGAGTTATGCTCCGGACAAGGTTTGGTCTAGGGACAGACCGACCGACCTACCGACCGATCGAAACTTGCAAAACAATAAACCCCCGTTTTCTTCGAAAGGGGGCATAATCAATGATCCATATTGATTTGTAATGGTAACAGATTTTATGAAACACCCTGTACCATACGGTAAAGGTCTTTATAGCAATTATTACTGATAATGTACGGCAGTATGTGGATGTCATGGCAGGTTTCTTGTTCATTTGAGTTATAGATTTAAAATTACGGATTTTGAGCCTGTCACATCTTAACGTTTTAGCCAGGGTGTGCCTTGCGTGTTGGAATTCAGCACGTTACAGGTGCCTTGATAACTAAAGTCCAAGGTTTGTTTTTTGTAAGGTTAAAGCAGAACTTACTACTTGCTGTAACATTTGCCTGGTTTCCTGCACCTGCAGGTGTAGCTGTTGCTGGCGTCGTGTTCGGTTGATCTGTTATCATATAAAAAGAAAACACAGAATTTAGAGCCAAAAATATCAGAGAACGGGAAAACTGAACGATCATTAACCACACCAAATTGAAGGTATTTCTTAGTTAGCTGAACTGTAAATCAGTTACAGGGGACCAAATAGTAGACTTCTCATGAAGAAAATATACGCTGTATCATAGAAATAATTTTTATCAATATTTAATCAAGCAGTTTGATAATTTCTGTGCATGCGTCAACGGACAGCACGATTTTGAAAAACGGACCAAATTTGATGACGTCTAAAAAGACGTCAAGGTGTCAATATGTTCCCTTCCCTTTTGCACAACACAAAATTTCATTATACATGTAACCTTTAGAAACATGTATAAGATGACTTTATTGAATGTAAAATCAATTATCCATATTGATTTGTAATGGTAACAGATATTATGAAACAACCTGTGCCATATGGTAAAGGTCTTTATAGCAATGATTACTGATAATGTACGGCAGCATTTGGATGTCATGGCAGGTTTCTTCTTCATTCGTTCATTTAAGTTATAGATTTAAAATTTCGGATCATGTGCTTGTCACATCTAAACGTTTTAGCCAGAATGTGCCTTGCGTGTTGGATTCCATCACATTACAGGTGCCATGATAACTAGAAAAAATGTTTCTAGGTCAGCGTGTGCCGACGTTTACCGACAGAGGCAATGTTCTTAACGCATCATACACACAATGGCTATATGGCTAAAACGATACGGTGTGACAGGGCCTTCAGCCCATACCAGACATCAAATATAGGCAAAAAGTCGGCAAGTGTTAACAACTGATTTGTAATCCAACTATGTGTATTCTGGGGTTAAACGGCATTTGTTTGCTGGTATAACCGGACTTCAAACCCACGACTAAATTTCATCAGTACTTTCTTGAATTTATTCATATTTTGGAATTGATAACAAAGTAAAGTCCAAGGTTCGGATTTTGTAAGGTTAAAGCAGAACTTACTGTTTCCAACATTAGGCTGTGTCACTGCACCTGTTGAATTTATTCATATTGGGGATTGACAACAAAGTAAAGTCCAAGGTTTGGCTTTTGTTTGGTTAAAGCAGAACTTACTGTTTGCAACATTAGGCTGTTTCACTGCAGAGGTGACTGTCGTGTTTTGTTGATCTGTTATTATATAAAAAGAAAACACAGAACTTACTATTTGCAACATTAGGCTGTGTCACTGCAGAGGTGGCTGTCGTGTTTTGTTGATCCGTTATCATATAAAAAGAAAACACAGAACTTATTACTTGCAACATAAGGCTGTGTCACTGCATCTGTTGAATTTATTCATATTGGGGAATTTACAACAAAGTAAAGTCAAAGGTTTGTTATTTTTCTCTTGGTTTTTTTTTTTTTTTTTTTTTTTTTTTTTTTTTTTTTTTTTTGGGGGGGGGGGGGGGGGGGTATTAATTTTCATTATTATTATCTTTTTCCTTTATTGTTACCTAATAGCCATTGATAACGAAGTAAAAAGTGCATACAAGATTGGTTGGCGTAAAAATAGATACTTTGACTTTCAAAGGCTTGGATGAACACGTTGGATGATCAAGCATTTTCTATATTTTATCTTGACAAAGCTGAAAACACTGGTGAAACGTGATGTTATCTACCTTTCACGCATGGACATTGGTCTCATCTTAGACCAGGATAAGGTAAATATATCATCATGATTACCCCCGTGATGAAATATTGATTTTTGTAAACGAGCGATTTTCTTTACAGCCAAAGTTAATTTTATCACGGAGGAAGACGTACCCTCAAAGATGATAAAGCTCCTCCTGTACTACATGGTGCCAGTGCCGCCCAAAAGGGCTTATTGCGGAGGGGATAGCTGTAAGTATGATTTTGTCAATCACGCTTTTATGGTAGCTTAATATAGTGGCTATAAATATATACTTAAAGGCAAAAGTAACTAATAATATAACCAACTTATACATGGCATTAATTAGCTTTTTTCACTCAAAAACATGATTTTAAAGAATAAATGGCACATTGTCGTACCCCAACCCACCAATACAATATAACGGATTCCAGTCAAGTCATCCAGTCTGCATAAGGAAAGAAAAAAAGTAAAAGACTATAGGTCAGCTGATTAGTCATGTGATTATGTCACATGTCACGTGGTTAGTCTAGACAAACTAGGTCAGGTTTATAATTAGTTTCCCAACAGCACGCGTGGATTTTGTCGAGATCAGAAATGAAAGTTTGGATTTTATGCGATCTGTATATAAATGATCTGGATATAATTGTTTAAAGTGATGATTCCTTCAAAACTGTACATGTTGTGTCAAATAATTAAGTGCCAAACAGATGATTTGTTGGATTTCAGTTTCTTTGCTTGCCGTAAGTATTTCATTTTCATTTGGGTCATTTCACAAATAACGAAAATCAGAGGAAGTGTTTGTCCTTTCGACAAACATCGACAAACGAAAATCAGTCTGCATTTCTATGCTGTACAAAATTTTAGGGACTGGTCGTAATATGTGATATCAATGGATTTGCTTTGGACTTTGTCTTACCTCTGTAACCATAAAGTGAATGGGGTAACTAAACAGTGATATTTAGTTGACGGGTAATAGCATCTCATTTTAGAAGCCTTTCCCAAACAAGACCTAGTTTTAATTTCCCAAGCATTTCGTGCTTGGTCCACCGATATTTACTGCTGCGAATGTTACCTCGACCAAAACTGTGTTGTTTGAAGTATATACGCACGACGAAATAGTCTTCAGCGTTCAAAAATTAATAAATTGTCTTAGCACTGTGAAACCGTGCGACCTCTCATCAAGGGCGATAACTCCTTGTCAACCACTTCAACAGGCCCAGTAGCACAACAACCTCCAACAACAAACACAACAACAGACGACAACAACTAGATCAAGATCAGCAGACCAAGTCGCCACACAACAGCCTCCTCATGCTGCCAGCGGTAAGTTCTGCTTTAATCATACAACAAACAATCATTGGACTTAACTTCTTTAATTCTTTTTTTCCATATAATAGCAGACAAACAACAGCAGCAGACCACCAACACCCACAGCAGACCACCAACACCCACAGCAGCCCCCTCATTTGGCGCAAGCTGTTACTAGTAGTAACAGGTAGGAACCCAATTATTTCATGTTATTTTTTCAGGTTAACCAGCTAGCCGCAGACGCGGCAGAGGAAGTGTTTGTCCTTTCGACAAACATCGACAAACGAAAATCAGTCTGCATTTCTATGCTGTACAAAATTTTAGGGACTGGTCGTAATATGTGATATCAATGGACTTGCTTTGGACTTTGTCTTACCTCTGTAACCATAAAGTGAATGGGGTAACTAAACAGTGATATTTAGTTGACGGGTAATGGCATCTCATTTTAAAAGCCTTTCCCAAACAAGACCTAGTTTTAATTTCCCAAGTAGTACTTTTACGTCATAGGAAACATTCAAACAATTCAAGCAAACATTGCTGATAATCAGACTTTTGCCATAATTGCTTGTATATTTTCCATGTCAAATCAAGAGTTAGTGTCTTCATTTTATATCAGTCTCCCATGTTGTCATTTTTAACTTTTTGAAGAATTGGAACAGTCTAGTTTTCTGATAATTTGGGAAAGGGTTAATTGGGTTTGATTGTGGCTAATATTTCATACTTCTGCCTCTCCACCCCTGTCCCTCTTACCCGAAACAAAATGGCAAGAAAAGGGACGGATGGAGGAGTAAAGTTGGGTTTATGTCTGCATTACAAGAACTTTTAAAACAACTTGTACCCCAGTCAATGCAAAGCTGTTATAAATTCAAATGGAGTTCATTTGCATCTGCACCAGTTTTGCACCTTATAAAGCTTACTTAGCTATTTAGATATGTACATAGAGTAAAGAACTAATCATATAACATTGTATATAAAGAGTTAATTAACTCTTCTCTTGAGACCACAAACATTTAAAGAACATATTGAAAGCTTTTGTTTGTATGGTTCTTCTGTAGAATGTTGATTGTCATTGTTTATACTTTGACCTACTACATAGTTAGGCCTAGTGCCTCCCAGTGCGTCCTATTCATTGTGGCTAATAGGTGTTGATTCCATCGGCTGCTCTCCATCGCTATTTGACGATACAGATTGGTCGTCGTCTGATTAGAGTCGGTCGTCTTCAGATTGTTTTGGGGGATCTATGATAGTCTCATTATTGTATTGTGAATTCGGGACACGCGGTACTTTGAGTACTTTTTTCCAATCAGGGAACTCATCCTGAACGACCTTTCCCCGCACAATCAACTTAGCTGGATAGGCTATATATACGGATTTGGGAGGGTTGTTATCCCTTTCCTCCTTAAATCTAGACCAGAGACGTGATCGCGCTTTCACTATTTCCTGCGGGAAATCTCGATTAATACTGTATGTTTTGTTTCCTTTCAGTTTGTTGGCATTGGCGAGTACTTTGTTTAGGTCACGTTCTAATAGGAAACAGACTATAATTGGTCGGCTCATATCTGGGTCAAGTGCAGGGGTCCTCGACGGGGCACCTAAACGATGGGCTCTTTGAAAATGGATTTCGCCGACATTATCGAGTTGAAGCTCGTCTTGTAACAGTTGCTCAACCAAGTGTTCACAATCTTCGTCTTGACCATGTTCTCTAATACCACGAAATATTAGATTTAGCCGCCTAGCTCTCGCCTCAGTATCTATGCTCCTATATTCGAGGGTTTTGATGCAGCGTTTAGACTCATAGCTGTTATCCTCCAAATTTCCTACTCTGTGTTCTAAATTTGATGTTCTATGTGAAAGGCTGTTAGTAACCGAAATCATGTCAAAGATAGTCACCAGTTTGTCATCTATGCTTAGCTTTTCAAAGTCAGTTTTTTTCATTGGGGGTTGCATAGGTGAGCTAGTTTTAGAAGTGGGCTTTGAAGGAGTGTATGTCCCACCTGTAGAATGACGTTGCCTTTTTGCTGGATTTGGGGTTTCGCTTTCCGAAGTTGAGGCTACTGGGGCTACTGGGGCTCCTTTAGGCTGCTTCTGTTTATGTCCATTTTGACCGGTATGGCCGCCATGTTTCTTATTGACGTGGCCACTTTCACCTTGTTCGCCACTTGTGCTGCTTCTCGTGCTTTGTCCACCCATATTTACTGCTGCGAATGTTACCTCGACCAAAACTGTGTTATTTGAAGTATATACGCACGACGAAATAGTTTTCAGCCTTCAAAAATTAATAAATTGTCTTAGCACTGTGAAACCGCGCGACCTTACATCAAGGGCGATAACTCCTTGTCAACCACTTCAACAGGCCCAGTAGCACAACAACCTCCAACAACAAACACAACAACAGACGACAACAACAAGATCAAGATCAGCAGACCAAGTCGCCACACAACAGCCTCCTCATGCTGCAAGCGGTAAGTTCTGCTTTAATCATACAACAAACAATCATTGGACTTAACTTCTTTAATTCTTTTTTTTCCATATAATAGCAGACAAACAACAGCAGCAGACCACCAACACCCACAGCAGCCCCCTCATTTGGCGCAAGCTGTTACTAGTAGTAACAGGTAGGAACCCAATTATTTCATGTTATTTTTTTTTTTCAGGTTAACCAGCTAGCCGCAGACGCGGCAGAGGAAGTGTTTGTCCTTTCGACAAACATCGACAAACACGGAAACTGGTCAGATATGCTTACAGGGATCAAGGCTAGGGAAAGCAGGTGTGTCAAGGGGTCTTGGCTAACATTTCCTAGACAAACACCAGGCGCTGAGGAGATGATTTCAAAAGTTTCTGATTAACAGTACATTCATTATTGTCCATGTTGACCAACTATCCACGCGGATGAAGAAACACTATTGTCTTTGGTAAAATTTCCGGGACGAACACCAGGAGATGAGTGGATTCCTTAGTTTCTACTTTACACGAAGGTACATTAATTATTTCATGTCGATCGTTCCATGTTGACCAACTGTAAACTGAGACGGATGAAGATATGGAGAAGTCTGCCCAGAACAAAGACGACCTTGGGAAACAAATACAGATGGAGGGGCAGAGGGAGGAGCCCTCGCTAGATCCTAGCGGTTCGGTTGCTCTGTTATTATATAAAAAGAAAAAAACATAGAATTAAGTACCGAAAATATCAGAGAACGGGAAAACTAAACGATCCTTAACCACACCAAATTGAAGGTATTTCTTAGTTAGCTGAACTGTAAATCAGCTACAGGGGACCAAATAGTAGACTTCTCATGAAGAAAATATTCGCTGTATCATAGAAATATTTTTTTATCAATGAATGAATGAATGAATAGTGTTTTAAGGCCCGTCGACTACTAAGGTCATATTGGGCGCAACAGCAACACATACCTGGATGTATACAAAATTACTGATATGTATATAGTTACATAAACATCCAGAAAGGTAAATTATAGTGACTATATATCTAATTCAAGAATAGATAATGTTACCTTGTATAAAATTAATCAATACTATAAATATAACACAATATTAAAACTAGACAAAAACAACCATGAACCATGAATAATCCGGTGTGAGGACGAATAGACATGGGCTCCTCCCAGATCAGAGAACACCCATGTCCGAGTCCACTCAACCGGAAAATCCACAGAACAAATAAATATAGAATATCAAACGTAACTAAAGTATCACAGATCAAATATCACAGACTATAATAAAAAGAGCTAAATCTTTCTAAAGAGATTACACTCTTTCAGAAAGTTAAAAATCGACTCAGGCCTCACGGTATCAAATAACGATTTCAAATTATCAACGTTAAAGTGCCTGTTTCTTATGATGGCAAGATCTACACAATCAATGAGTAGATGTTGGACAGTAAGTGTCTCATTACAAGGAATACACTGCGGTTCTACCTCGTTCTTTAATAGGTGCGAATGGGTCAAATGAGTATGACCGATTCGCAATCTGGCCAAAACTAACTCTTCGCGGCGGTCAGACCGAAGACCTGGCAGCCATTCACCAAGTGAAGGTTTAACCGAAAATAATTTATTTCGTTGATTTGCCTGGTCACTCCAACAGTTCTGCCATACATTGTGGATAAAAGTATTAATTAGAGGTTTAAAATCAGTAAAAGGAACTTTAAAAGGTAAAACATCTAGTGACAACGCGTCCTTGGCAGCCCTATCTGCCTCTTCGTTGCCACGTAGACTGCAATGGCTTGGAAGCCAGCAAAAGACAATATCAGTATCTTCATCAGCAGCATAGATACGAGACAGCTTTTCAAGAAGTTTAACTATGATAGGGTTGTCTGTTTTCTCGTGTTCCAGCGCTTGCATACTAGACAAAGAGTCAGTGAAAATAATGTAACGCCAATAACCATTTTCAATAATGTGCTCAAGCGCAAGGTCAATAGCCTTGAGCTCGGCAGAGAAAATGGATGAATTATCAGGCAGACGATACTGATATTTGTAACCATCCAAGATGGCAGCTGAAGCAACTTTTTCTTCAATTTTAGAACCGTCTGTATAAATTTGAAAGTGCATAATGTGTTTTTCCTGTATTTCAAGAAATTTAGTTTTAAATACAACTTGATCAGTTTCAGATTTTTTAGTTGAAGCTAGATCATAAATAAAGGTGGGACTTTTAGACGACCACAAAGGAACGTCTGGAACTTTATGTTCGGCCACATCATCTAGATCGAAATCTAGAGATTCTATGTCAGCTTTACAACGTAAACTAAAGGGTGGAATTTCTGATTCCTTCTTTTTGAAGTCCTCTTCGTAAAGAGGTTCAAAAACAGAATCATGTGTAGGATTATCTGGATTTGATTTCAATTTCAAATAGTAATCCATAGACAATTTCTTTCGACGTAAGTTTAAAGATGGTTCGTTTGCTTCAGCATAGAGACTATTAATTGGCGATGTTTTAAATGCGCCCAACGCAATACGTAAACCTTGATTGTGTATTGAATCAAGTTTGCGCAAGTAAGATTGACGGGCAGAGCCGTAAACAACGCATCCATAGTCTAATTTAGATCTCACAAGAGATCTATAAAGGCGTAATAAAACTTTTTTGTCTGCTCCCCAGTCCATACTGGAGACGACACGTAAAAGATTTAGAGCTTTCTTACATTTATTGCTCAGATATTCAACGTGCGGGATGAACGATAATTTAGAGTCAAATAAAAGACCCAGAAATTTGAATTCTGGGACAACTTCGATTCGGATCCCGTCCAAAGTGAGTTCTGGATCGGAATGAATGAATGAATGGAGTTTTAAGGCCCGTCGACAACCAAGGTCATATTGGGCGCACTCGCGTTACCTCACTACAAGATGTATTAGGATATGTATTAGTTACATAAACATCTAGAGGGGATATGATAAAAATACAATATTCTTCACAACAGATAAAACTCTCAGCAAAATAACAACACACCATGAATAATCCGACGTGAGCACGGAATGACATGGGCTCCCCCCAGATCAGAGGATACCCATGTCCGAGTCCACCCGATCGGAAAATCCACAGATCATCTGAATAAATCAAACAAACTGAAATTAACCAGATAAAAATATCATATCGAGGTTAAAATACCAATACATCATGAACAATCCGACGTGAGCACGAAAGGACATGGGCTCCTCCCAGATCAGAGGTCACCCATGTCCGAGTCCACCCGACCGGAAAATTCATAGGGCATATAACCTATTAAAAATAACCGACGGAGTATAAATTATTAAAAATATCATACGAAATATTGTATAACAAAGTACCATGAATAATCCGACGTGAGCACGAATAGACATGGGCTCCTCCCAGATCAGAGAACACCGATGTCCGAGTCCACCCGACCGGAAAATCCATAGAACATATAAGATATCACAGATTAAATATCACAGCTAAATCTTTTTAAAGAGATTACACTCTTTAAGGAAGTTAAAAATTGATTCAGGCCTAACAGTATCAAATAATGTTTTTAAACTGTTAGCGTTAAAATGCCTGCTTCTAATGATGGCTAAATCTACACAATCAATGAGGAGATGCTGGACAGTCAGCTCCTCGTTACAAGGAATACATAGAGGTTTTTCATCGTTTTTTAATAGGTGCGAATGGGTCAAATGTGTGTGCCCGATTCGCAGTCGTGCCAAAACTAACTCCTCGCGGCGGTCAGATCGAAGACCTGGCAGCCATTCACCAAGTGCAGGTTTAATACTAAACAATTTATTTTGGTGATTAGCCTCGTCGCTCCAACAATTTTGCCATACATTTTGAATAAAACTGTTTATCAGGGGTTTAAAATCGGTAAAAGGGACTTTAAAAGGTAAAATATCTAGTGACAACGCCTCCTTGGCAGCTTTGTCTGCCTCTTCGTTGCCACGTAGACCGCAATGGCTAGGAAGCCAGCAAAAAACAATATCAGTATCTTCATCAGAAGCAAAGAGACGAGACAGCTTCTCAAGAAGTTTAACAATAATAGGATTGTCCGTTTTTTCGTGCTCGAGCGCTTGCATACAGGACAAAGAGTCTGTAAAAATAATGTAGCGCCAATAGCCATTTTCAATGATGTGCTCGAGCGCAAGGTCAATAGCCTTGAGCTCGGCAGAGAAAATGGACGAGTTATCGGGCAAACGATACTGATATTTGAAGCCATCTAAAATGGCAGCAGAAGCAACTTTTTCTTCGCTTTTAGAACCATCAGTGTAAATTTGCAAATGAAGCATGTGCTTTTCTTGTACTTCAAGAAATTTGTTTTTAAACACCAAAGAATCAGTTTCCGACTTTTTCGTTGAAGCAAGATCATAAATAAAGGTGGGACTTTTGGACGTCCACAAAGGTACGTTTGGAACTTTATGTTCGGCCACGTCATCCAGATCGAAATCTAGAGAATTTACATCTGCCTTACAACGTAAACTGAAAGGAGGTATAATTGATTCCCTCTTATTAAATTCCTCTTCATAAAGAGGTTCAAAGACAACGTCATGTGAAGGATTATCGGGATTAGATTTAAGTTTTAAATAATAATCCATTGATAATTTCTTTCTACGTAAATTCAAAGATGGCTCATTTGCTTCCGCATAGAGACTGTTAATTGGCGATGTTTTAAATGCGCCCAGCGCAATACGTAAACCTTGATTATGAATAGAATCAAGCTTGCGCAAGTAGGATTGACGGGCGGATCCGTAAACAACACAACCATAGTCTAATTTAGATCTCACAAGAGATCTATAAAGACGTAATAAAACTTTTTTGTCTGCTCCCCAGTCCATACTGGAGACGACACGTAAAAGATTTAGAGCTTTCTTACATTTATTGCTCAAATATTCAATGTGCGGGATGAATGATAATTTAGAGTCAAATAAAAGACCAAGGAACTTGAATTCTGGGACAACTTCGATACGGATCCCGTCCAAAGTGAGTTCTGGATCGGGATGGAGTTTTCTCGATTTACAGAAATGCATACATTTTGTCTTGGTTTTAGAAAATTTAAAACCATTTTCATTTGACCATTTACTCAGGTTGTTTAGAACCTGCTGTAACTGTCGTTCAATGGTATGCATGTGTTTAGACCTGTAACAAATGCAGAAGTCGTCAACGTAAAGAAAATATTCAATACCAGGGCAAGTAGCCTTAATAATATTGTTGATTTTAACACTAAAAAGTGTAACAGAAAGAATGCAGCCCTGGGGGACGCCCATCTCCTGTTCATGAGGATCAGAGAGCGTATCTCCAACCCTGACTCTAAATTGCCGTTCATCCAAAAATGCAGAAATGAAATAAGCAAGGCGACCTCGTATACCGAAATCATGGAGGTCATTCATGATTCCATACTTCCATGTGGTATCATATGCACTCTCTAAATCAAAAAAGACTGAAACAACGTGTTCTTTCTTGATAAAAGCTTCTCGTATAAAAGTCTCGAAGCGTACTAAATGATCGAGAGTGCTTCTTTGCTTACGAAAGCCACTTTGGGCCGACGTAATAAGTTTGTTTTTCTCAAGAAACCATACAAGACGGTCATTGACCATTCTTTCCATGGTTTTACAAACACAACTTGTTAAGGCTATAGGCCGGTAATTTGAAGGATTATCTGAATCTTTACCAGGTTTGGGTACTGGAATGACAATAGCTTCCCGCCACGAGGCTGGAAGTATTCCCGTTTTCCAAACACTGTTAAAGATATCAAGTAAACACTGAAGGGATTGGTGTGGTAAATGCTTCAGGAACTGGTAGTGGATGTCATCACATCCAACTGCAGTATCATGGCATTTCTTAAGGGCTGTTTTAAGCTCCTTAAGAGTAAATTCTTTATTATAGTGCTCTGTATTTTTGGATTTAAAATTCAAATTAACTTTTTCTTTTTGTTCTTGATGTTTTTGAAATTCTGGCGAATAATTAGAAGAGGAGGATTTCTTTGCAAAGGTATCTGCTAAGACATTTGCTATGTCTGGTTTAGATGAAACAACGCCATTATCAGTATTCAAATGCCCAACACTTAGTGAAGAGTTTTTGCCACTAATTTTACGCACCATATCCCAAGTCTTTTTGACAGATGATCTAGAATTTAATCTAGATACATACTGCCTCCAAGACGTACGTTTACTGTGTTTAATAGTGCGCCGTGCTCTCGCACGTGCAACTTTAAACTTTATAAGATTTTCCTTGGTCGGCCTTAGATCAAACTCTCTAAGAACCGACTTTTGCTTTGCTATAGCCTTTTTGCAATCATCATTGAACCATGGCTTATTTGGATGTTTAGGGTTTTTAGACGTTCTTGGAATTGCTTTTTCTGCAGTTGAATATAACAGAGAGGTAAATAATTCTGCAGGATTCTCACAATCTTCAAAAGCTTGAGGTGTAATGGACTGTTCACAAACAGTTTTGAACAAGTCCCAGTTTGCTTTATGGAGTTTCCACCGTTGTGGTCGCTCCTGTACAGATGGCCCAATTTCCGATACAAGAATCGGAAAATGGTCACTGCCATGAAGGTCGTCATCAACTTTCCAGTTAAAATCTGGAAAAATTTGAGGACTGCAAACTGTCAAGTCTAATGATGAATATGAACCAGTAGCAGGATGTAGATAAGTAGATGATTTATCATTTAAAAGAGAAAGATCTTGTCTTGAAATAAAGTCTTCAACAATATGACCTTTGTTGTCTGTGTTTGAACATCCCCACATCGTATGATGTGAGTTAAAATCGCCCATTAAAATAAAAGGTTTGGGTAACTGCTCAACAAGACGATCTAGTTTCCTGCTGTCAACAGGAGAACTAGGAGGGAGATAAATAGAACAAATGGTTACTGTTTTGTTGAGAGAAACGCTTACGGCAACTGCTTGTAAAGTAGTGTCAAGCGGCACAGGGCGATGTGGAACATTGTTATTAACAATGATACCAACACCTCCTGATGCCCTTTCACTTTCCGTAAAGTTTTTAAAATAGCAAGAATGATATTTAAAGGTAAACTTGTCGGTATCTTTAAGGAAGGTTTCTTGTAAACAAACTGCTACTGGTTTTTCTTTCGAGACTAAAAGACTAAGCTCTTCAAAATTGGATTTAACACTTCTACAATTCCATTGAATAATAGTATTCGCCATGAGAGATATTAGGATTAAAATTATACCACAGAGTATTGGAAGTCTGAAATTACTCATCTTTTGTTAAGTTTTATAATGATGCTACCTTGCTTATTCTTTTTGGAATCTGCGAGGTCATCGGTTATCATGTCTTCTTCAAGACTATGATACCGATTGTATTGTTGAATAGGATCCTGGGATCCCTTTGGTTGGCGATCAGAGATCACCGGTTTTGAAGGCTTTGGCCTTCGATTTTCATTACTAGACTTTGTTTCGTCATTACTAACAGAAACTTTGCTGGCTGCTCTTGATTCAGAATTAGAACGTTCTTTAGCTGTAGAAATGTTTGGTGAAGCGCCTGAAGATTTTTCAGAGTCTGAAGACTTGCTGGTTTCCGGTCTAACAGAAGATGAAGCTTCTACTGGGTTAGAGGCAGGGAACAACTTAGAAATTTCTTCTTTCTTCTCAGGAAATAAGATCATTAATTTCCTGAAAAGACCCTTACAATTCTCACAGCCACTGTCAGTTTTACTGGTTGCTGAAGGTACTTTCGTAGCCTGGGCGTATGAAGCAAGCTGAGAGCGACTTTCTACAATCTTTTTTGCTTCGAAGAAAGAGAGACCTTCCCTGCACTTGACAGTTACAATCTCCTTTTCCCGCCTCCAATGCGGACATGCACGAGAAGTCGACATGTGAGCACCATCGCAATTTACGCACAGCTCAGAGTTCTCACAATCGTCGACGTCATGAGTCTCAGCCAGATCGCCACAACGACGACAACGCTGAGCCTCCTGACATCTCTTCTCGTGATGGCCGAACTTAAAACATTTATAGCATTGCAGCGGGTTAGGGATATAAAGGTCTACATTCACCTTCAAGTAACCTATTTTTAAGCTTTTTGGCAATATCGCTGTATTGAATGTCAAAACAATCGTATTAGTGGCCTTCTTTTGTCCTTGTTTATAGAAGAAAATGCGTCGGGCTGCTGTAACATTCTGAGGTCCAAGCTCCGAAACAATTTCCTCCTCAGACACCCCCTGAAGGTCAGGGCAGCGTATGAGACCTTTGGAGGTATTGAGTGTTGCGTGTTCGGAGCATTTGGCAGGAATATCATGGAATTTCTTAATTCTGAGTAAATTATCAGAATGGGATTTCTTATCTACCTCTACCAAAATGGCACCAGATCTTAACTTTTTTACTGTTTTAGGTTCACCAGCGTACGAAACAATACATTTATTTATGACAAATGGCGATAGAGATGTCAACGGTCTACTTTCATTTTCTGATTCAATCAGCAGGAACCTAGCGAAATTCAAATTACGTGATCGATTTTCCGTGTCCAAGTCAGTATCAAAACGCGTCCTTTTTAAAGTTTTAGAATCCATGGTTGTAGATAGGTATTCATCATCTGGGTTCCCCAACCCACCGTGGAGTCCAACAAGGGGACATGGAAAATGGAGCGGATCTCCAGCTCCCCATGCCAGGGATACCCAGATGGTATACTCAAGCCGACCAAACAAACAAGCGCGGCAAAGACATACATGAGTAATCTCTAAAACAAAGGTCAATCATGTATTTCGACGCCGATCAAGGCATTCAATCAACTCAATTAACCCATGAGCCTATATAGACGAAAACAAACCAAAACATTTTATCATAACATAAGTAGTGACAAGAAAGAGTACAACATGTACAATTTCTAGACATTTGGCGAGATAGCGCATTGGTACAAACAAAAATGTGTTCGTCTAAAGCGACCAGCCGATTGCCTAGACCGGGTCCATCTAAGCTCCCGTTTACACCGAAGCCGAGGCCAAAGCAGCGTGTTGGGAAGCTGGAGAGCCCTGGGCTTCCCTCAACTAACCAGGATCCTCTTTTCCGGCTTACGAGTATCCACTCACGGCCAACAAGCGGGTCCGTTACAGACACACTGTCCTTTGCTTGGGGTCTTACCATTTGCTACAGGACACGGCAGCCGGGATATTTCTAATCCCCCTCCACAGCTGGGGGTGAGTTCTGGATCGGGATGGAGTTTTCTCGATTTACAGAAATGCATACATTTTGTCTTGGTTTTAGAAAATTTAAAACCATTTTCATTCGACCATTTACTCAGGTTATTTAAAACCTGTTGTAACTGTCGTTCAATGGTATGCATATGTTTCGAACGATAACAAATACAAAAGTCATCAACGTAAAGAAAATATTCAATACCAGGGCAAGTAGCCTTAATAATATTGTTGATTTTAACACTAAAAAGTGTAACAGAAAGAATGGAGCCCTGGGGAACGCCCATCTCCTGTTCATGAGGATCAGAGAGCGTATCTCCAACCCTGACTCTAAATTGCCGTTCATCCAAAAATGCAGAAATAAAATAAGCAAGGCGACCTCGTATTCCGAAATCATGGAGGTCATTCATGATTCCATACTTCCATGTGGTATCATATGCACTCTCTAAATCAAAAAAGACTGAAACAACGTGTTCTTTCTTGATAAAAGCTTCTCGTATAAAAGTCTCGAAGCGAACTAAATGATCGAGGGTGCTTCTTTGCTTACGAAAGCCACTTTGGGCCGACGTAATAAGTTTGTTTTTCTCAAGAAACCATACAAGACGGTCATTGACCATTCTTTCCATGGTTTTACAAACACAACTTGTTAAGGCTATAGGCCGGTAATTTGAAGGATTATCTGAATCCTTGCCAGGTTTGGGTACTGGAATGACGATAGCTTCCCGCCACGAGGCTGGAAGTATTCCCGTTTTCCAAACACTGTTAAAGATATCAAGTAAACACTGAAGGGATTGGTGTGGTAAATGCTTCAAGAACTGGTAGTGGATGTCATCACATCCAACTGCAGTGTCATGGCATTTCTTAAGGGCAGTTTTAAGCTCCTTAAGAGTAAATTCTTTATTATAATGCTCTGTATTTTTGGATTTAAAATTCAAATTAACTTTTTCTTTTTGCTCTTGATGTTTTTGAAATTCTGGCGAATAATTAGAAGAGGAGGATTTCTTGGCAAAAGTATCTGCTAAGACATTTGCTATGTCTGGCTTAGATGAAACAACGCCATTATCAGTATTCAAATGCCCAACACTTAGTGAAGAGTTTTTGCCACTAATTTTACGCACCATATCCCAAGTCTTTTTGACAGACGATCTAGAATTTAATCTAGATACATACTGTCTCCAAGACGTACGTTTACTGCGTTTAATAGTGCGCCGTGCCCTCGCACGTGCAACTTTAAACTTTATAAGATTTTCCTTAGTCGGCCTTAGATCAAATTCTCTAAGAATCGACTTTTGCTTTGATATAGCCTTCATGCAGTCATCATTGAACCACGGCTTATTTGGATGTTTTGGATTTTTAGACGTTCTAGGAATTGCTTTTTCTGCAGATGCATATAATAAGGACGTAAACAATTCTGCAGGATTTTCGCAATCTTCAAAAGATTGCGGTGTAATGGACTGTTCACAAACAGTTTTGAACAAGCCCCAGTTTGCTTTATGGAGTTTCCACCGTTGTGGTCGCTCCTGCACTGATGGCCCAATTTCCGAAATAAGAATCGGAAAATGGTCACTGCCATGCAAATCGTCATCAACTTTCCAGTTTAAATCTGGAAAAATTTGAGGACTGCAAACTGTCAAATCTAATGATGAGTATGAACCAGTAGCAGGATGTAGATAAGTCGATGACTTATCGTTTAAAAGGGATAAATCATGACTTGAAATAAAGTCTTCAACAATATGACCCTTGTTATCAGTATTTGAACACCCCCATAATGTATGGTGGGAATTAAAATCCCCCATTAAAATAAAAGGCTTGGGCAATTGTTCAATGAGTCGATCTAGTTTCCTGCCGTCGACAGGAGAACTAGGTGGAAGATAAATAGAACAAAGCGTTATAGTTTTATTCAGAGAAATACTAACAGCTACTGCTTGTAAAGTAGTGTCCAGCTGTACAGGACGATGTGGAACACTGTTGTTTACAATGATACCAACACCTCCTGAAGCTCTTTCACTCCCCGTAAAATTTTTAAAGTAACAAGAATGATACTTTAGGGTAAACTTGTCAGTATCTTTTAAAAAAGTCTCTTGTAGACAAACTGCTACTGGTTTTTCTTTCGAGATTAGAAGATTTAGTTCTTCGAAATTTGCTTTAATACTTCGGCAATTCCATTGGATAACTGTATTCGCCATGATAAATAATAAAATTAAAAGTATACCACAGAGTAACGGAAGTCTTACCATATTCATTTTTTATTTAGTTTGATTATATTATTACCTTGCTTATTCTTTCTGGAATCTGCATGGTCATCGGTCATCATGTCTTCTTCAAGACATCCAAACCGATTGTATTGTGTAATAGGATCTTGTGATCCTTTAGGCTGGCGATCAGAGATCACCATTTTTGAAGGCCCAGGCCTTCGATTCTGATTAACTGTATCACGGCTAGATTGGTTGGCGGTTTCTTTACTTGTTATTTTTGACTCGGATCTAGAATTTGGTTTTGGTACATTTTTGACAGCTGGAGCAGGAGTGTCGACTGTAGTTACTTTGGGTTCAGGAGTTTTACTAGATGGTTGGATAGTATCAGAACTAGAAGGAGAAACTGTTGAAATTTTGGAAGGAGCAAACAACTGTGAAATCTCCTCCTTCTTCTCGGGAAATAGAATGCATAATTTACCGAAAAGATTTTTGCAGTTCTCACAGTCGCTGTCCGTTTTGTTTGAATTTCCCTTGGTAGCTTGCGCATATGAAGAGTTAAGGTTCAGACGACTATCGACAATTTTCCTGGCTTCAAAGAATGAAAGACCCTCACGACATTTGACAGTGACAATTTCCTTTTCCCGCTTCCAGTGGGAACACGCACGAGAAGTCGATTTGTGACTTTCACCGCAGTTGTGACACTTTGGCGTGTTACTACAATTAAGGTAATCATGCGTTTCAGGTGATTCACAACAACGGTGACACTGAGCAAATGCCGCTTTGCAGTTCTTCTCATGGTGTCCGAACTTGAAGCAAGCATAGCACTGAAGCGGGTTAGGAATGTACAGTTCAACTTTGACTTTTAAATACCCAACTTTCAGTGATTTGGGAAGTAGAGAAGTGTTAAACGTGAGTACAATAGTGTTTGTCGGTTTTCTGGAGCCATTATTGAAAATATGTATTCTTCTTGCCGCGGTTACATGTTGCGATGCAAGCTCTTGCACAATTTCCTCCTCCGAGACTCCCTGCAGATCGGGGCACCGAATGAGGCCTTTTGACGAATTAAGTGTGCCGTGTTCAGAGCATTTTGCAGGGATGTCAAAAAAGGTTTTAAGTTTCAGTAGAGTGTCCGAATGCGACTTCTTGTCAACTTCGACAAGAAGGGCACCGGATTTAAGTTTCTTGATGGATTTCGGTTCTCCGGCGTATGAAATAATGCATTTGTTGATTACGAAAGGAGAGAGTGTTGTCAAGGCTTTTTCGTTGTCAGTTGATTCGATTAAAAGAAACCTAGGGAAGATCGAGTTGCATAGTCTATTATCCGAGTCCGAGTCGTAATCTGATCGCGTCCTTTTAAAAGTTTTAGAATCCATGTTTGAAAATTTGAAATTCATCATCTGGGCCCCCACCCGCCACAGAGTCCAACAAGGGGACATGGAAAACGGAGCGGATATCCAGCTCCCCATGCCAGGGATACCCAGATGGTATACTCAAGCCAATCAAACAAACAAGTGCGACAAGGACATATATGGTTAATCTCTAAAAAAAAGATAAGCCATGCATTTCAACGCCGATCAAGCCATTCAATCAACTCAATTAACCCATGAGCCTATATAGACAGGGACAATTCAAATCAAGTATAAAATGGTATACAGCGATAATTGCTATTACAATAGTAATATAAAATGTAGTGGCGTACATTATTGAAATGAAATGAATGTACAAAAACAGTCCAAGTCTAAAGCGACCAGCCGATTGCCTAGACCGGGTCCATCTAAGCTCCCGTTTACACCGAAGCCGAGGCCAAAGCCAGCGTGTTGGGAAACTGGAGAGCCCTGGGCTTCCCTCAACCGACCAGGATCCCCTTTTCCGGCTTACGAGTATCCACTCACGGCCAACAAGCGGGTCCGTTACAGACACACTGTCCTTTGCTTGGGGTCTTAACATTTGCTACAGGGCACGGCAGCCGGGATATTTCTAATCCCCCTCCACAGCTGGGTTTTTTTTTTTTTTTTTTTTTTATCAATATTTAATCAAGCAGTTTGATAACTTCTGTGCATGCGTCAACGGACAGCACGATTTTGAACAAGACCTTCGCAAAGCGGCGCATATACGCCCGAGAGGGGCATGTCAGTAAAATTGGGCATTTTTTCCATTCAAGGGCAGATAATTCAAACATTTAAACTTTGTTTGCACAACAAGACACCATAGAGATTCATTGTTCGATTAAATTCTGGTTGAAACTGTAAGAGTTAAACACTGGAGAAAATGGACATTTTTGAGAAAATGGACATTTTTTTCTTAAATTCAAGGTCAGATAATTCAAGAACGAAAACATTTATCTAAATTCCGTAAGCGGTGTGCACAACTAGACACCATGGAAATTCATTGTGGCAAGTTTGATCCAATTCTGATCAAAACTGTAGGAGGAGTTGCACACACAAGAAAATGGGCATTTTTTAATTCAAGGGCAGATAATTCAAGAACGAAAAGATGTCATTAAATTCCGTCAGCGGGATGCACAACTAGACACTATGGAGATTCATTGTGGCAAGTTTGATTGAATTCCGATCAAAACTGTAGGAGTTGCGCACACACGAAATTGCTAACGTACGGACGGACGGACGGACAGACGAGCGGGGCCATAACATAATACGACCCTTCGGGCGTAAAAAACGGACCAAATTTGATGACGTCTAAAAAGACTCAAGGTGTCAATATGTTCCCTTCCTTTTTGCACAACACAAAATTTTATTATACATGTTACCTTTAGAAACATTTATAAGATTACTATATTGAAAGTATAATCAATGATCTATATTGATTTGTAATGGTAACAGACATTACGAAACACCCTGTACCATATGGTAAAGGTCTTTATAGCAATGATTACTGATTATGTACGGCAGTATGTGGATGTCATGGCAGGTTTCTTGTTCATTCGTTCATTTAAGTTATAGAGTTAAAATTTCGGATCATGTGCCTGTCACATCTAAACGTTTTAGCCAGGATGTGCCTTGCGTGTTGGATTTCATCACATTACAGGTGCCTTGACAACTAGAAAAATTGTTTCTATGTCATCGTGTGCCGACGTTTACCGACAGAGGCAATGTTCTGCACGCATTATGCTCACAGTGGCTTTATGGCTAAAACGATACGGTGTGACAGGGCCTTCATCCCATACCAGACATCAAATATAGGTAATGAGTCGGCAAGTGTTAACAACTGATTTGTAATCCAACTACGTGTATTCTGGGGTTAAACGGCATTTGTTTGCTGGTATAACCGGACTTTAAACCGACGACTTAATTTCATCCGTACTTCTTTCAAATTATTCATATTGGGGAATTGACAACAAAGTAAAGTCCAAGGTTTGTTTTTTGTAAGGTTAAAGCAGAACTTACTGTTTGAAACATTAGGCTGTGTCACTGCACCTGTTGAATTTATTCATATTGGGGAATTGACAACAAAGTAAAGTCCAAGGTTTATTTTTTGTAAGGTTAAAGCAGAACTAACTACTTGCAACATTAGGCTGTCATTGCAGAGGTGGCTGTCGACGTGTGTGCTTGCTCTGTTATTATATAAAAAGAAAACACAGAACTTACTACTTGAAATATTAGGCTGTGTCACTGCAGAGGTGGCTATCGACGTGTGTGCTTGCTCTGTTATAATATAAAAAGAAAACACAGAACTTACTACGTCAAACATTAGGCTGTGTCACCGCAGAGGTGGCTATCGACGTGTGTGCTTGCTCTGTTATTATATAAAAAGAAAAGACAAAACTTACTACTTGAAACATTAGGCTGTGTCACTACAGAGGTGGCTATCGACGTGTGTGCTTGCTCTGTTATTATATAAAAAGAAAACACAGAACTTACTACTTGAAACATTAGGCTGTGTCACTGCAGAGGTGGCTAGCGACGTGTGTGCTTGCTCTGTTATTATATAACAAGAGCTGTCACTGTAAGATGACAATGCCCCCGACACCGCTTTGATTTTAAATTATGGCCAATCTATGTTCAAGGTCAAGGTCATCCAGGGGTCAAGGTCACCAAAGTATGTGCCTACAGAAAGGTAATGTACCAAGGAATGTTGTGGTAAAGTATGAAGCGAATATGTTAAGTAATAAGGAAGTTATGGCTAATGTTAAAGTTTTTGGACGGAATGACGGACAGACGGACGGACAGACGGACGGACGGACAAGTCAAATTTATGATGCCTCCCTATCGGGGGCATAAAAAGAAACCACAGAACTAACTACTTGAAACATTAGCCTGTGTTACTGCTCCTGCAGATGTAGCTGTTGCTGGCGTCGTGTTCGGTTGATCTGTTATTATATAAAAAGAAAACACAGAGAATTAAGTCACGAAAATATCAGAGAACGGGAAAACTAAACGATCCTTAACCACACCAAATTGAAGGTATTTCTTAGTTTGCTGAACTGTACAAAGTAAGAAAGTAAAGTCCAAGGTTTGTTTTTTGTAAGGTTAAAGCAGAACTTACTATTTGCAACAGGAGGCTGTGTCACTGCACCTGTTGAATTTATTCATATTGGGGAATTGACAACACCGATGAGCCTGCCCAGAACACATTGGTAAAAGAATTAATGATGGAGGGGCAAAGGGAGGAGCCCTTGCTAGATCCTAGCAGCGATGAGCCTGCCCAGAACACATAGGTAAAAGAATTAGTGATGGAGGGGCAAAGGGAGGAGCCCTTGCTAGATCCTAGCACCGATGAGCCTGCCCAGAACACATAGGTAAAAGAATTAGTGATGGAGGGGCAAAGGGAGGAGCCCTTGCTAGATCCTAGCACCGATGAGCCTGTCCAGAACACATTGGTAAAAGAATTAGTGGTGGAGGGGCGAAGGGAGGAGCCCTTGCTAGATCCTAGCACCGATGAGCCTGCCCAGAACACATAGGTAAAATAATTAGTGATGGAGGGGCAAAGGGAGGTGCCCTTGCTAGATCCTAGCACCGATGAGCCTGTCCAGAACATATTGGTAAAAAAATTAGTGATGGAGGGGCAAAGGGAGGAGCCCTCGCTAGATCCTAGCACCGATGAGATAATTTTATGGCCCTTTTTGGAAGAATATTCGGGGGTGGCGGATAGTGTCGGTCGGTCGGATTGTCAGCCTGCCAAAAATGGTAAGAGGGTAAAGATATGGTTAATTCCGCTTCCGCCGCAGAGACACAACAAGTTGTCCGCGGACAACGTAGCTCGCCTATACGAGAGCTTGTCACAAAAAAGGAGTTAAAGGTCACTAGTTGGAAGGTCATGGTCTCAAAGTCAAGGGCATGACATGAGGTTTCCATATGTGAACTATCAAGGCTCTATCTGTAATAGTGCATGAGATATAGGCCAGGTTAAAGTTTTTGAAGACGCGACGCCGACGCTGACGCTAGGGTTGTGACATTAGCTCCCCGGACATAAAGTCCCGGCTCGCTAAAAAGAGAATGAGAATGACGTGCAACCGGAGAAGCCCTCGCAAGGAGCTCTTGGTACTGCTGAGGTACTTTTATGTTCCTTTTGGAAAAAATAGGGGGAGGGGGTAGTTGCGGACGGTTGGTCGGATTGTTGGTAGGTAGTATGGTCGATCGGTATGTCTTTTTCGGAGCATAACTCGAAAAGTATGTAAGGTAGAATCGTGGGTGGACAGATGTTGGAGACAAGCGAACAAGAATCGTTTCTATGTGGATCATATTTTTTCGGTAAAAAAAGATTTCTGTTTGAAAAGTGGGTACATTAGTTATATCATGTTAATTATTTTTATCCAGGTTAATCAGCTGCCAGCTATGTTATTTTATAAAAAGAAAACACAGAACTTACTACTTGATACATTAGGCTTTGTCACTGCAGAGATGGCTATTGACGTGTGTGCTTGCTCTGTTATTATATAAAAAGAAAAGACAAAACTTACTACTTGAAACATTAGGCTGTGTCACTGCAGAGATGGCTATTGACGTGTGTGCTTGCTCTGTTATTATATAAAAAGAAAAGACAAAACTTACTACTTGAAACATTAGGCTGTGTCACTGGAGAGATGGCTATTGACGTGTGTGCTTGCTCTGTTATTATATAAAAAGAAAACACAGACCTTACTACTTGAAACATTAGGCTGTGTCACCGCAGATGTGGCTATCGACGTGTTTGCTTGCTCTGTTATTATATAAAAAGAAAACACAGAACTTACTACTTGAAACATTAGGCTGTGTCACTGCAGAGGTGGCTATCGACGTGTGTGCTTGCTCTGTTATTATATAACAAGAGCTGTCCGAAGACAGCGCTCTCGACTTTCTAAGTGGTAAGTATAAAGGGGGCATAACTCCAAATAGAGTGGTCCAAGGGTCATGGGCCCAGATAGTATGGTAGAGGGTGTGATGGTGAATAAATATTCCAAGTTTGGGTTGAATCCATTCGATAGTATTGAAGTTATTGATGTTTGAAAAAACTTTAACCTTTGTTGCAACGCCAACGCCGACGCCAACTCCAACGCCGACGCCCGGGTGACAGTATAAGCTCTCATTTTCTTCGAAAAGTCGAGCTAAAAAGAAAACACAGAACTAACTACTTGAAACATTAGCCTGTGTTACTGCTCCTGCAGATGTAGCTGTTGCTGGCGTCGTGTTCGGTTGATCTGTTATTATATAAAAAGAAAACACACAGAATTAAGTCACGAGAATATCAGAGAACGGGAAAACTAAACGATCCTTAACCACACCAAATTGAAGGTATTTCTTAGTTTGCTGAACTGTACAAAGTAACAAAGTAAAGTCCAAGGTTTGTTTTTTGTAAGGTTAAAGCAGAACTTACTATTTGCAACAGGAGGCTGTGTCACTGCACCTGTTGAATTTATTCATATTAGTATGGTAGAGGGTGTGATGGTGAATGAGTATTCCAAGTTTGGGTTGAATCCCTTCGATAGTATGGAAGTTATTGATGTTTGAAAAAACTTTAACCTTTGTTGCAACGCCAACGCCAACGCCAACGCCGACGCCCTTCTCTGATAAAGGTTTCGAAGCGAACTAAATGATCGAGGGTGCTTCTTTGTTTACGAAAGCCACTTTGGGCTGACGTTATAAGTTTGTTTTTCTCAAGAAACCACACGAGACGGTCGTTGACCATTCTCTCCATGGTCTTGCAAACGCAACTTGTTAAGGCTATGGGCCGGTAATTAGAAGGATTATCGGAATCTTTACCAGGTTTGGGAATTGGAATGACAATAGCTTCCCGCCACGATGCTGGAAGTATTCCTGTTCTCCAAACACTGTTAAAGATATCGAGTAAACACTGAAGGGATTGGTGCGGTAAATGTTTCAAAAACTGATAGTGGATGTCATCACATCCGACTGCAGTATCATGGCATTTCTTAGGAGCTGTTTTAAGCTCCTTAAGAGTAAATTCTTTATTATAATGCTCAGTATTTTTGGATTTAAAATTCAATTTAACTTTTTCTTTTTGTTCTTGATGTTTCTGAAATTCTGGTGAATAATTAGAAGACGAGGACTTTTTTGCAAAAGTATCTGCTAAAACATTTGCAATGTCTGGCTTAGATGAAACAACGCCATTGTCAGTATTCAAATGCCCAACACTGAGCGAAGAGTTCTTGCCACTAATTTTTCGTACCATATCCCAAGTCTTTTTGACAGACGATCTAGAATTTAATCTAGATACATACTGTCTCCAAGACGTACGTTTACTGCGTTTAATTGTGCGCCGTGCCCTCGCACGTGCAACTTTAAACTTCATTAGATTTTCCTTAGTCGGCCTTAGATCAAACTCTTTAAGAACCGATTTTTCAAAACAGTGAACAGGGATGTCAAAAAAACTTTTCAGTCGTAGTAAATTGTCTGAATGGGATTTTTTATCAACCTCTACTAATAATGCACCTGACTTTAACTTTTTAATTGACTTTGGCTCACCAGCGTATGAAAGTATACATTTGTTTATAACAAAAGGTGACAGTGATGTTAACGATTTCTGTTCATCTGTAGATTCAATCAATAAAAACCTTGGGAAATTCAAATTGCGTGGTCGATTGTCCGAGTCCGAATCATCATAATCTGAGCGCGTCCTTTTAAACTTTTGGTTCTCCATATTTGAAAATTTAGTATTCATCATCTGGGTCCCCCAACCCGCCACGGAGTCCAACAAGGGGACATGGAAAATGGAGCGGATCTCCAGCTCCCCATGCCAGGGATACCCAGATGGTATACTCAAGCCAATCAAATAAACAGGCGCGACAATGACATACGTGGCTAATCTCTTAAATAAGACAAGCCATGCATTTCAACGTCGATCATGACATTTAATCAACTCAATTAGCCCATGAGCCTATATAGACGAGGACAAGACACAACTGTAATAACATTAACTGATACAAGAAATAGTATAACTTGTACAATTAACAAACGAGGGGCGAGATTACACATGGGTACATGCAACATATAAAAAAGTCCACGTCTAAAGCGACCAGCCGTTTGCTTAGACCGGGCCCATCTAAGCTCCCGTTTACACCGAAGCCGAGGCCAAAGCCAGCGTGTTGGGAAGCTGGAGAGCCCTGGGCTTCCCTCAACCGACCAGGATCCCCTTTTCCGGCTTACGAGTATCCACTCACGGCCAACAAGCGGGTCCGTTACAGACACACTGTCCTTTGCTTGGGGTCTTACCATTTGCTACAGGACAAGGCAGCCGGGATATTTCTAATCCCCCTCCACAGCTGGGGGTGAAAACACACAGAATTAAGTCACGAGAATATCAGAGAACGGGAAAACTAAACGATCCTTAACCACACCAAATTGAAGGTATTTCTTAGTTTGCTGAACTGTACAAAGTAACAAAGTAAAGTCCAAGGTTTGTTTTTTGTAAGGTTAAAGCAGAACTTACTATTTGCAACAGGAGGCTGTGTCACTGCACCTGTTGAATTTATTCATATTAGTATGGTAGAGGGTGTGATGGTGAATAAGTATTCCAAGTTTGGGTTGAATCCCTTCGATAGTATGGAAGTTAATTGATGTTTGAAAAAACTTTAACCTTTGTTGCAACGCCAACGCCGACGCCAACGCCAACGCCGACGCCCGGGTGACAGTATAAGCTCTCATTTTCTTCGAAAAGTCGAGCTAAAAAGAAAACACAGAACTAACTACTTGAAACATTTGCCTGGTTTCCTGCACCTGCAGATGTAGCTGTTGCTGGCGTCGTGTTCGGTTGATCTGTTATTATATAAAAAGAAAACACACAGAATTAAGTCACGAAAATATCAGAGAACGGGAAAACTAAACGATCCTTAACCACACCAAATTGAAGGTATTTCTTAGTTTGCTGAACTGTACAAAGTAACAAAGTAAAGTCCAAGGTTTGTTTTTTGTAAGGTTAAAGCAGAACTTACTATTTGCAACAGGAGGCTGTGTCACTGCACCTGTTGAATTTATTCATATTAGTATGGTAGAGGGTGTGATGGTGAATAAGTATTCCAAGTTTGGGTTGAATCCCTTCGATAGTATGGAAGTTATTGATGTTTGAAAAAACTTTAAGGACAGATCCTCCAGTTGTTACTGCGCAACTTACTGCGCATATCCTAAATAACGAAAACAAAGCTGTTTCAGTAATTGGCCTTTTCAGCAAATGTATTTTTTACATTTAGTTAATGTTTGGTTGATAAATGACAAGACCCTTTTCGGTTATTTCAATTTTCTCTGTTTGGTCAATTAAAGTGTAATAGTACTCGGATGGTACATTTTACTTTCTGTTACGCGTTCAACATGTGGCGTTAGCGATAGGAAACGGAGCAACAAAAGCAAAGTGGTGTTTTTATGAGCTAGTCCGCTTCAGATGGACACAAAAGATGACACTTTTTATTATCTAAAGCTGGTAATAAGGAAGAAAATGGATAAAAGTAGTGAAACAATTTCGGACAGAGCTTCAAAAAGTAAACCAAATTTTACTTATAACTAAGAAAAACGTTTGGTTTGATATATTTTTCTTTGTTTGTTTTTGTAGGTATGACCAAGCACTATGTCTATACCAAAAAAGAAAAAATTCTTACCGCTGGAAGATTTTTTATTATCAGAAACGTTGCGAAAAAAGAGCAATTTCAGCTACTTTTGAAAGAATGATTTACTTAAAATTTCAAAATCATCAATAAATTTTCCCAAATTGATACTCATTTATACAGAATAAAACACATTGAACACAATAAAGACTTATTTATGTAATGCTAGTCATTTCGAACACCTTTTTGTGGGTATTTAAGTGACACCTCATTTTTGCAATTTTAGACAAGAGTAGTCTCCCTTGAAATCCAATAACTTTTTAATTCGCTTGGTGACCTATAGTTTTTAAGTCATTTTTTTACTTCTCATATATTTAGATATCAGTACAGAAAAAATAAAAAAAATCTTACCGTAGGAAATAAATGGAGGATCTGTCCTTAACCTTTGTTGCAACGCCAACGCCGACGCCAACGCCAACGCCGACGCCCGGGTGACAGTATAAGCTCTCATTTTCTTCGAAAAGTCGAGCTAAAAAGAAAACACAGAACTAACTACTTGAAACATTAGCCTGTGTTACTGCACCTGCAGATGTAGCTGTTGCTGGCGTCGTCTTCGGTTGATCTGTTATTATATAAAAAGAAAACACACAGAATTAAGTCACGAAAATATCAGAGAACGGGAAAACTAAACGATCCTTAACCACACCAAATTGAAGGTATTTCTTAGTTTGCTGAACTGTACAAAGTAACAAAGTAAAGTCCAAGGTTTGTTTTTGTAAGGTTAAAGCAGAACATACTATTTGCAACAGGAGGCTGTGTCACTGCACCTGCTGAATTTATTCATATTAGTATGGTAGAGGGTGTGATGGTGAATAAGTATTCCAAGTTTGGGTTGAATCCCTTCAATAGTATGGAAGTTATTGATGTTTGAAAAAACTTTAACCTTTGTTGCAACGCCAACGCCAACGCCGACGCCCGGGTGACAGTATAAGCTCTCATTTTCTTCGAAAAGTCGAGCTAAAAAGAAAACACAGAACTAACTACTTGAAACATTTGCCTGGTTTCCTGCACCTGCAGATGTAGCTGTTGCTGGCGTCGTGTTCGGTTGATCTGTTATTATATAAAAGGAAAACACACAGAATTAAGTCACGAAAATATCACAGAACGGGAAAACTAAACGATCCTTAACCACACCAAATTGAAGGTATTTCTTAGTTTGCTGAACTGTACAAAGTATCAAAGTAAAGTCCAAGGTTTGTTTTTTGTAAGGTTAAAGCAGAACTTACTATTTGCAACAGGAGGCTGTGTCACTGCACCTGTTGAATTTATTCATATTAGTATGGTAGAGGGTGTGATGGTGAATAAGTATTCCAAGTTTGGGTTGAATCCCTTCGATAGTATGGAAGTTATTGATGTTTGAAAAAACTTTAACCTTTGTTGCAACGCCAACGCCAACGCCGACGCCAACGCCAACGCCAACGCCCGGGTGACAGTATAAGCTCTCATTTTCTTCGAAAAGTCGAGCTAAAAAGAAAACACAGAACTAACTACTTGAAACATTAGCCTGGTTTCCTGCACCTGCAGATGTAGCTGTTGCTGGCGTCGTGTTCGGTTGATCTGTTATTATATAAAAAGAAAACACACAGAATTAAGTCACGAAAATATCAGAGAACGGGAAAACTAAACGATCCTTAACCACACCAAATTGAAGGTATTTCTTAGTTTGCTGAACTGTACAAAGTAACAAAGTAAAGTCCAAGGTTTGTTTTTTGTAAGGTTAAAGCAGAACTTACTATTTGCAACAGGAGGCTGTGTCACTGCACCTGTTGAATTTATTCATATTAGTATGGTAGAGGGTGTGATGGTGAATAAGTATTCCAAGTTTGGGTTGAATCCCTTCGATAGTATGGAAGTTATTGATGTTTGAAAAAACTTTAACCTTTGTTGCAACGCCAACGCCAACGCCGACGCCCGGGTGACAGTATAAGCTCTCATTTTCTTCGAAAAGTCGAGCTAAAAAGAAAACACAGAACTAACTACTTGAAACATTAGCCTGTGTTACTGCACCTGCAGATGTAGCTGTTGCTGGCGTCGTGCTCGGTTGATCTGTTATTATATAAAAAGACAAGAGCCGTCAGAGACGGACAATGCTCCCCGATTAAGGCATTGTCACAATAAATGTATGCCATGCAGAGCTAAGATTAAGTTAACAAACGTTAAGCCCCCTTTTTCCATGACATACTTTTTATACGCAAATTTCAAGTAGTTTATTGTCAAGGGCATCTGATTTGCTACTCAAATATGAAATTTCATCAAATTCTGACCATTAGACTATGAGAAATTAGAGAAAATGTGTTTTTGACCTTAAGTCCCCTTTTCACATGACGAGGCCTCAAATCCAAAAACTGGGAAAAGTACATCGGCATTATGTCATAGGGAGTTCACATGGTAAGTTTCATTTGATTTGGCCAAATGGTTATAGAGAAATCGCTTCGGACGGACGGACGGACGGACGGACGGACGGACGGACGGAATGACGGACGGACGGACGGACGGACGGACAGACGAAGCGGCGACTATATGCTCTCCCTTCGGGGAGCATAAAAACACAGAGAATTAAGTCACGAAAATATCAGAGAACGGGAAAAATAAACGATCCTTAACCACACCAAATTGAAGGTATTTCTTAGTTTGCTGAACTGTACAAAGTAACAAAGTAAAGTCCAAGGTTTGTTTTTGTAAGGTTAAAGCAGAACTTACTATTTGCAACAGGAGGCTGTGTCACTGCACCTGTTGAATTTATTCATATTAGTATGGTAGAGGGTGTGATGGTGAATAAGTATTCCAAGTTTGGGTTGAATCCCTTCAATAGTATGGAAGTTATTGATGTTTGAAAAAACTTTAACCTTTGTTGCAACGCCAACGCCAACGCCGACGCCCGGGTGACAGTATAAGCTCTCATTTTCTTCGAAAAGTCGAGCTAAAAAGAAAACACAGAACTAACTACTTGAAACATTAGCCTGTGTTACTGCACCTGCAGATGTAGCTGTTGCTGGCGTCGTATTCGGTTGATCTGTTATTATATAAAAAGAAAACACACAGAATTAAGTCACGAAAATATCACAGAACGGGAAAACTAAACGATCCTTAACCACACCAAATTGAAGGTATTTCTTAGTTTGCTGAACTGTACAAAGTAACAAAGTAAAGTCCAAGGTTTGTTCTTTGTAAGGTTAAAGCAGAACTTACTATTTGCAACAGGAGGCTGTGTCACTGCACTTGTTGAATTTATTCATATTAGTATGGTAGAGGGTGTGATGGTGAATAATTATTCCAAGTTTGGGTTGAATCCCTTCGATAGTATGGAAGTTATTGATGTTTGAAAAAACTTTAACCTTTGTTGCAACGCCAACGCCGACGCCAACGCCGACGCCCGGGTGACAGTATAAGCTCTCATTTTCTTCGAAAAGTCGAGCTAAAAAGAAACCACAGAACTAACTACTTGAAACATTAGCCTGGTTTCCTGCACCTGCAGATGTAGCTGTTGCTGGCGTCGTGTTCGGTTGATCTGTTATTATATAAAAAGAAAACACACAGAATTAAGTCACGAAAATATCAGAGAACGGGAAAACTAAACGATCCTTAACCACACCAAATTGAAGGTATTTCTTAGTTTGCTGAACTGTACAAAGTAACAAAGTCCAAGGTTTGTTCTTTGTAAGGTTAAAGCAGAACTTACTATTTGCAACAGGAGGCTGTGTCACTGCACTTGTTGAATTTATTCATATTAGTATGGTAGAGGGTGTGATGGTGAATAATTATTCCAAGTTTGGGTTGAATCCCTTCGATAGTATGGAAGTTATTGATGTTTGAAAAAAACTTTAACCTTTGTTGCAACGCCAACGCCAACGCCCGGGTGACAGTATAAGCTCTCATTTTCTTCGAAAAGTCGAGCTAAAAAGAAAACACAGAACTAACTACTTGAAACATTAGCCTGTGTTACTGCACCTGCAGATGTAGCTGTTGCTGGCGTCGTGTTCGGTTGATCTGTTATTATATAAAAAGAAAACACACAGAATTAAGTCACGAAAATATCAGAGAACGGGAAAACTAAACGATCCTTAACCACACCAAATTGAAGGTATTTCTTAGTTTGCTGAACTGTACAAAGTAACAAAGTAAAGTCCAAGGTTTGTTTTTGTAAGGTTAAAGCAGAACTTACTATTTGCAACAGGAGGCTGTGTCACTGCACCTGTTGAATTTATTCATATTAGTATGGTAGAGGGTGTGATGGTGAATAAGTATTCCAAGTTTGGGTTGAATCCCTTCGATAGTATGGAAGTTATTGATGTTTGAAAAAACTTTAACCTTTGTTGCAACGCCAACGCCGACGCCAACGCCAATGCACGGGTGACAGTATAAGCTCTCATTTTCTTCGAAAAGTCGAGCTAAAAAGAAAACACAGAACTAACTACTTGAAACATTAGCCTGTGTTACTGCACCTGCAGATGTAGCTGTTGCTGGCGTCGTGTTCGGTTGATCTGTTATTATATAAAAAGAAAACACACAGAATTAAGTCACGAAAATATCAGAGAACGGGAAAACTAAACGATCCTTAACCACACCAAATTGAAGGTATTTCTTAGTTTGCTGAACTGTACAAAGTAACAAAGTCCAAGGTTTGTTCTTTGTAAGGTTAAAGCAGAACTTACTATTTGCAACAGGAGGCTGTGTCACTGCACCTGTTGAATTTATTCATATTAGTATGGTAGAGGGTGTGATGGTGAATAAGTATTCCAAGTTTGGGTTGAATCCCTTCAATAGTATGGAAGTTATTGATGTTTGAAAAAACTTTAACCTTTGTTGCAACGCCAACGCCAACGCCGACGCCCGGGTGACAGTATAAGCTCTCATTTTCTTCGAAAAGTCGAGCTAAAAAGAAAACACAGAACTAACTACTTGAAACATTAGCCTGTGTTACTGCACCTGCAGATGTAGCTGTTGCTGGCGTCGTATTCGGTTGATCTGTTATTATATAAAAAGAAAACACACAGAATTAAGTCACGAAAATATCACAGAACGGGAAAACTAAACGATCCTTAACCACACCAAATTGAAGGTATTTCTTAGTTTGCTGAACTGTACAAAGTAACAAAGTAAAGTCCAAGGTTTGTTCTTTGTAAGGTTAAAGCAGAACTTACTATTTGCAACAGGAGGCTGTGTCACTGCACTTGTTGAATTTAGTCATATTAGTATGGTAGAGGGTGTGATGGTGAATAATTATTCCAAGTTTGGGTTGAATCCCTTCGATAGTATGGAAGTTATTGATGTTTGAAAAAACTTTAACCTTTGTTGCAACGCCAACGCCAACGCCAACGCCCGAATGACAGTATAAGCTCTCATTTTCTTCGAAAAGTCGAGCTAAAAAGAAAACACAGAACTAACTACTTGAAACATTAGCCTGTGTTACTGCACCTGCAGATGTAGCTGTTGCTGGCGTCGTGTTCGGTTGATCTGTTATTATATAAAAAGAAAACACACAGAATTAAGTCACGAAAATATCACAGAACGGGAAAACTAAACGATCCTTAACCACACCAAATTGAAGGTATTTCTTAGTTTGCTGAACTGTACAAAGTAACAAAGTAAAGTCCAAGGTTTGTTTTTTGTAAGGTTAAAGCAGAACTTACTATTTGCAACAGGAGGCTGTGTCACTGCACCTGTTGAATTTATTCATATTAGTATGGTAGAGGGTGTGATGGTGAATAAGTATTCCAAGTTTGGGTTGAATCCCTTCGATGGTATGGAAGTTATTGATGTTTGAAAAAACTTTAACCTTTGTTGCAACGCCAACGCCGACGCCCGAATGACAGTATAAGCTCTCATTTTCTTCGAAAAGTCGAGCTAAAAAGAAAACACAGAACTAACTACTTGAAACATTAGCCTGTGTTACTGCACCTGCAGATGTAGCTGAATTTATTCATATTAGTATGGTAGAGGGTGTGATGGTGAATAAGTATTCCAAGTTTGGGTTGAATCCCTTCGATAGTATGGAAGTTATTGATGTTTGAAAAAACTTTAACCTTTGTTGCAACGCCAACGCCCGAATGACAGTATAAGCTCTCATTTTCTTCGAAAAGTCGAGCTAAAAAGAAAACACAGAACTAACTACTTGAAACATTAGCCTGTGTTACTGCTCCTGCAGATGTAGCTGTTGCTGGCGTCGTGTTCGGTTGATCTGTTATTATATAAAAAGAAAACACACAGAATTAAGTCACGAAAATATCAGAGAACGGGAAAACTAAACGATCCTTAACCACACCAAATTGAAGGTATTTCTTAGTTTGCTGAACTGTACAAAGTAAAGTCCAAGGTTTGTTTTTTGTAAGGTTAAAGCAGAACTTACTATTTGCAACAGGAGGCTGTGTCACTGCACCTGTTGAATTTATTCATATTGGGGAATTGACAACACCAATGAGCCTGCCCAGAACACATTGGTAAAAGAATTAATGATGGAGGGGCAAAGGGAGGAGCCCTTGCTAGATCCTAACAGCGATGAGCCTGCCCAGAACACATAGGTAAAAGAATTAGTGATGGAGGGGCAAAGGGAGGAGCCCTTGCTAGATCCTAGCACCGATGAGCCTTCCGAGAACACATAGGTAAAAGAATTAGTGATGGATGGGCAAAGGGAGGAGCCCTTGCTAGATCCTAGCACCGATGAGCCTGTCCAGAACACATTGGTAAAAGAATTAGTGATGGAGGGGCAAAGGGAGGAGCCCTTGCTAGATCCTAGCACCGATGAGCCTGCCCAGAACACATAGGTAAAAGAATTAGTGATGGAGGGGCAAAGGGAGGTGCCCTTGCTAGATCCTAGCACCGATGAGCCTGTCCAGAACATATTGGTAAAAGAATTAGTGATGGAGGGGCAAAGGGAGGAGTCCTCGCTAGATCCTAGCACCGATTAGGTAATTTTATGGCCCTTTTTGGAAGAATATTCGGGGGTGGCGGATAGTGTCGGTCGGTCGGATTGTCAGCCTGCCAAAAATGGTAAGAGGGTAAAGATATGGTTAATTCCGCTTCCGCCGCAGAGACACAACAAGTTGTCCGCGGACAACGTAGCTCGCCTATACGAGAGCTTGTTACAAAAAAGGAGTTAAAGGTCACTAGTTGGAAGGTCATGGTCTCAAGGTCAAGGGCATGACATGAGGTATCCATATGTGAATTATCAAGGCTCTATCTGTAATAGTGCATGAGATATAGGCCAGGTTAAAGTTTTTGAAGACGCGACGCCGACGCTGACGCTAGGGTTGTGACATTAGCTCCCCGGACATAAAGTCCCGGCTCGCTAAAAAGAGAATGAGAATGACGTGCAACCGGAGAAGCCCTCGCAAGGAGCTCCTGGTACTGCTGAGGTACTTTTATGTTCCTTTTGGAAAAAATAGGGGGAGGGGGTAGTTGCGGACGGTTGGTCGGATTGTTGGTAGGTAGTATGGTCGATCGGTATGTCTTTTTCGGAGCATAACTCGAAAAGTATGTAAGGTAGAATCGTGGGTGGACAGATGTTGGAGACAAGCGAACAAGAATCGTTTCTATGTGGATCATATTTTTTCGGTAAAAAAAGATTTCTGTTTGAAAGGTGGGTACATTAGTTATATCATGTTAATTATTTTTATCCAGGTTAATCAGCTGTTCACAGAAGCTTACACAGAGACAAAAATCATGACAGCCAATGTAACTACTAGACAAATGATTGTCCAGCGGAACTACTGAATGATTTTCTATCAAACTTCACTAGAAAAAGTAAGGTGTGTATTGCTTTCGACCTTTCATAATAAACAAGTTTGCTATCAAATAGTACTTTACAGGTACTTTACAGGTGACGGAACTAGTGTGTATCGCACAAGGCAAGAAGCCAAAGGGAAGTTTACACAGGAACAACTGAATGATTTACTATCAAACCTCACTAGAAAAGGTAAGGTGTGTATAGGTTTCAACCCTGTACCGTAAACAATGTTGCTGTCTACATGTACTTTTAATACTTTTATTTATCGTTACAGGCAAATGGGAGATGATTTACAAACATGAAAGCCAAGCTCGATTTGCCATCGAATGCCTACATAATATTCGATGGCCGTCAGGACGGACTATGGAAGTCTGGGTAAAGTACAACTTTATTATTGGTGGCTACCCACGTGACTTTTTGGAAACATTCATACACGATCGCTTCGTAATATTTCTTTCTATGTGCTAGGCTTATACTAAACAGATTTAGATGAGATAAAGTACATCGCAAATGCCTTCCATGGTTCCTGGTTCTATATCACTTTACTTTAAACGATATGCCTTTTTTCACATATTCAAACGGAATTTAACACAACAGATGTGCATGTTTCCTACTTTATTTCGACAAATAAAAATCCTTGCGTTTGAGTTTTAAGAAAAACAAAGGTTTGATAGTCTCTTTCCATTATCGTTTTAGTTCGTACCCGCAGAACACTTCTGGGCCCAATTTCTCGAAAACATTTAAAGGGACATTTCATTCCGATTTCAATTTTTTAAAGTATGTCTTGATGCCAAGATTGGTTATTCTAATGAGTATAAATACTGTTAGTTTTTTTGAAGCTGTTGCCAATAAGCGAGAAACACGCATTTAAAGTTGAGACATAATCGATAAATTGCATATAAATCCGAACTGTTGTCCACAACAATTTGTTAAATTTTAACACAAAAATATAGATTTCTCGTAAACGGCGCAATATTTTTGCTTGAAATTTTCAGAATTTTCATAAGGAAATATGCTCTTTCAGATGAAAATAAAAGTAAAATTTATGACAAAAAATTCTGAAATGTCACTTTAAGTATATACTAATGAGAATGCTAATCTTCAAAGGAATACTCTCCAACGTTGAAGGGTTTTCAATTGAATTCACATGGATTTCGTGCGATTTGAGCGATTTAACGTACCTAAGTTTTTTCGAGAAACAGGGACCTGGTGGCAAACAATGGATTGATGGGAAGTTAACATTGTATTAGATCTATAGGGAATATAAATGGTTTTTAACTGCATCGTTTATCAAGTCTTTGACTAAGATTTTGTTATAATAACGGCGAACGCAACTAATATACAGGTGATTGTCAATGGGTCTTGCTTCGTGCAAGATATCCCGAACAAACACCGGGCCCCGGTTTCTCGAAAAAGAGCTATCCGAAGACAGCGCGCTCGACTTTCTAAGTTGCTTAGTATTACGGGGGCATAACTCCAAATATAGTGGAGCCAGGGTCATGGGCCCTGATAGTAAGGTAGAGGGAGTGAGTATTCCAAGTTTGGGTTGAATCCCTTTGATAGTATGGAAGTTATTGATGATTGAAAAAACTTTAACCTTTGTTGCAACGCCGACGCCAACGCCCGGGTGACAGTATAAGCTCTCATTTTCTTCGGAAAGTCGAGCTAAAAAACTTAAGTATATTCTCATGGGAATATGCTCAACATCAAAGGAATACTCTCCAACGTTGAAGGGTATTCGAGTGAAGTTCACGTTGATTTCGTGCAATATAATTAAGTTTTTGAGCACGGTGCTCAGATTTGAGCACGAGAACGTACTTAAGTTTTTTTTCGACAAACCGGGGCCAGGATATAAGATCGCCATTTCTGAACTTGTGTTTGGAAGGTAGGTACATTAATCATTTCATGTTAATTATTTCTTTCAAGTTAATCAGATGTCTACAGAAGCTGGCAAAGAGACAAAAATCATGACAGCCAATGTAGCTAATAGACAAGTGTTTTTCCAAGGGTCTTGCTTCGGGCAAGATTTCCTGGACAAACATCATGATCTAATAATTAGCTTTCTCATCTTCTGTTTTAAAGGTAGGCATATGAACTGGTTCATTTTTATTATTTTTTCCACGTTAATGAGCAGTCCATAAAGGCAGATGAGGAAACCCTCCAAATAACAGCAACACGTAAATACTTCGAAAGTCGCCGAGTTGAGCACGATTATTTTTAACGCTTTGAAGAATGAACCGTATACGGGAATATCTCGGTACATAGGAGAGAATAAGCCATCCTGGTGGCCACCTAAAGTGGCCTTCGTAAAGTCCCCTAATTTGAACAAGAGCCATCAGAGACGGATTATGCTCCCCGAATAAGTGCTTGTCACAAAAAAAACTATCATACATTAAGCGCCCTTTTCCCCAAGACAAATTTTTTGTACACATATGATTTATAGAATATGGTCTAGAATATCTCATTTATCACATAAGTACAAAATTTCATTAAATTCGGCCCATTAAATAGAGAAGTTTGAGAAAAACTATTTTTTACATTAAGCCCCCTTTTTCCATGACGCAGCCTCAAATTAGGAAACGGAGAAAAGATTCTTAAGGGATTATCCAAGGGAGTTCACATGTGAAGTTCCATTGAATTTGGACCATGGGTTGCCTAGATCTGGCGGTGGACGGACGGACACAAGGACGGACGGACAGCGTGGCGACTATATGCTACCCCGAAATTGTTTCGGGGAGCATAAAACCTCGTTGAGGTGGTAAAATTTATTAAGAAATGGAAGGTGGCTTTGGAAACTGAAACAAAATAAAGTGCAAACTTATTTATGTAACTGAGTATATTTTTTTACTAACATCTCTTTTGAATTTCCATTAGATCTGTATTACTTTTATAGATTTTGAAATCTTAAACAAATATTAAATTTAATTTCACTTAATGGCACAATGAAAAGATAAATGTTTTGTAATACATTGTAACAAGAGTTGTCCGCGGACAACGTAGCTCGCCTATACCGGAGCTTGTCACAAAACAGCTAGTTTTTTAAAAGTAGGTCAAACTCCAAGGTCAAGGTCACATGGTCAAGGGTCATGGTCCCAAATGAAAGGTCTTGGCAGGAGGTATCCATGTGTGAAATATCAAAGCTCTATCAATATTGAATAATAGTGCAGGAGATATATGCCAGGTTAAAGTTTTTCAAAAGTAGGTCAAACTCTAAGGTCAAGGTCACTAGGTCAGAGGTCCCAAATGAAAGGTCTTGTTGAGATGTATCCATGTATGAACTATCAAGGCTGTATCTCTAATAGTTCCTGAGATATAGACCAGGTTAAAGTGTTTTTCAAGTGAAGACGCGACAGGACGGTACGCGACGCCGACACTAGGGCTGTGACATTAGCTCCCCGGACATAAAGTCCCGGCTCGCTAAAAAGTGAAGAAATTGCTTGTGAAAAGCCATTTCGTACAATGTATTTTACCCAGAAAGACCAACATATAGAAATAAATGCATTCACTTGAATCTGTGGTTTACAACAAAGATGGATCTCAAAGCTGAATGTTACATTTCAGCCTGACGAAAACAAAGTTACTAATAGGTGTAGCGAAGACGAGATGGAGAGGCAAGGGGAGGAGCCCTCACCAGCATCTGATGAGCCTGACGAAAACAAAGATCCAGAAGAAGAGATAGAGAGGCAAAGGGAGGAGCCCTCACCAGGACCTTGTAACTGTGATTACGTAATTTTATGGCTCTTTTTGAAATTTTTGAAAGACAATTCTTGGGGGGGGGGGGGGGGGGGGGGGTAGTGTCGGTCGGATTGTCACTTGTCAGCCTACCAAAAATGGTAAAAAGGGTAAAAATATGGTTTATTAAAACATAACGGTAAACAGTTTAGTAGTTATTACAAGGGCCGCCAGAGACGGACAATGCTCCCCGAATAAGGCATTGTCACAATAAATGTATGCCCTGGGGAGCAATTATTGTCAAGGGCATCTGATTTGCTACTCAAATATGAAATTTAATCAAATTCTGACCTTTAGACTTCGAGAAATTAAGGAACTAGACAGCCCTGGCGGCCTGGAAGCGCTCCACAGGCCTGATTGTTTGTCTTGTTGAATGCAATTTCAAAGGTTCAGGCTGGGCAAACAAGCAAATGCATGACCAAGCTGAAAATTATAAGCAAGTAAGATCATATGGTCAGTAAGATTTAAGTGAAAGTTCTGTATTGATTAGTTAATACGAATGGTTGTAAAAGTGAAAATAAAGCCGAAAATGGCAATTTTGTCAATAACAATGGCACATAACTCATGTAAAATTCAGATCATGCTGAAAATTATACCAAGGCAAGATCTTATAGTCACCAACATTCTGTACATGTTTTGTATTGATTGGTCAATATTTGTAGTTGCTAGAGTGAAAACAAAGTCAAAATAGAGTCGAAAATGGCAATGTTGTCAGTTTCAAGGGCACATAACTCATGATGTAAAATTCAGATCAAGCTGAAAATTATACCAAGGCAGAATCTTATAATCACCAACATTCTGTACAAGTTTTGTCTTGATTGGTCAATATTTGTATTTGCTAGAGTGAAAACAAAGTCAAAATAGAGTTGAAAATGGCAATTTTGTCAATTTCAAGGGCACATAACTCATGATGTTAAATTCAGATCAAGCTGAAAATTATACCAAGGCAAAATCTTATGGTCACCAATATACTGTATCAGTTTTGTCTTGATTGGTCAATATTTGTAGTTGCTAGAGTGAAAGCAATGTCAAAATAGAGCCGAAAATGTGATTTTGTCAAAATCAAGGGCACATAACTCATGATGTTAAGTTCAGATCAAGCTGAAAATTATACCAAAGCAAGATCTTATGGTCACAAACATTCTGTACAAGTATTGTCTAGATTGGTCAATATTTGTAATTGCTAGAGTGAAAACAAAGTCAAAATAGAGCCGAAAATGGCAATTTTGCCAATTTCAAGGGCACATAACTCATGATGTAAAATTCAGATCAAGCTGAAAATTATACCAAGGTAAGATCTTATAGTCACCAACATTCTGTACTAGTTTTGTCTTGATTGGTTAATATTTGTGGATTTCAGAGTAAAATTTAAGTCAAAACCAGTTATTTTTATATTCAAGGGCAGATAACTCAGATAATTCTGATTCAATCAAAATTCTTTGAAGGAATCTGAGAGAGGGTCACCCAAGGATCATTCTTGTAAAGTTTGATTGAAATCCATCTGGTAGTTTCTGAGAAGAAGATTTTTAAAGAAAAAGTTTACGGACGGACGGACGCACGGACGCACGCACGGACGCACGCACGACGGACACACCGCCATGACAATAGCCCGCTGGCCTGTCGGCCAGTGGAGCTAAAAATTGTATTTTACTTTAAGTCCCCTTTTCTCATGACGAGGCCTAAAATCCCAAAACCGGGAAAAGTACATCGGCATTATGTCATAGCGAGTTCACGTAGCAAGTTTCATTTGATTTGGCTCAAAGGTTATGGAGAAATCGCTCCAGACGGACGGGCGTACGGAGACGGACGGAATGACGGACGGACAGGACGTACGGACAGACAAAGCGGCGACTATATGCTCTCCCTTCGGGGAGCATAAAAATATAACAGTAACCAGGGTCTACTTTTAGCACAATCTTCATTGCCCCAAAAGAAGTTTTGATTCATAGGAATATCACGAGAGAGAAAATGTACAATATCGTGAAAATGTTAAACTTCGATTTAATGAAAATGAAAAAGACGAGCTACATAGTACTTGTGAGTAAATAGCTGCAATATCATGTAGCATTCCACGTGGTCAACTCAAAATTAAAACATGGCGGACATTATTGCAAAAACATGTGACCTGGATTGATGTAGGACAAAGTTATTCACATCAAGCGTTAAATATTAAATCCACATTTTGCGTTCATAAACACAACAAAGCGATGAATAATGTACAATAGGCTACGCATTTTCTGTTAGAAGTTAGAATTGTTATAATTATGTAGAAATGAAATAAAATAAGTTCAATGTTTTTTCAACATTCTAATAGTCCGTTTTGATTGCGTATGAGTTTAATTTAGGTCAAGATATTGGCACTGTTAGCGATGGCGAATGTAGGTCAACATCTTTTAACACTTTCCCTTTTGAGTTTCATAGTAGAAATGGACTAGGAAAAACATAAAACAAAAAAGATAACCAGCAGTTTCTCCTTCTACCTCAATATTTTCTTGGCTCTAACACACACATTTCCAATCTTTATTGGATCTAACACCCGTTTTGTCGTCTCCAACAGTTTTTGAATCGGACAAGCATATTTTCTGTTTCGTTTGGGAAAGGATTAAAGAGGCACTCCGGTGTAATGTCACTTCTTTCCTTTTTAATATCAATTTCTAATGTATAAAACAATATTGATCAAACTTGGCACAAATATTCTTTCTTTAGTGCTCTACATGAATTGAGAACAAAATTTTGATTGGTCTATAAATGTTAGTTTGGCAGGGCTGGGCTTATCGGACTTTGAGAAATCACAAAATATTTTTTGAAAACAATCATTTGGTCAAATTAGTCCAAACTTGTGACAAAAATAATTTGGGTGGCCCTTTCCTTAAACTTAAGTAATTTTGATTGGTCAAAAGATGTGGGTGTACCAGGGCGGGGCTTGTGAGACTTTGAGAATTCACAAAACAATTCTGTAAAAAAATCAGCCATTGGGCCACTTAAGACCAAAATTGGCAGAAATGTTCCTTAGATGGCGCTTACTGAAATTGTTCATGACATTTTGATTGCTCAATAAGTTTGGGCGTGGCAGGACGGGGGCTTATCATTTACAGAAATCGCAAAACAATTCTTTAAAAGTCAACCACTGGGTCAATTCAGACCAAACTTTGTCAGAAAACAGGGGTATGTCAGTCGGGGGCTAACAACAAATCATTAGTTAATTCTTTTGACAAATAGGCAATTGGAGCAATTCAGGCCCTCTTTTTTAAAAACCATCCATGGATGCCATACAACGATTTCTTCCAACTTGATAGTGTGTAGCTAATCTATCAGCAGCACTCGCTAGTGGTATCGTCAATACCATTTACACAAAAAGGACGTGTGGAATTACCCATTAATAAGGGAAATTGCAAGTTGTGGTCCTTTGAATACCTTGCATAGGTTGTCCTTTCTCGACGAATGAATGAATTGAGTTTTAAGACCCGTCGACAACTAAGGTCATATTCGGCGCACTCATCTGTAATATACCTCACTACATAGATGTAAAGAAATGTGTAATAGTTACATAAACATCTAGAGGGGCGATGATAAAAAAGTTTGTTTGCACAACAAGACACCATAGAGATTCATTGTGGCTAGTTTGATTAAATTCTGGTTGAAACTGTAGGAGTTGCGCACATGAGAAAATTGGCATTTTTGAGAAAATGAGCAAATTTTCTGAAATTCAAGGGCAGATAATTCAAGAACGAGAACAGTTATCTAAATTTCATAAGCAGTGTGCACAACTAAACACCACGGAGATTCATTGCGGCAAGTTTGATCTAATTCTTATCAAAACTGTAGGAGGAGTTGCGCACACAAGAAAATGGACATTTTTTTAATTCAAGGGCAGATAATTCAAGAACGAAAAGAGTTGATTGAATTCTGTAAGCAGTGTGCACAACTAGACACCATGGAGATTCATTGTGACATGTTTGATCGAATTCCGATCAAAATTGTAGGAGTTGCGCACACAAGAAACTGCTAACGGACGGACAGACAGACAGACAGACGGACGAGCGGGGACATAATATACTGACGTTCAAAAGAAACGCCTCAGTCCTAATTAATTTCCAATTATTCAGTAAATCTGATTTGAAATTACAAATACTTATTTGCATCTGTAAATTTGATTATCGGTACTTGAACAGTGGTGATAAAGAAATATCAAACTGTCACAGTTTAGAAAAAACGGCACATTTAAACAGAGTGGTATCAGAATTTCCGTTTAAAAAAACAGTAGCATATGGCTTAAACTTTACTTGCGACGACAAAAAATACCGTTAAACGTCTTATTTGATGACCACAGTTAGTGAATACTAAATGCGAGGTCGATTTCAGCGTCTCAAACCTGAAACGCATATGACGTTAACGTAAGACAACTTCTTGTATAACAGGCGTTTCATGAGTTCTATCTGATTTTGGCCGATTGGCAAATGTTTCTTTAACTCTAACTTATCGACCAAGATGCCTATTCGTGCAATGCAAGACGTAAAAACGTCAGGCGGCTTGTTTTTGATTTCCCCGCATTCGAAAATGGCTAATCTACGAGCTCTATTTTCCGAGCAGTGTGTCTGTTTCAAACGTTACTTGCAACAACAACAGTTACCAGAAAAAAACTTTTTAAGGCCACCACATTAATCAACTATTCGACAGAAAGTCGATCCCAACGTCAAAAACCTGAAACGTATATGACGTTAACGTGGAGAATTATCTTGATTTACAGGCATTACATGAGGTCTAGTTGAGCGTGGCCGATCAATAAACGTTTGGGGAACTCTAAAGCGTCGATTAAGATACCGAATCGAGAAACACAAGCTGTTAAACTGTCTTGCGACTTGTTTGTGCATTTGTCGCATTCAAAAATGGCCATATAACTAGCTCCCTTTTTCAGAATTAAGTCTTGGTATCCTTCAATTCGTATGTTTCGTAAGAAAATCTTTAAAATCGTGGTTGCCTATCCTATAACACATGTTACTGTGTAAAATGTGACGAATTTCATCACGTGGTATACATACACGAAGCGCACGTAGAAAACGTGACCAGTCATCGGAAATGGACATGTTAATGCATAGAAACGCATATTTTATCATTTGCCGTAATTGTCGGTCAAAATAATAATATACAGTATACATTTCAATAACATTGTAGAAGGCATAAAGAAAATAACGACAAATTTCATTGGAGCGTTTCTTTTGGACGTCAGTTTATAATACGACCCTTCGGGCGTATAAAGCCTCTCTTACAACCCGTCGTGCGTCTTTTTAAATCGTACGTTTTTAAACGCTGCAAAATCGCACGATTTATAAGGACGCACGACGGGTTGTAAGAGCGCCTCATAAGAATTGTACGGTCAATTCTTTGCTGCGTGCAGTCTGCGTCGTGGTTGCGTCCACTAAAATCCTACGTTGCACGTGCGTGCATCGCACGACTAAACGTACGTTTTAGACGCAGACCGCATGCATTAGCACGTACGGCCGGTTGTAAGAGAGGCTTAACAAACGTTACTGAAACTAAACAGTCCCTATTCAAGGTAAAGTGTGGCATAAACAGTGAAAAATAACTACATAATGTTTAAAACCACCTAAATGTTACTAAATTATTACTATGTTGAATTAAGCCTTTGAAATATGTTTTCATTTAAATTGGCAAGCCAATCGGCCATCTTGCTTTTGTTTAAGGGTTGTTGGGAATTTAGTTGGATTTAAATAAAACAAGCCAAATTTCTATTTTAAAATTATACTGAAGTGAAAAACAAATGATTTATCTTTCTATCCATACCACATTTAGACAGTAATTTCGATTGCATTGGTATTAGATTGAGGACTTAACCTCCGACATTTTCTACTCACGGAAGTGCTATAGACAGAATGGCGGATATGATAATGCCCGACATCACGACAAAGATGAAAAAAATGTCAGGGCTTATAAATAGGACTATTATAGAGAGGTGAATGCCTTTCACAATCAGCAACATATTGAAATGCTCTTGAAAGACCACACTGAAACTTATCAAAATTTTGTTCAGCTTATTATCCAAGGTTAGGTGCTCTAGCCACCGCGATATGACCCTGGCAGTTGAAAACGGCGTTAATCCAAAATAAACTAGTTATCCCTGTCTCAAGTGCACCATGTGAAATGGGGTTTTCACACCAAACTACTTTAAAGACAAATTCTAGAACTAGACTTAATCCAGACTGGTTAAACAGTTAGCTAATGGTTAGGCTAGTTGGTAGACTTTCTGACAGCAGCCAGAGCATTTGGTGCATACAAACCAAGAACAAAATAAACAAGTTTGAGTTTATTTCGATGTTTATAAATCTATAATTTAGTCATGTGTCAACATGCAACTATAATCATTATGAACAATAAAGTAATTGGGACATTTGAAAAACACAAATAAATAATAGTTCATATCATTTAATGTCTCCTTTGTTAGTGTTTTAAATACCTGTAATCTCTAGCAGTCATTCATATTTGACCCCCTTAATTGGAGAAAAGACCGCCTAGTTCTGAATGCATACACAATGACCCCCACATTCTTATGCCAATGGAAAACCCTGGCTACGATATCGCAGCTAACATTAATCCGAGTCTTCTCTGATGTAAATACGCTCCTTGATATTTTGATTTTTCGCTAAATAGCGAAAAATCAAAATATCAAAGAGCGTATTTACACCAGAGAAGACTCGGATTAAGCTAACATTGACAACATTTCTTCCAATTAGTTAGAACTGTAGGTACTTATTGCTTAGCCTGTGATAGTGTCACGTGTTTTAAGACTAAGGGCTGATCCCATACCATCTTTACTGAATTAGTTTTAAAGTGATTCTGGCAGAACACGCAAATAGCTATCTAAATGTACTCAATTAACACCACCGCGTGCTACTTGCTACACGTGGACATAATAGTACTGTACACGTGTTGCGGTGGCTTGTAATCACAGCTTCAATTGAAATTAAAAATCATTAATTATAGTAAGATTTGATATTTTAAAGATGTCTTTACAGATACCAATTTGTCATTATTGCGCGTTGCAATTAGAGTTATTTGAATTTTTCAGTACTGCAAGCGTTATTAACAAACACCTTCAACGTCATGATTACGTTACATATTTGCTGACCTAATGCCATACTCCTGCAGCGATCGTTCGTTGCAATTTTCTTCGCAGTTATCTCCCCTGACTTTGGATTGGGATTGAGAAGGCATTGTCGCTGTGTTGAGTTTGCATTCGTTGCTCTCGCTTGTAAGATGAAACGATATATGAGCTAAAGGTCTTTGTTACCCGCATAATTACTGAATTGGTTTAAAAATGACTACAACAGCGGCCATTTTAAGTTGTTTTGCTAGATGAACAATGGAAAGTCTAATTGGCTAAAGGGGTTAAGTATTTCAACATAAATGTCCATGCTAAATTTCATGCTTGTATCATGAACTATTAGTATTGTTGCTATATCAGATTTATCTGATATTTCATTTGAACAGTATTTTTAAAACCAAGTTACTGTCCAATATTTCGAATGTCTTCCGCATTCTATCCTACTGTACAAGATGTCATCCTATCATAGTTGTGTTTCACAATATGGTGTACGTTTGATCCTAGTTGCCAACAAGTTTGTGGCGGTGATATCGCAGCTAGCTTATCCGAAATGAAGTAAGTCCAAACGAGTTGCTATTGTTTTGTGCAGCAAATGTAAATTCATTCAAAGTCCATATTCAAGGTAAAGTGTGGCATAATCAATTAAAGATCAAGTGCGAATCCTGAAATTTTTCCGGGGGAGGGGGTGTCCAGCAAATTCAGAGGAGTCCGGCGTATTGCACAGGGGGGTACTGACCCCCTCTTGATCCGTCCATGAAGATAACTGTATATCTCCTTGCTTATGTCTTTAAAATGATAAAATCTACTTCATTGAAAAGCACACACTACATAATTTTGCGGATGATAATGAGTGAATCTGAAGTCTTTGGTAGGACAAGGCCTATCGAAGATGCACATTGCTGTAGACAGCTTACTGGCATCACGACAAAGATAAAAAAACATTGATCCAAGTCGTAGTTTCAAGATAAAACAACGCCGATGGAATTTAAATACATAACGGTAAACCAAGTCTATTTGAGCACAAAAGCCATTGCTATTAGGTTCTGATTTCTTGGTTGCACGGAATTGACGAGATATGGCGACGGTTTCCACGTGCATATTCATGTATTCAAAAGTTTAAATTTCACTTCTGAACTTCTCATGTATACACATTCCTTATCGATTGAATTCCAATCGAAAGACATCCTTAACTTTTGAATTTGTTTAACGAAATGAGCCTTCAAATGAGAAACATGCGCGCGTTGTTGGCAAACGTGTGAGCCACATCCGCACACGTTGCCATTGTTTTGGCGTAAACGAAAGAACAGTTCGAACTTGTGGGACTTGCGGAACTGCCACGGTTTGAATGAATGAATGGTGTTTTATGGCCCGTAGACATCTAAGGTAATATTGGGCGCACTCACGTTACCTCACTACAAGATGAATTAGGATATTGTATTAGTTACATAAACATCTAGAGGGATATGATAAAAATATACTGAACAAAAGTGAAAACGCTACACCTACTTTGCTTGTCATATTTCTTATAACAAGAGGACCCTGAGGGCCCTAAATCGCTCACCTGAGTAATATGTTTTAATAATGCCAAATAGCTTTGCATTATGTTACGTATTGTGGTCCCAGAGAAGAATTTGGCCATGTAGTTTAGGAGGGTTTACAAAAATTGATGAGCTTTATGACATTTCCCATTTTCTGATGCCACAGCAACCAGAGTTTTTCATGGATTTCAGTTCTTTTAGCAATTTCAATAAGGGACCACCCAAGGAACATTTCTGCCAAGTTTGGTTGATTTTAACCCAGAAGTTAAGGAGGAGATGTCGTTTAAAGAAGTTTTTGTGAAATTTTCTATTTTCCGATGCCACGGCAACCAGAGTTTTTCATGGATTTCAATTCTTTTAGCAATTTTTAAAAGGGACCACCCAAGGAACATTTCTGCCAAGTTTGGTTGATTTTAACCCAGAGGTTAATGAGGAGATGATTTTTAAAGAAGTTGTTAAGCCTTTGTGAAATTTCCCATTTTCCGATGCCACGGCAACCAGAGTTTTTCAAGGATTTCAATTCTTTTAGCAATTTTTATAAGGGACCACCCAAGGAACACTTCTGCCAAGTTTGGTTGATTTTAACCCTGAGGTTAAGGAGGAGATGTCGTTCAAAGAAATTGTTGAGCTTTTGTGAAATTTCCCATTTTCCATTGCCACGGCAACCAGAGTTTTTCATGGATTTCAATTCTTTCAGCAATTTTTATAGGGACCAACCAAGGAACATTTCTGCCAAGTTTGGTTGATTTTAACCCAGAATTTAAGGAGGAGAAGCATTTAAAGAAATAGTTGAATTTTTGACAAATTTCCCATTTTCCGATGTCACTGCAACCAGAGTTTTTCATGGATTTCAATTATTTTAGAAATTTTAAATAAGGGACTATCCAAGGAACATTTCTGCCAAGTTTGGTTGATTTTGACACAGAAGTTTAGGAGGAAATGTCGTTTAAAGAAATTGTTGACGCCGTGACGGACAGACAGACAGACGGACGCCGGACATTGATAGATCACAATACCTCACCTTGAGCACTTCGTGCTCAGGTGAGCTAAAAACAACAAGTAAAAAAATCAAATGAAAGTGTTTCGCATTGTTCATTGACTTGGTTGTGCCAAGCACTTAATGTCCTGTGGATCTTAATTATGGGGAAAATAAATGGACCCTTTTAATGTGACAGGGGTCCGTTTTTCAGGTGTACAATTTGAACTGAAATTTTACACAATTTAAACCTTCAGAAATCAAAGCAGAAGAATGCAAACCATTTCAGACTGCACGGAATAGTAGTCTGACAAGTTATAAATCAGGAAATGTAAAGAAGTTTGCATAACATTGTTTCAGCGTTTAGAAAATAATGTTTGAAAAGCAGAATGTTTATTATGTTCCAGAGCTTGAAAATTTTACAATGTAATCTCCATAGGAAATTGAAATCGCTAATGCATGGACATCTGGGAACAATCCTAGTCGAAGAAAGGGTTCAAAAGTCCCCTGTAAGGCCTGCATGGTGTTGCAAAAAGACCAATCGAAAAAAGTGATACATTTGTGAATACGAAACATTTTAAAGTCCCTTTATGTTTATGTTAAAGGGAGGTAATTCGAAAAATTGACAGATTAGACCTTGATTTTAGAGCTTGCTTCAAGAGATAAGTGAGACTCTAAGTGTTTTTCTGGCAACCCAGATAGGGCCAATTCCGAAAAAATAATGAATCGTTTTCTGCGCATGCGCATATGTGGTGTTAGATGAAATTAGCTCTAATCGCATTAAGGGCTGTAACTCTGACATTAAAGGAGACAGGGCAATGAAATTTCGACAAAACGATTGCTGAAAGCCTGGAAAATAACATAAAAATATATTTCATGTTATTAGTTCGATACTTTTCCAGAAAAATCAAATCTTGCAGTGTAGCGTTTTCATTTTTGTTCAGTATATGATATTCTATACAACATAAAATTCTAAGCAAAATAACAAAACGCCATGAATAATCCGAGAGCACGAAAGGACATGGGCTCCTCCCAGATCAGAGAATACCCATGTCCGAGTCCACCCGACCGGACAATCCACATATCATATAAATATATGTGACCCGTCACGCTAAAAGGGACCTTATCCGAACTAAAAAAATCCAAATTTTGACAAACTTTTCAGACTCAGCAAAGGTAAACCCGACTCCGTATGCGAAAAATGATCATATTGTAAGATAGGGAAAACATTCCAGATTTAGACAATTACATACAAGTGAAAAGTGTCGGCCCTAGTCTGGCTGCGCGGACTGCGCAGACTGACTAGGGTCGATATTTTTCACACATCCGATAAGGTCCCTTTTAGCGCGACGGGTCACAAATATATCAAACAAAACGGAAGTAAAACATATAGAAATACCATACAGAAGCTAGAATGACAATGAACTATGAATAATCCGACGTGAGCACGAATAGACATGGGCTTCACCGCTATGTTTTGAACGCACTCTACGACAGTACGCCAGGATAGGCAGATTCTGCTTACTCACTTGCAGCCCTTAAATGAAACGGCACGCAATACACCAAGTCGTCATGTACCTAGCATTAGTGCCAAAACTGTAAGGCGACGCTTTAAAGTAGTCGGCTTGCGTTGGCGTCGTCCGAATCGAGGACCAAAACTAACACCCAATCACAGACGTTTACGGAAGCAAAGGGCTTTACGTCACCAAAGATGGCGTTTCAACCGATGGCAAATTTTACGTGCAATTGCTCTACCATTTGATGTTACCAGCCGTGATACTGCTTTACAGCACGAGAAAGATCGCCCCGATGCCGAAAGACTGACCCAAATTATTTTTACGGCGCACAGTGTTCGCACGAATAGAATATTTTTTTTTAAATTTAACGCAGATGGCTCCATGCGTCGACGGAGCATTGCAGACATAATCTTGAGCATGTGTTGAAATACTAAGAACTGATTGTCTTTATATAATCTTGATGTAACTTCCTAATTCACGAAGTCTACGAGGTTTGATTGATAAGTAGTGAGCCTCACATAGAAAGATTTGAATTGTAATTGTCAAACGATTCTATTTTTCATCATAGTCCCCTCTTTGTCTATACACTTTTGCCAGCGATGTTTTATGGCATCAGCGCCACTTTTGAAGAACTGCTCCTGATCGTTCAGCAAGGCCTCCACTGCATGTATGACGTCATCATTTGTCTGATACTGGGTACCAGCAATAGCTCTTTCAACTGTGGAAAGAGGTGAAAGTCTTATGGAGCAAGATGAGGTAGATAAGGCGGGTGTTCTACTTATTCAAAACCACAGTCATTGATGGCAGCCGTGGCAATGGCAGATTTGTGAACAGGGGCATTGTTCTGGTGGAACAGTACACCTTTGCTGAGTTTTTCACGGCTTTTGAGCTTGATTGTTTCTCTCAGTTGCCTTAAAAGTGATGCATAATACTGTCCATTAATTGTTTGGCCCTTTTGTAGATAATCTACCATCAAGATGCCACCAACATCCCAGAAAACCGAAGTCATAACCTTTCCTGTTGATGGAACAGCCTTTGCCCTTTTGCGCGGGGGTGAGCGGCTGAGCCAGTGTGCTTAAATTGTTTTGACTGTTGTATTGACTCTGGGGTGAAGTGCTGGACCCAAGTTTTATCCAAAGTCAAAACCTCGGCAGAAAGTTATCTGGGTCTGCCTCTAAAAGACCCAGACTAGCACGTGACAAAGTGCGCCTAACGTGCTTCTGGTCAACTGTCAGAAGTCTTGGTACCTAGCGGGCAGAGAGCTTTTTCATCTCAAGATTGTCTGTGACAGTGGAATGAACACTCCTGTGAAATACCAGTTTTACTGGCTATATATCTCTCTGTAACCCGCCTGTCAGTCATAGCAATATCATGGACTTTATTGAACATTTTGCCGAGCCCGGATAGCTCAGTCGGTTACGTCGGAGTCTGTCAATCCAGGGGTCTCGAGTTCGAACCCAGGCTCGGCCAGTATCCATTCTGACATTTGACAAAAGTCATTTGTCTCTCACCAATGGGTGTGAATCATCTATGCGAGAGAGCAGCTGGAGGCTCGGTTTGGATATTGTGGTTGTACTGGTGCGAGAAATTCCAGGAACCTACGGTTAGGTGCTCCAGCCGTCGCGATATGACCCTGGTAGTTGAAAACGGCGTAAAACCCCAATAAACTCAATTATTGAACATTTCTGGCATGACAACGGTGACAGGCCTTCCAGGGCGGACGTCGTACTCTAGACTCTGCCTACCACGCTTGCACTACCCTACCCATCTCTTTACTGTAGCATACGAAGGGGCACCATTCCCTCGTGTTGAAACCATATTTAGCGTGGATAACCCTTTTTATACAGATATTGAATCACTGCTCTTTCAGCAACCTTGTCCATTTTGTAAAAGCCACTTGCCTTGTTTTTTACTTTAGAGTGCTACCTCTTCAACATAAACTGACCTATTGACACCAGATTTCGGCTGCACACCTTTATATAGCCAGTGCATACAGGGGCTGAAAATGGGTATCATTGCTTGACCCCTTCTATGAGAGGCTCACTACTTACCAATCAACCCTCGTAACTTTGGCGAGATTACATGTAGTTTCCATACCATGTTATCTGTAATAGTTCCTCAGATATAGATCATTTTAAATTTTTGAATACACGACGCCGACGCTAGGGCTGCGACATTAGCTTCCCGGACTAAAGTCCCGGCTCGCTATGAATTATTCAATGTTGATACGACTGACGAATAGATATAGTCATCTATCCGCTTAGGAAGATGGCTGCACTATAGCAATATGATACAATATGGTGTGGGAGGAAAAGTTGTACTCCATCTTTATTTGAATGTCTCGAGAGGCAGTCAGTAGCACGCCGTGTACTTGGCACCCGGGACCGTATTCACCAACATTTTCTAAATTGATTATCTATGGTAAAACTACTTTGAATGACATTTGAAAGGACGAGACGTATGTCTCGGCCAATTTGATGGATTGTTGAGTACTTTAAATGGCTAACTTGTTTTATGACTACTTGATGTATATCACCCCTGGTACATAACGCATCATTTTGGACCTGTAGAGTAGAGTCTTCTCTTTCATGTGTCTGAGGCTAGTGTTTGAGATATACCATTGAAAACCTTGGGCAGCAGATTATGATCTCGTACTGCAATAAGCAGATTAGAGCCGTCAAGGACAAAATATTTTGCATATTCAGGGTCCAACATTGACATTTTTGGTTACCAGACAGTCGGGCTTGTTGCTGCCAGATGATGCTAGCCCTGACCAAATATGCACGGGTCCTGACAAAATATTTGGATAATTGAGAAAAGGTGTAAACAATAATCCTCTCATAAGCTAAAAGACAAGTTTTGAATCACAAATGAAAGAAAATTCGAAGGGCCCATGTTCTTGTTGTATCACATATCCAGTGTTTTCATTACGGTAATAGTGACCGAGATTTGAAATGAGGCTGACCAGTCGGTCTTGCATTTTAGGGATCTAACTAGCCCTGACCAAGCAGAAGGCAGTTTATGTCCGTCGGGCACAGGTTAATGTTGAACCCTGATATTCAGGTTCGCCAACCAATGCGAGGGCTTTATTTTTTAATGGCGGTTAAGAGTTGAACGTGCTTTTGAAAATATGTTTCCTACATAATCCCGCTCCAATATGATTTTGAGTATTTAATCTAAGGGTCTCGGAGCTGTAACCCCAAATGTCCGAACATCATGATGACGGTCGGGCCCATTCGTGCTGAACAATGCTACACCTGCCGGGCGAGGCAAAATATGATTTAAGCCTTTCCCAAACAACAAAATTTTAGGGTGATCCACTTCAAAAACTGCCACAAATGACAAAATGGTTGTTGTTAAAGATAGGATTTGTGTAAAATATGACATAGAAAATATTGAATGTTTTCCCAAGCCTTTTATATTAGGGGTGTCAAACCAGGTCTGTTTGGGAATGGGTTAAGCCCATTCCCGTCGTCACGAGTACGTGGATTTGTGCAATAAGTTCATAATCTTGTCAATAGCTTGATGCTTCGCTAGGGCTATCAAGGGTATTTTTACATTGACGCCATCACTAGATGAGTGTTAGTAATGATGTAACAGTAAAGGATAAATTGCCGAGCATATTTCTTTTTCTCTTCTTTAGGATCTGACCATAGAACCATCTCTGTTAAAGTTAAACTGAGTTTAAGGGGTTTAATGAAACCAAAATCAAATCCTAAGAAAGCCTTTGACTGGAAAGCAGTTTACCGTGGCAAAAGTCTGTCATCCCATCTCAATTCGCGGTAAATTTGTTCAATAGATTCAAAGAACCCTTTCATTTTGTCTCGGGAAAACTGCCCGTTAAAATAAAAAAGGAAATCTCACCTTAAACATGGAAGTTTGATTTAAGCTAATGAAGATGTGGCCCATCTACAGTTCCCAAAAAGACAAAGTTAGAAATAAGTCGTATTCAAGCTTCAAAATCTAAGAAGCACGAGAAATCTCAGTCCAAACAGATTTTGTTTTCACAAAAAAGCAACACTATTTTGCTTTGTTTTACCTTATAGAACTACAAAGCTGTGTGCTATCTTACCGTCCATTTCGTTTGCACTGCTGCTACTATCGAATACTACCTTGCTTCCTGATCCTATTTTTTCATCTTTAGAAATACCTTCTTTTCTAGTACTATTTAGGTTTAAACTCGTACTATTTGTATTAAAAATATATGAACTTATCTTATCATTCGATACACTTCCGGGACACTCCTACCTCCAGTGGCCCGGTTTTCCACAATGAAAACGCCCCCAGCTGTGGAGGGGGATTAGAAATATCCCGGCTGCCCTGTCCTGTAGCAAATGGTAAGACCCCATGCAAAGGACAGACTGTCCGTTATAAGTGCGGACCCGCTTGTTGGCCGTGAGTGGATACTCGTAAGCCGGAAAAGGGGATCCTGGTCGGTTGAGGGAAGCCCATAATCCGAGTCTTCTCTGATGTAAATACGCTCTTTGATATTTTGATGTTTCGCTATTTACATCAGAGAGCGTTGCTCTTTGAAAACAGCGGAAAGTTCGGTAACGCTACAAGTAATTTGAAAGTTTGTTTTTGTGTATCATATCGAATCACTCGGTAAAACACTGTAGGGTATAGATCAATAAATCCTTTTTTGTCATACCTGACCAAAACTTTCATTTCAAATCGGCCTGCTGGATGAGTATAACCTTTGATTTGAATGGAAGGTCAAGGTAAACAAAGGCTGCTCAGGTGAGGGTTGTTGCAAAACATTGCCTATTAACCTTTTAGAAATACTTTTTAGTCGTAATTTTTTCAGCAGCCATAAAAATAAATGGTTCATTTATCGATATCATCAGGGGTTTTAACGATAGCGTTTAAGATCGGACGGTGAACGATGCGCAACAATTTGTTGCGAACTTCTTGATTTTTTCAAAGAGCAACGCTCTCTGATGTAAATAGCAAAAAATCAAAAAATTAAAGAGCGTATTTACATCAGAGAAGACTCGGATTAGGAAGCCCAGGGCTCTCCAGCTTCCCAACACGCTGGCTTTGGCCTCGGCTTCGGTGTAAACGGGAGCTTAGATGGGCCCGGTCTAAGCAAACGGCTGGTCGCTTTAGACTGAGCATAGAATGTTATACAGACCTCATCCATGTTTTGTTACAATGTTATTTGTGCATTTGTCACTCTTTGCATTGTCATTTTAGTATCGTAATGTTGCTCAAGTCTATATAGGCTCATGGGCTAATTGGGTTGATTAAATGTCTTGTTCGGAGTTGATTTGCATGATGAATTTCTGTTCGCAGAGCTATATCATGTGTCTCTGTGCCGAACTGGTTAGTTGGTCGGCTTGAGTATACCATCTGAGTACCCCTGGCATGGGGAGCTGGATATCCGCTCCATTTCCATGTCCCCTTGTTGGACTCCGTGGTGGGTTGGGTGACTCAGATTATGAACTTTAAATCAATAACCATGGATTCTAAAACTTATAAACGGACACGCACTGAATTAGACTCGGACACGGATACTCGATCAGGACAGTTACATTTCCCAAGATTTCTTCTTATTGAATCAAAAGACGAAAGTAGACCGCTAAGTAAATTGTCACCTTTTGTAATAAATAAGTGCATTTTATCTTATGCCGGAGAGGCAAAATCTATCAAAAAGCTACGATCTGGAGGACTTTTAGTAGAAGTCGACCGAAAATCTCACTCGGACAATCTTTTGAAAATTAAGAAATTTTTTGACATTCCTGTTAAGTGCACGGAACACGCAACTTTAAACACCTCTAAGGGACTCATTCGCTGCCCTGACCTTCAGGGAGTGTCTGAGCAGGAAATTGTATCTGAACTCGAATCCCAACACGTCACGGCTGCACGGAGAATTTTTATTTTCAAAAATGGTGTAAAAAAACCAACAAACACGATTGTTCTCACATTCAACACGGCAATCCTCCCTAAAACTTTAAAAGTAGGATATCTAAAGGTGGCAGTGGACATGTACATTCCTAACCCCTTACAGTGTTTTCGTTGTTTTAAATATGGCCATCACGAGAACAATTGTCAGGATGATCAGCGTTGCCGTCGTTGTGGCGATCTGGCTGAATCCCATGACATTGACGAGTGCGAGAATTCTTTAGCATGTGTAAACTGCAAAGGTTCTCACTTGTCAACTTCACGTGAATGTCCGATTTGGAAAAAGGAAAAAGACATCGTTATAGTTAAATGTAGAGAGGGACTCTCTTTTTTCGAAGCAAGAAAGATTGTCGAGACTCGCAATAATTTGACTTCATATGCCCAAGCTACCAAGGAAAACACCAATAAGAGTGACGATGAATGTAAGACCTGCAAGGGCTTTTTCGGGAAATTGTGTTTGCTCTTTCCAGAAAAGAAAGAGGAAATTGCAAAACTTTTCCCAACACAAAAATCTCTATCGCCTCCCTCATCTACAAATACAGACAAACCATCTACCAGCAGACCTATCGGGCCACAAGATAAGCAACCGACTGTACCTACACCATTAACTAAAACTAATGATTCTGACTCCAAGTCAAATACGCCTTCTACTGTCACTGCTTCAGTTGAACAAAATGTTCAAAATAAGAAGAAAAAACCTGTGATCTCGGATCGCCAGCCGAAAGGATCACAGGATCCTATCAAACAGTTCAACCGTTATCAGGGTCTTCAAGATGAAGACATGATGACGGATGAACCCTACATTGCGGGTGCCGAGCCCGGATAGCTCAGTCGGTTACGTCGGAGTCTGTCAATCCAGGGGTCACGAGTTCGAACCCCGGCTCGGCCAGTATCCATTCTGACATTTGACAAAAGTCATTTGTCTCTCACCAATGGGTGTGAATAATCTATGTGAGAGAGCAGCTGGAGGCTCGGTTTGGATATTGTGGTTGTACTGGTGCGAGAAATACCAGGACCCCACGGTTAGGTGCTCCAGCCGCCGCGATATGACCCTGGTAGTTGAAAACGGCGTAAAACCCCAATAAACTCAAACCCTACATTGCGGATTCCAGTAAGAATAAGCAAGGTAGCAATATGATTAGATTAAATATTAAAAAATGAATAAATCAAAACTTCCATTACTCTGTGGTATTTTCTTAACATTATTATTCATCATGGCGAATACTATTATTAAATGGAATTGTCGAAGTATTAAATCCAATTTTGAAGAACTTAGTCTTTTAGTCTCTAAAGAAAAACCAGTAGCAGTTTGTTTACAAGAAACCTTCCTTAAAGATACAGACAAGTTTACCTTTAAATATCACTCTTGTTACTTTAAAAACTTTACGGGAAGTGACAGAGCATCAGGAGGTGTAGGTATCATTGTTAATAACAATGTTCCACATCGCCCTGTGCAGCTTGACACTACTTTACAGGCAGTTGCCGTAAGTGTTTCCCTCAACAAAACAGTAACCCTTTGTTCTATTTATCTTCCTCCTAGTTCTCCTGTTGACAACAGGAAACTAGATCGTCTTGTTGAACAGTTACCCAAGCCTTTTATTTTAATGGGAGATTTTAATTCCCACCATACGCTGTGGGGATGTTCAAACACAGACAACAAGGGCCATATTGTTGAAGACTTTATTTCAAGGCACGATCTTTCTCTTTTAAATGATAAGTCATCTACCTATCTACATCCTGCTACTGGTTCATATTCATCATTAGACTTGACAGTTTGCAGTCCTCAAGTTTTTTCCAGATTTTACCTGGAAAGTTGATGACGACCTGCATGGCAGTGACCATTTTCCGATTCTTGTTTCGGAAATTGGGCCATCTGTACAGGAGCGACCACAAAGGTGGAAACTACATAAAGCAAACTGGGGCTTGTTCAAAACTGTATGTGAACAGTCCATTACACCTCAAGCTTTTGAAGATTGTGAGAATCCTGCAGAATTATTTACTTCTCTTTTATATTCATCTGCAGAAAAAGCAATTCCAAGAACTTCTAAAAACCCTAAACATCCAAATAAGCCATGGTTTAATGATGATTGCAAAAAGGCTGTAGCAAAGCAAAAGTCGGTTCTTAGAGAGTTTGATCTAAGGCCGACTAAGGAGAATCTTATAAAGTTTAAAGTTGCACGTGCGAGAGCACGGCGCACTATTAAACGCAGTAAACGTACGTCTTGGAGACAGTATGTATCTGGATTAAATTCTAGATCGTCTGTCAAAAAGACTTGGGATATGGTGCGGAAAATTGGTGGCAAGAACTCCTCACTCAGTGTTGGGCATTTGAATACTGACGAGGGCGTTGTTTCATCTAAGTCTGACATAGCAAATGTTTTAGCAGATACTTTTGCCAAAAAATCTTCCTCTTCCAATTATTCGCCTGAATTTCAAAAACATCAAGAACAAAAAGAAAAGAATAACTTGAATTTTAAATCCAAAAATACAGAACATTATAATAAAGAATTTACCCTAAAGGAGCTAAAAACAGCCCTTAAGAAATGCCACGATACTGCAGTTGGATGCGATGATATCCACTACCAGTTCTTGAAGCATTTACCGCACGAATCCCTCCAATGTTTACTTAATATCTTTAACAGTGTTTGGAAAACGGGAATACTTCCAGCCTCGTGGCGGGAAGCTATTGTCATTCCAGTACCCAAACCTGGTAAAGATTCAGATAATCCTTCGAATTACCGGCCTATAGCCTTAACAAGCTGTGTTTGTAAAACCATGGAAAGAATGGTCAATGACCGTCTTGTATGGTTTCTTGAGAAAAACAAACTTATTACACCAGCCCAAAGTGGCTTTCGTAAGCAAAGAAGCACTCTCGACCATTTAGTTCGTTTCGAGACATTTATTCGAGAAGCTTTTATCAAAAAAGAACACGTTGTTTCAGTCTTTTTATGCTCCCCGAAAAATTTCGGGGGAGCATATAGTCGCCATGCTGTCCGTCCGTCCGTGTGTCCGTCCGTCCGTCCGTCCGTCCGTCCACAGCCATATCTCAGCAACCCTTGGACCAAATTCAACCAAATTTCACATGTGAACTCCCAGGGATAATCCCTAGGGACCTTTTTCTCCGTTTGTTGATTTGAGGCTGTGTCATGGAAAAGGGGGCCTTAATGTAAAAATTAGATTTTCTCCAATTTCTCTTCATCCAATGGGCAGAATTTAATGAAATTTTGTACTTTTGTGATAAATGGGATGTTCTACACCATATTATATAAATAATGTGTGTACAAAAAATCTGTCATGGGAAAAGGGGGCTTAATGTATGATAATTTGTCCGTCCGTCCATCCACAGCCATATCTCAGCAACCCTTGGACCAAATTCAACCAAACTTCACATGTGAACTCCCAGGGATAATTCCTAGGGCTATTTTCCTCCGTTTGTTGATTTGAGGCTGTGTCATGGAAAAAGGGGCCTTAATGCAAAAATTAGATTTTCTCCAATTTCTCTTCATCCAATGGGTAGAATTTAATGAAATTTTGTACTTTTGTGATAAATGAGATGTTATACACCATATTATATAAATAATGTGTGTACAAAAAATCTGTCATGGGAAAAGGGGGCTTAATGCATGATGATTTTTATTTTGTGACAAACACTTATTCGGGGAGCATAATCCGTCTATGACGGCTCTTGTTTGATTTGGAGAGTGCATATGATACCACATGGAAGTATGGAATCATGAATGACCTCCATGATTTCGGTATTCGAGGTCGCCTTGCTTATTTCATTTCTGCATTTTTGGATGAACGGCAATTTAGAGTCAGGGTTGGAGATACGCTCTCTGATCCTCATGAACAGGAGATGGGTGTTCCCCAGGGCTCTATTCTTTCTGTTACACTCTTTAGTATTAAAATCAATGATATTATAAAGGCAACTTGCCCTGGTATTGAATATTTCCTTTACGTTGATGACTTCTGTATTTGCTACCGATCAAAACACATGCATACCATTGAAAGACAGTTGCAACAGGTTTTAAACAACCTGAGTAAATGGTCTAATGAAAATGGTTTTAAATTTTCTAAAACCAAGACAAAATGTATGCATTTCTGTAAATCCAGAAAACTCCATCCCGATCCAGAACTCACTTTGGACGGTATCCGAATCGAAGTTGTCCCAGAATTCAAGTTCCTGGGTCTTTTATTTGACTCTAAATTATCGTTCATTCCGCACATTGAATATTTGAGCAATAAATGCAAGAAAGCTCTAAATCTTTTACGTGTCGTCTCCAGTATGGACTGGGGAGCAGACAAAAAAGTTTTATTACGTCTTTATAGATCTCTTGTGAGATCTAAATTAGACTATGGTTGTGTTGTTTACGGATCCGCCCGTCAATCCTACTTGCGCAAGCTTGATTCGATTCATAATCAAGGTTTACGTATTGCGCTGGGCGCATTTAAAACATCGCCAATTAACAGTTTCTATGCGGAAGCAAATGAGCCATCTTTGAATTTACGAAGAAAGAAATTATCAATGGATTATTATCTAAAACTTAAATCTAATCCAGATAATCCTACACATGACGTTGTATTTGAACCTCTTTATAAAGAGGAATTTAATAAGAAGGAATCAGTTATACCTCCTTTCAGTTGACGTTGTAAGGCAGATGTAAACTCTCTAGATTTTGATCTAGATGACGTGGCGGAACATAAAGTTCCAAACGTACCTTTATGGACGTCCAAAAGTCCCACCTTTATTTATGATCTTGCTTCAACGAAAAAGTCGGAAACTGATCCTTTAGTATTTAAAAATAAATTCCTTGAAGTACAAGAAAAGCACATGCTTCATTTACAAATTTATACCGATGGTTCTAAAAGCGAAGAAAAAGTTGCTTCTGCTGCCATTTTAGATGGCTTCAAATATCAGTATCGTTTGCCCGATAACTCGTCCATTTTCTCTGCCGAGCTCAAGGCTATTTGACCTTGCGCTCGAGCACATCATTGAAAATGGCTACTGGCGCTACATTATTTTTACGGACTCTCTGTCCTGTATGCAAGCGCTCGAGCACGAAAAAACGGACAACCCGATTATTGTAAAACTCCTTGAGAAGCTTTCTCGTTTATATGCTATTGATGAAGATACTGATATTGTCTTTTGCTGGCTTCCAAGCCATTGCGGTCTACGTGGCAACGAAGAGGCAGACAAAGCTGCCAAGGAGGCGTTGTCACTAGATATTTTACCTTTTAAAGTCCCTTTTACTGATTTTAAGCCTCTGATAAATAGTTTTATTCACAATGTATGGCAAAATTGTTGGAGCGACGAGGCTAATCACCAAAATAAATTGTTTAGTATTAAACCTGCACTTGGTGAATGGCTGCCAGGTCTTCGATCTGACCGCCGCGAGGAGTTAGTTTTGGCCCGACTACGAATTGGTCACACACATTTGACCCATTCGTACTTATTAAAGAACGAGGAAAAACCTCAATGTATTCCTTGTAACGAGGCACTAACTGTTCAGCATCTACTTATTAATTGTGTAGATTTAGCCATCATAAGAAACAGGCACTTTAACGTCGACAGTTTGAAAACATTGATTGAAACTGTAAGGCCTGAATCAATTTTTATGCTCCCCGAAAAAATTTCGGGGGAGCATATAGTCGCCACGCTGTCCTTCCATCCGTCCGTCCGGGTTGACGAGGATATACCAGTGCCGCAATTTGTAGGTAAAAACTGATACCTGTGCTGCAAATGATGATTTCTGTGGAAGTCACAGAAGAAAAATGTGTCCATACATGTTAGAATAACTTCTGTGACAGGTCACTGGTGTCCGTAAAATTTGCAGCAGTAGTCATACGGACGTTTCATCGTTATCGGACGTCCGATTTTTTACGGATGAGACCATAAATTTCACTAAATAGACTGGGACTAAAAAATGCCAGACTGGTTTAAGTCATGGTGCATCAGAGGCATGACAAGCTTCATGATTTCATATAAACAAGCGCTCAGCCGATACTGAAAATCGATAACCAGTCTAGCCAAGTACCCCCTAGCAACACTTCCTGTTACAAGTTACAACTGAAAATTCTTAGTAAGTTTTTAGCACTGTGTATCAAAAGGTTTCATCAGTAATTTACTCAGATTTGGTTATCTATTTGATGTTTTATTGTTTTTACTATTTCTTGCTCTTGAGAAATGAAGAAACAATTGTAAAAAAACAAATGTCATGGGTTTTCGCGATGTAAACAAAGAAATGATCAACATTGATGGGAGGGAAATTTAAAGCTGCATTTGATCAAAGACCCATAATTTTGAGCTAAATATCCTTGAAAACTGAAAATTCTGATTTTGAATTTAAAGAAATTCTTGTTTCTTGCTCTTGAGAAATGAAGAAACAATAGTAAAAAACTAAATGTCATGGGTTTTCGCGATGTAAACAAAGAAATGATCACCATTGATGGGAGGGAAATTTAAAGCTGCATTTGATCAAAGACCCATAATTTTGAGCCAAATATCCTTGAAAACTGAAAATTCTGATTTTGAATTCAAAGAAATTCCTTTCTACAACTTCTAGTTAACTTTCAAGAATAAGATGACTTAGGGGCATGAGAGTATTGAAGATTTGACCGAAATAGTTGTAAATAACTGATTATGTAATCATATTCATGGGTCAAAGTTTTCTGGAGAATTATTTTGGAAAAACCCTGACACAGCATGCTCGGCATTTTGTGAATCCTGTGGGAAAACGATGAATTACAAGTCGAGTTGGGAAAATGCAGAAGATTCTTATCACAGGAAGAGCTTGAGAATAGTGCAATCAAACCAAGTAAGAACCTTTTCTTTATCTGTCTAGGCGGAGAAAGGTGGTACTGTGAATGCTCGTGCTTGCCAATGGCGATAGTTCACCAAATATAAGTCACTTTACCCTTCCCACCCTTTTTCCACTCTGTCACAGATTTCTATATCTAATGTACAGTTGCACAAGACACTCTGTCCAACAAATGTGTCAGTCTCAGAAGATGTCCATATTTGACAAGTTGCACAAGTCATTTTGTCAAAAAAATATTCAACAGTCACAGAAGATGTCCATATCTAACATACAGTTGCACAAGACACTCTGTCCAACAAATGTTAGTCACACAAGATGTCCATTTCTGTCTAAAGTTGCACAAGTCAATCTGTCCAACAAATGTCTTACAGTCACAGAAGATGTCAATAATTTTTCAATTTACAGGCCTCCTGGATTCTGCTTTACGTTATCTTTATATACAAAGAGAAGAAAATGCATTGTCTGTATAACAATTTATTTGTGCATATACAGAAAGAATGTTCACTGGCGTAGGAAGAGGGGAGGGTTTAAACATTAAATATTGAATAAATAACAGGAGTCAGTTGAATCACTGAAAAATCTTTTGATATACAGACATAAATAATTGGAGTTTCATGGCTCCCAATGTTTACGACTTCAGAATTACCTGTTACACAGCTTCTTCAATGGCTTAAATAAATGACTGACCAATTAAAGATTGGATTTACAACTGATAATCAGGCATGCAAACCAGATACTCTTTCATTCAAAACATTCAAGTAATGGTCATTATCTTTCTACATTTATTTTTCTTTACCTGCTTGCACATTTGGCCTATAAACCTGTACATGAATTGATGCATTTCTATGTGAATTACATACTGTGGTACGTGAATGGGCACCCTGTCTGTTGAGGGATTTATGGAAATAATAAAAAAAATGTGTAGATTTTAGTCTTAGTAACCTTGAAGTTGGCAGTTCAGGAAAGGTATACTTACATGAGGATATACTTGTGCCGCTATCTTTAGAAAAAGGTGTTGCTTGTGCTTCAATCATTGACTTGTGTTGCAAATTGAATGTGTCCAAACATTTAAGAACTACTTCTGTGGATTGAACCAAAAGTTGTTTCTTGTGCTTCAATCATTGACTTGTGTGGCAAATAGTATGTGTCTAAACATTTGAGAATTACCTCTGTGGATTGTCACATTTGCAGTGTGCTTCAGAGGTTAAGTATTCTTTGTGTTACATCATTAAAGACCTTTCAAGTAAAATATGTGGGTCATTTTGCAGATGGTGCTGAAACTCCTGATAGGAAGGGGGTGGTGCTGAAACTCCTGATAGGAAGGGGGAAGAAGACATGGATCAGTTTGACATGAATGGAGAGGATCTGGCATTTGGATCACAAAATGAGGATACTGGTAAGAAGCTGATGATTTTAATTTCCAATCTTTATTCTGAGCGTTGAAAAATTTGTATTATTAAACATTGCTTTTCTGTTGAGGGATCTATGGAAATAATAAAAAAGAATGTGTAGATTTTAGTCTTAGTGACCTTGAAGTTGGCAGTTCAGGAAAGGTATACTTGCATGAGGATATACTTGTGCTGCTATCTTTTGTAAAAGGTGTTGCTTGTGCTTCAATCATTGACCTGTGTTGCAAATTGAATGTGTCCAAACATTTAAGAATTGCTTCTGGGATTGAACCAAAATGTGTTGCTTGTGCTTCAAACATTGACTTGTGTTGCAAATAGAATGTGTCCAAACATTTAAGAATTACTTCCATGGATTGTCACATTTGTAGTGTGTCCCAGAGGTTTAGTATTCTTTCTGTGACATCTTAAAAGGCCTTACAAGTAAAACATGTTGCTCATATTGCAGATGTTGCTGAAACTTCTGATAAGAAGGGGGAAGTAGACATGGAACAGTCAGACATGAATGGGGAGGATCTGGCGATTGGATCACAGAATGAGGATAAACGCTTGTACGGACAACTCCTCCTACAGTTTCTGTCCGATTCGCTTCAAACTTAGCAGAAGTGTTCATTAGGAGGTGTAAATGTGCAAGACGTAAATTTCGCGAAAATTCTTTGGATAATTTACAGTTTCTGCTCGATTGGCTTTATACTTGGCAGAAGTGTTCATAGGGCTTTTCCTTATTTTACTGCATTTCTTTTCTCAAACAAAGCGCTGCGGGGGTATTTAGTTCGCTTTGCGACATTTCTAGTTTTGTCTAAATTTTACCAGGCTTATAGTAAGGGTAACAAAACTAGGTCTTGTTTAGAAAAGGGTTAATCAAAATCAACTTCATAGGATGCCCTATGGGCAAAAGGGGTGACTGCTCATTAATATAACTGCTCATTAATATAGAGGATAATCGTTTGTTTCAGTGTAAGATCGATTTATATTTCATTGAGTGAACAACAAAAGCTTTATTTTCACGAGTGGCGAAGCCACGAGTGAAAATGTAGCTTTCGTTGTTCACGAAATGAAATATCAATCGATCTTACACGAAAAACAAACGATTATTCTATTTCTTTAATGCAAAAATTAGACAAAATGCAAAAAAAATTATGACAAATTTTCTTAAAGCGCGTCATTTTGCACGTGACTGCTATGCAACGCTTATGATGACGTCACTTATTTGGCCCGGCTTGTATAACGTCAGATAGGGTGAAATGAACGTAAGCGGGGCACAGGTTTTTGATAATTTCACTGGATAGGCGGTGAGTTTATCAAAATGATAATCTACCGTTATTTCCCGATAATCCACCGAAAAGCATTAAAGAAATAGTCTTTCTTCTTACAATGTTATATAAGAATCCATCTTTCTTAACCCTTTTCCAAGTAAAAAAAAAATAGTGGTGAATTTAATGGTGTGACTTCTTAAAAATATCAAGCAGAAAATATTGGGACAGTTGGAGAAAATGCTGCACCTTTGTTTTTCCCAATATTTTCTAAAGCATTTTCAAAGAGGAAGAATAAAGCCAGGCCTTGGCTGGGGAAATGGTAAAAATGTCAGTAGCATTTTTTACTTTATAAAATGTTTAAACTTTGTTCAAGGTATCTCAGAAACAAAACTAGTACATGTATAAGCATTCTTTCTGTATATACAAAAAAATAAATTGTTAAACAGACAATGCATTCTCTTCTCTTTGTACAAAGATAAAGTAAAGTGGAATCCAGGATGCCTGTAAATTGAAAGAATCATATTGTTATAAATAGCATGTTATGTGAATGTCTAATGTATGGTAAAAATCATTATCATAAAAAGGAGAAAATGCTTGTTTCACAGATAAAAGGAAAAAAAATGCTTGTTTCATAGATAAAAGGGGCCACGGCCATAGCGCAGTTGGTAGTGCATCAGACTTCATATCATGGAGTCCTGGGTTCAATTCCTGGTCGCGATGAATATTCTTCAGACATTTGTCTCTCACCAATGGGTTTAATTACCTATGTGAGCGAGCAGCTGGAGGCTTGGTTTGGATATTGTAGTACTGGTGAGAAAAAGACAGGAATCCGTTGTTAGGTTCTCCAGCAGCAGTATCACCATTGCAGTTAAAAGAGGGGTTCAACCCTATTAAACAACAAACATAGATAAAAGGAGAAAATGCTTGTTGTATAGATAGAAGGATAAAATGCTTATTTTATAGGTAGAAGGAGGAAATGCTTGTTACATAGGTTAAGCTTTGCGGCAGCACATACAAGAATACCTGCGAACTGGAAGGAATACTGTACTAATACACTATTTCATACTTAAATAAAAAGGCTGTTTCAATAGCGCAGTCCGTAGCGCATTTTACTTCGATTCATGGGGTCTCCGATTCTATCCCCGGTCGCGGCAAATATTCTTTCAGACATTTGTCTCTTACCAGTGGGTTTGATAATCGTTAAAGGGGGAATGGCACTTAAAATCATGCAAATTTTCCGAGAACTTTGTACAAAATAAATATGTATTATGAAAATATGGCCTTTAAATTGCATCTATGCCAAATCTTAGTTTTCTATCTTGTGTATTGGCTAAGATGTCGATGGATTTAAAACCCCATATGTTCCATTATTGTAAATATTATCCCCGGGACAATAAATCATGGGGTTTTAAATCCGTCGACATCTAAGCCAATACACAAGGTAGAAAGCTAAGATTTGGCATATATGCAATTTAAAGGCCATATTTTAATACTATATATTTATTTTTTTGTACGAAGTTCTCGCAAAATTTGCAAGATGTTAAGTGTTATTCCGCCTTTAACCTATGTGAGTGAGCAGCTGGAGGCTCGGTTTGAATATTGTGGTAGTACTGGTGAGAGAAAGACAGGAATCCATGGTTAGGTGCTCCAGCTGCCATGATATTACCCTGGCAGTTAACAGGCGTTAAACCGCATTCAAACAGAACAAAACTGACATAAAAAAAGCTGGTTTTGACGTCCTTAGTAGTAGAGACTTCGGAAAATATTGAGACCAAAAAGGAAAATGCTGATAACCAGCATTTTCTCCTATTTCCTCAGTATTTTCCATGCTTTATAAACATACAAATCAACTCTTTATCACCATCGATAGTTATCTGCAACAGCTTTTGAATTGGACCACCCTTTAATTTTGCTGTTTGAGAAAGGGTTAAAAGAAGAAATTGCTTATAACTGTATGCATGTAACCCAGGTAATGTGAACTGAAAGAAATATACTAGTCAAGTATTCGAACCGGCCACTTAATTGTCACAAAAATATAAGATTTCGACATAACAACCACAAATTCTGCTAGTCATTGAATAGAATAATCATTTGATAATCATTGAAAATAGTGTTTCTTTATTAGCTGACTACCAGTGTTGATTGATGAACTTTTAAAATAATGAGTTTTCAACTGCCGTAAACTTGAATTTCCGTCGAAAGTAGCTGTTTTTGTGATTTCTGAAACTGAGGGTTCTTGTCTTAAATGTAATCGCTAGTAGTCCTATTAATATCACTTAATGTTTGTGCAATATAATATAAAAATGGCAACTCTTTCACAGGAAAGAATATTTGTTCTTATAACATAATTGTAAAGTTTTGAAAAATGCAAAAAAGAAAGTGGCTGGTTAGAAGTTGAGTAATAATAGGTTAGTACAATATGTATCAGTAGAAAATGCTGAAAGAAAATGACGATTTGCTTGTCACAAGCATATTATCTCTTCCTGCTTTTAATGGCAAACATAATGAAGAAATGGTTAAAAGAAATTATAATATATAACATACTTAGGGATAAGGAGAAATTGCTGATTATTATAATGACTTCGACCATCGACACAGTGTGACGGTAACTTCTGATTGAAAGAAATACCAGGAATCCATTGTTAGGTGCTCCGACCGCCGCGATATAACTGCAATATTGTTGAAAGCGGCGTAAAACCCATTCAAACAAACAAACAAACCACTGGACATGTTCACTTCCAAATAAAATGAAAAATAGCTTGTTGTTTACATGGAAATGATATCAAAATGCAATGACATTATTTCCATATTATGACGAAAAGCTATATAATGCAAAGGAAAATTACATGAATTGATTGGCATTGCTCGCAACCTTTAGGAGGGTCAAAGCATTACTTCAGGTGCATATGATAACTAGTATTTGACAAACTTTCGTGAAATTGCTCGTGTGACAATAGCTAGGACAAACTTGCGTGACTTTAGCACACAAAGGCAGTGCAGTGCGAACACTTTTTCTTTTGTCACATAAGTAAGGCTGCCACACAACTACCAAGCCGTAGGTCTGTCCGTCCGTCCGTCCTTCCGTCCGTCCGTCCACAGCCAGATCTCAGCAACCCTTGGACCAAATTCAAAGAAACTTCACATGAACTCGTGGGGTCAATACCTAGAGACCCTTTTTCCGTTTCTTAATTTGAGGCTGTGTCATGGAAAAAGGGGCCTTAATGTAAAAATTAGTTTTTCTCCAATTTCTCTTTATCTAATGGGCAGAATTGAATGAAATTTTCTTCTTATGTGAGAAATGAGATGTTCTAGTCTATATTCTATAAATAATGGGTGTACAAAAAATCCGTCATGTGAAAAGGGGGCTTAATGTATGATAGTTTGTTTTTTGTGACAAACACTTATTCGGGGAGCATTATCCGTCTATGACGGCTCTTGTTAACTTTCTGAAAGAGTGTAATCTCTTTAAAAAGATTTAGCTGTGATATTAATTCTGTGATATTTAATATGTTCTATGGATTTTCCGGTCGGGTGGACTCGGACATGGGTGTTCTCTGATCTGGGAGGAGCCCATGTCTATTCGTGCTCACGTCGGATTATTCATGGTACATTGTCATACAATATTTCGTATGATAGTTTTAATCATTTATACTTAAGTTATTTTAATATGTTTTATGCACTATGAATTTTCCGGTCGGGTGGACTCGGGCATGGGTGACCTCTGATCTGGGAGGAGCCCATGTCCATTCGTGCTCACGTCGGATTATTCGGCGATGTGCATTGTAGTTTTTTATATGATTTTCCGGTCGGGTGGACGCGGACATGGGTGTTCTCTGATCTGGGAGAAGCCCATGTCCTTTCGTGCTCACGTCGGATTATTCATGGCCTGTTGTTATTTTATCCTCTATATGGTATTTTTATCTGGTTAATTTCAGTTTGTTTAATTTATTTTGATGATCTGTGGATTTTCCGGTCGGGTGGACTCGGACATGGGTATTCTCTGATCTGGGAGAAGCCCATGTCCTTTCGTGCTCACGTCGGATTATTCATGGTGTGTTGTTATTTTGCTTAGAATTTTATCTGTTGTATAGAATATCGTATTTTTATCATACCCACTATAGATTTTTATGTAACTAATACATATCCTAATACATATTGTAGTGAGGCAAGGTGAGTGCGCCCAATATGACCTTAGCAGTCGACGGGCCTTAAAACTCAATTCATTCATTCCACAATGAAAACATAAACCCGGCTTCTGCGCCGGCACCGTCTGCATAGGTACAGCCTGTTGCGATGAGCTACTTTGACCGTGGTTCCTCTTAAACGGCCAATTCTTACTCGTCTTGGATTTTTATGCTCCCCGAAAAAATGCTCCCCGAAAAAATTTCGGGGGAGCATATAGTCGCCACGCTGTCCGTCCGTGTGTCCGTCCGTCCGTCCACAGCCATATCTCAGCAACCCTTGGACCAAATTCAATGAAACTTCACATGTGAACTCCCTGGGTCAATACCTAGGGACCTTTTTCTCCGTTTGTAAATTTAAGGCTGCGTCATGGAAAAAGGAGCCTTAGTTTAAAAATTAGGTTTCTCTTATTTCTCTTCATCTAATGGGCAGAATTTAATGAAATTTTGTGCTCATGTAATAAATAGGATGTTCTAGACCATATTCTATAAATAATGTGTGTACAAAAAAGCTGTCATGGGAAAAGGGGGCTTAATGTATGATAGTTTTTACTTTGTGACAAACACTTATTCGGGGAGCATAATCCGTCTGTGACGGCTCTTGTTTCGCTCGTTCTGCTTTCAATTTCTTAGTTGCTCGTGTCTTGGGCTTATACATGCGCTTCTGGTCGTCGGAATCCTTAGCCAATGGGTTTGATTCGTGCACTTGGACGACCCTCCAGCCCATCTCGCTTCTATCTGCCAGTATGTATTCTATTGTGCAGGATTAGACCACTAGCACTTGTAAAACTGTATCAACTTTTGATGGAACGTCAACATCTCTATATCTGAAACAATATTAACATGTTACATGGCATATTGCCCAATCTATGCGATAATACACAGCTGTGGACCTGTATGTCGATTTGAATTGTAGATAGTTTTACCAGTCATAGAACTTTTTTCCTTTTTTTTTTTTTTTTTTTTTTTTTTTCCTTTCAATTGATGAATTAACAAGATGTGTTTGTGAAACACAAATGCCCCCGAAATGGCCATTTTTCTTAAATGTTAAGTTTTCGTAGAATAAAGGGTTGATAAGGGTTAACGGATGACCTTGAGGAAGGTCAAATTGCTTGGAACAGATAGATATCATTGAAAGGAAGTTGCATACCAAATTTGAGCTTTGTATGTCAAATAGTTTTGGAGAAAAGGCAAAGGTTAAGTTTTCAGGTTAAGTTTTCGGACAGACAGACGGACGGACAGACAGACAGACAGACAGACATGAGTAAAACAATATTTCTCGATACGGGGGCATAAAAAACTAAATGGAATTATCGAAAAGACATTTTAAAATAATCACGAAACTTGGTAATGTTTAAATAAAAGTCGAGATTAAACATGGTTAAATGATAAAACCACGCCCATACCCCGGGCTTCGTAAAAATTGTTTTTCGACATTTTTTCGTATTTTCTTTACATTAGGGCCCAAGAAAGAACTAAAAAACATAAGTTATGCACACCTTCTGTAACATTAGACTTTGCCTCTGGATACTTTTCTTGTTCTGAATTACTATTAGCCTCATTCATCTTCATCAACAGTTTGTTATTACTCTTAAAGTGCTTCTCTTTGCTCTTTCTCTCGAAAATAGGCTGATCAGTAGCTACTAAATTACTCAATTTTGACAGTTGCGTCAAATTATTATCTTGACTTATCGAACAGAGTGCAAATTTCGCCCAACAAAGTCCTTCTGCTCGCCTCCATGTCTTCGTTTACAACATCCTCGTCCTGTATGGCTCGCTGCGTTTCTTTGTCCATAACTATGTATGGCTAATTACCAAACAACCTCGTAGAAACGCCCAAAGAAATTGTTCCGTGATTGTAGAAAAACGATGCTAAACGTGCAATGGTCAACGTAGAACTAACTATTCTTATCCAATGTCTCAATAAATAGCCATCAATATACACTGGACAATCGAGTTTGTATTCCAACCTGTTTAGACAATCATTCTCCGCTTTACGATGTACCGCGGAGAATGCGAAAATAACATCTTTCCATTGTACCACTGTCACCATTATCTAAGCAAAAGAAAGAAGTTAACAACTGCAAAAAAACTAGACCATGCGTATCTTGAGACAGAGGAAGCTTATATTGATGGGAAAACTGAAACCTCAAATCTTTTTTTTTAACTGACAACATTCTTCAGTCTGGAAAACCATAAATGAACAAGGTGTCAAACTGTCACAAGATACGTCCGTTACACTGCATATGAAAAACAACAAAGGGCAATAACTCAAAAATAGGCCAGGTAGAGTTATGGTTCTTGTGCACTGTACTCCGTAATGATGAGAAGAATATAACTGCCAAATTTAAAGGTAATCGGACTTAATGTAACAGAGTTATGCTCGGGAAAAAAAATTGGACACTGTCCGGACGCCACGGGTGATCCCATTATACGTCCCGTCTTCGACGGGCGTATAATTAGCGGCTGAAGGTTCAAACCCTCCTTCAACTATCAACGGTAGCAGTCGAGAGCAACGGCTTGGTAACTTGCTTCTTCATTTAACTCTTTCCCTAACGGCAAAATTTTAGGATAATCCACTTCAAAAATTGCCACAAATGATAAAATTTATGTTATTAAATATGGGATTTGTGAAAAATATGGCATAGAAAATATTGAGACAAAAGGAGAAACTGCTGTTTATCAGCAGTATTTTGTCTCAATGTTTTCACAAGCCATTTCTATAAGGGACGTCAAAACCAGGTCATGTTTGGGAAAGGGTTAAAAACGTATTGGTAAAAGGCGAGGTTGCACTGCCAATCAATTCCCGTGGTATATCGTTGCTTTTAATGGCTGCAAAAATCTTTAACAAGCTACTACTGAATAGTTTTCGCCCTTAAGCTGAAACCAATTATACACAAAACCCAAACGGCTTTGGCCCAGGTCATTCTACTGTTAGATAAATCTCCACCTTGCATAGAATGATAGGAAAAATCCCATTTTGCGATAAAACTTCATCCCTCATCTTTGTTGATTTTATTAAAGCTTTCGACCCAGTCAACCTAGACACTATGTTTAAAGGGGGAATAACACTAAACATCTTGCAAATTTTCCGCGAACTTCGTACAAAAAAATAAATATATATCATTAAAATATGGTCTTTAAATTGCATATTTGCCAAATCTTAGCTTTCTACCTTGTGTATTGGCTTAGATGTCGACGGATTTAAAACCCCATGATTTGTTGTCCCGGGGATAATATTTACAATAATGGAACATATGGGGTTTTAAATCCGTCGACATCCTAGCCAATACGCAAGATAGAAAGCTAAGATTTGGCATAGATGCAATTTAAAGGCCATATTTTCATAATACATATTTATTTTGTACGAAGTTATCGGAAAATTTGCATGATTTTAAGTGCCATTCCCCCTTTAAGATCCATGAACTGTATGTCGTACCAGTAGAAATTATGGAAAGGGCAGGCAACTTAATCCCTGATGTTGAGACAGAACCCTTCGACATTTTGACAGGCATCCTCCAAGGTGACATACCAGCACCAATTCTCTTCATTGTGATAATAGACTATATCACGCTTGTATAAGTAGATGCAATTAAAGAAAATGGACACATGTATCCGCCTAGAAAAGTTCATGCCTTCCTGCATGATATTGCGTTGATGTTGTAGGTTACCAAGCCCTCCTTTGAATCAGTAGCCAATTGTACATGTCTCCGCATGAATGAAACCAAAGCTGAATGTGTGCCAATAAACTTCTGCAATAACGACGAGATCAAAATACTATTTAATAACATCCTCAAATGCGTCGAAGACTACACTTTTCTATGATAGCACATTTACAACCCCGAGAAAGACTTTTGAAAACAATATAAAAGGATGAACATGAACTACTTCTTACAAAATCTGAAAATCGAACCTCGCTCGTGAATTCAGAATCCAAATCGTTTGTAAACTTATCGAACCAGTCTTACTGTACGGATCAGAAACTAGGGCATTGTAAGCAAAACAACAGCTCGGTTTAGATGGGTATTCTGATGCGTATTTTGATAAGTGCTCAATCTGTCATGGTGAAACCTTTCTACCCAAGAAATAACATGATGACTTACCCACGGTGGAGATTGTGCATCATTGGATGGATAACGAATACGGACAAAATAATCTCGATTCTGGTAAGATATTTTGCAATAACTTCCTTATTTGTGCGTCAATCTTCAAAAGGTTTGTTGCACGTACCTCGCCTTACCGAGCTCTTTCATCGGATGTGTGACATATAAGATAACTCATGGTACTTTTTCCGATATATTGTCCCAACCGACCAGAAAGCGAAATGGTAACGACTACGACCAAATTAACCACGCTTCAGGTAAGAATTTGTGCAATAACTTTTATTTCTGCGTCAATTTTCACGCGGTTTGTTGCATGTACTCCGTCTTACTGAGCCTTTTTCTCAGATGTATTATTTATCTGGAAACTCCTTGTACTTTTCTCAAAAACCGATCCCAACCGACTAGAAAAGGGGCCTGATTTTTTTTGTCGTTTTTCTGGTCGGTTGGGATCAATTTTTGGACAAAGTACAAAGATTTTAAAAACAAGTCATATATCTGAGGAAAGAGCTAGATGTAATGCGGGGTACATGCAACAAACCGCTTGAAAGTTGACGCAGAAATAAGAAAAATATTGCACAATTTCTTACCTGAAGCGAGGCAAATTTGTCCGTATTCGTTATCCATCGCATCATGCACAATCTCCACCGTGTTACCCAGAGCATCAAGCTAGTCTGTAAAAGACGGGCTCCGTTTGCTGGACATTATACACCTCCAACGAATTAACTTATTTAAGCATGTATACTCCGAAGACATCCGTCATCAGACAATCGGTTTCGCAAAATTTGACCCGTCACGCTAAAAGGGACCTTATCCGAACTCCAAAAATCCAAATTTTGAAAAACTTGTCAGACTCTCCACAGGTCAACCAGATCCCGTATGCAAAAAATGAACATATTGTAAGATAGGAAAAACATTCCGGATTTAGAAAATTACATTGAAGTGAAAAGTGTCGACCCTAGTCTGGCTGCGCGGACGGCGCAGACAGGCTAGGGTCGATATTTTTCACACACCCGATAAGGTCCCTTTTAGCGCGACGGGTCACAAATTTTAAACATTTCCAGATAGGACAAATCGATATACGCCAATCCCTAAATCTCTTAGAAGCTATGACAGACAAGCTGTACTGGAAAGGCGCTGTGATTTCAATCTGTGCTGCGTCAATCCCTAGATATCTTAGTAGCTATGACATATAAGTATTATAAATTTATATTGACCCCGGAATGACCTACCTCATTTCAATAATTGCACATTTGAAAACGGGTAAATCAGGTTGAACACGTTTTCAATAATTGCACATTTGAAAACGGGTAAATCAGGTTGAACACGTAAGTATCGAAGAACAGAATGTTGATTCTTTGTAATGCGTCATGTGGTTTCAACATTCTGGTCAGCTCAATGGGGTGCGCGGTGGCTTTGAAACCGACTGGATCCAGGTTCGAGTCCCAAGCAGGACTCGTTCTTTTACCTTTCCGAAGGACTTCTACTTTACTTTTCCCATGCATATTATCATATTGGAACCATAAGGGTCACGATCTTTTATGCTTTTGTAATAAGATTCACTATTAAATGAGAATAATGACAATTCAATTAATCTAAAACAAAACAACTGAAGTTATTCTCGTTTAAGTGAATCTATTATAAGCATAATCTCACAAAGAAGCCATTGACCTTTGGACCAATAACAACAGAAATAGTTTCAAATGTACCAAGTTAATTAGTGATGTAGCAGTAGAACTACAACAGGAAGTCATTTTCCACCTATATAGACCAAACATTGCCAAGAAGCCACTGGGGTCAGAAATATCATGACTTATCATAAAATGGGGAATGAGCTCGAATGCCAGTGGCGTCTTCATGTCACCAACGAGGGAGTAGGAGATGTACTGAATTGCCAAATTAAGAAAAAAGATAAAAATAATATATCAATTGGTGTTATGGTTCAGTGGGGATTCGAACATCGGTCATCTAACTCTCTAGACCTATTGCTCTACCAGTTGAGCTATCGAGCAGTCAATATTCATTATACGCTTTGAGAGTACAGAATCTCGTGCAAGTTATCTGAATAACCCCGCCATACCTTTTATCGGATAAACTCGTCTAAATAAGTATGCAAATGAAGCAGGTCATTCCGCGGTCAATTAAAAAAGTCAATAGTAATGCCAAGGTGTAGCGAGTTCAATTTTGGCTGAAACCGCAAGTTGATGGTGATAAATGAGGCATCACTGGATTCAGCTGAGTGGGTAAATAATTACTCTGCCTACAAGAATGACCTCCCAGCCTGTTTGACAGAGAATGGCATCATGGGTTCACGTGACCGCGGCCATTAGTGCATCGGACTCTCACTCGTGAGGTCTCAGGTTCGATCCCCGATCGCGGCAAATATCATTTCAGACAAAATTTCTCTCTCCTATGGTTTGATATCGTTAATTTTGCAAATAGCTGGAGGCTCGGTTAGGATGCTGTTGCAGTAGATATGAGATATGACGCGAATCTAGACCAAGCTGTAGCCGGGGTAGTCTCTTCAAACAGAGCACATTATCTCTTCATTTCATTTGGATAGAATGGTACTCTGTTCTCACGGGGTCATTTCACGTCCAATCTCGGGGCCTTTGCGGGATTTCGTTATCCAATCGTTGGCTTAAACAACAAAACATTTGAATAATCTGATACAAATTTTTATTGGATGGCGCTTCAAATTACCGGCTTCAGCCAAAAAATGAAGCGACGTAATGTATACGTAATCATACAAGATAAAACTGAATTATTTTGATTCGAAAATTACCGGCTTCAGCCAAAAATAGAAGCGACGTGCTCTTATTAGATTACGACGATCAAATAGGCTGTTGGTGTATCAAAAATTGCAGAGGTCATATTTGATGGTTTAATCAATAGAACTCGGCTTTGGAGAGTATAGCCGGGTTTACAAGTAAAAGTCGCTGTAATTCTTCGGTCCAGTGGAAACGTACATCAGGCTTAAGGAGGTTTCTGAATTGTTGCATTATGTCATCCATGCCAAGGCATAAAACACCTAGGTTCTTTAGACCAACAGAAGAACAAAAATTCTCTGGGAAGGGGAAATTTGGGATAGCACACATTGTACTAACGACTCGGGCGAACATTTGATTGAGAGCGACTCTTGCGGACATCTGATTTAAGGTATATGACCCATCATTAAAAACACCACTTTCTAGACATACGAAATGCATCAAATTTCACACACTTGTAAATACACTTCATACTAGTTGATTGACCGTGCCGTATTTCAAGATTATGTTTCAAGAAGAAAATAATTTACAAATATTATTTTACTCTATATTCATATGTAAGGGAGGTAATTTTGAACATCTTTGTCGAATATTTCCATAAGTATGCATTAATTCAAAATTATAAACCGTTCAAAATGCTTATGTTTGTATTTGGAATGGAAATGTAACACAGTTTAGGAATAACTGGCACTTTTCAAATTTCACATCTGGCTCTTTAGTGCTAATGATAGTGTGGTCACAGTCTCGTTTTAAAAATACTGCCTCTATCTGATTCTATGTAAAAACGAGTAATTTACAAACGGCATTTTCAGCCTAAATAACACATTAAATTGCCAAAAAGTGTGTAAAAACTTAAAGCTAAATAGTTATATTTTATCATGATAAAATACTTTTACCTTATACACTTTCTTTTCGTGTTGAATCTCTATTTGAAAAAGTGGGTCAACTCTGCGTTTCTTTGTTTGAACTCGGTCGTAACCTTAGAAGGACGCGTGGGTATGTGTGGTAAAATTGCTTTGGCACTGCCATTTCTTAACGGATTTTCATAAATCTTATATCAAATTAAAGAGGGAAAATAGATCTATTCATCCGTGTATGTTACTACGACGAACCGATGAATTATACTAGTCAAAACTTCTAACCGGCCACTTAGTTTCTGCCAGTTATGACATATTCATTGGCGGGATAGCCACAATCATTGTTAGTCATTGTATAGAATATTCATTTTCGAACTAAAAAAGATGAAAATGTTACAAATATTCCGTCTTGAACGTTTTCAAATTGACACATGTTTCACTATACCCCTAATTTTGATTTTCATCGATTTTAACATTGGTGGGTGGGGTATTTTGTAGAAAATCGGCTCATATCTGGGCAATATGGAATAGAATTAAATTCCTTCTTCGAAAATTATGTTTCTTTGTCAATCTACTAGCAATGTTGATAGGGGGAAAATGACAATATCAAGATTTTATTTCGTCCCAAATCTGAATTTCTGTCGAATTTCTCAGTTTTTGTGATTTTCAAAAATGGGGGTCCTCGTCTTTCATGTGGTGTCTAAGAGTCACATTAACATTTTAACACGCAACGTTTGTGCAAAATGACTTTCAAATGACCAGCCTTTCCTTAAAAGAAAACTTCTCTTCGATCAGATTTTTGTAAACATTTCAAAAAATTGAAAATCAAAGTTGCCGATTAGGAGTTTTGACTAGTGTTACGATACTTGAGTCGATGATTAGGTATTCAAAATAGGTCATTTTACTCGGCTTCAAATAGCAAAAACTATGAGGCAGAAAAGCCTAGAAAAGCCTATATATGTTCTTCAACATCCTATCTATTCAAATAATAAAACATCCTGTGCTTTTAGCTTAGCGCATTCAAGCGCAAAGGCCTTAACAATGGGAAGTGTTTTTCAATTCCCCGTGATTTATCGATAATTTCTGTCTAAACTCCATTCATCCTAAATTTATTCATAAATGTTGACGACAGTGACCCAAAGAACATTCTTGCAAAGTTTGGTTGAAATTGGCCGAATGGTTGATTTGTTAAGAATGGTATCAAGATTTCTCAAAGTCCGATAAGCCTTGCCCTGCCACGCCCATATTTTTTGACGAATCAAAAAGTCGCGAACATTCTTTGAATATGGTCATCCAAGGAACATTCCTGTAAAGTTTTGTCAAAATCGACCCAATGGTTAAGGAGTAGGAGGTGTTTCAAGGAATTATGGGCGGACGGACGGACGGTGAGTGACCATAATAGCTCATCTTGAGCACTTCGTGCTCAGTCCAAAGGGATTTACAAAATCGGCGTTTCTCATGGGCTTCCTAAACATCCGTTTAACCCTTTCACAAACAGTAAAACTTTATGGTCATCCAACTCGAAAGCTGTGACAGGCGACAGAATGAGTGTAAAAGAAATAAAGATTCGTTCGCCTCAATCTTTTCACCTTCAATAAAATCCGTTCAGGACGTCAAAACTAGGTCTAACCAGGTCTTGTTCGGGAAAGGGTGAGGCAGCCAAAAATTAGATTGAATTTAAAGGTTGCAAAATGGACATGTTCAAATGTATTGTGCTCTTTTGGGTCAATGTTTTGAAAGCCTATTTCTTCACGAACCAGAGATATAATGTTAATAATCGATCACTTGAAAGTTTGAATTATTTTTTTGTTGTTTGAAATTCCTATTTCATATGTCGTAAAATCTTGTTTTTATCGGAGGCAATGACACGGAAATGATATGCGCACAACGAAGCGCAGAAAATATTTACGCAAAGGGAGCACTGTCGGACCGTATATGGTACAAAAACGAATATGGTACAAATTTGTACCATATTCGGCCGAATATGGTACAACTGTCTATTTGTACAATATACGTATCTGCAATTTTGGGGTAAAATGCCTGACCGAATATGGTACAAACTTGTACCATATTCGGATGAAAAATGTACCACATTCGTTCCGAATATGGAACACACTCATCATCGTCATCATCATCGTTATATCATCATCATCATCATCACCACCACCACCATCATCATCATCATCACAATCATCAATCCCCAATCATCATCATCATCATCATCATCATCATCATCATCATCATCATCATCATCATCATCACAATCATAAATCCCCAATCATCATAACCACTGTCATCATCATCATCACCACCTTCTTCTTCTTCATCCTGTGTCATCTTCGTCGTCATGATCATCATCTTCTCCTCCTGCTACAGCATTCAAACTGCTAATTCTAATGAATTATTGTGGTGTTGGTACTCAACGTATAAGAAGCGTACTCGGTGGATGAGTAACGTACAATCAGCGTACTCGACGTATGAGTAATGTATATTTAGCGTACCTCTAGCGTATCCAGCGTATGAGAAACGAATGACAAGCGTAAAATTTATACGCTGGCATACGCTGAAATCTTTTGTGCATGTTCAAAAATTGTTTTGGCCCTCAGCATACATCAGCGTATACCGACGTAACCCAGCGTATGAGTAACGTTTAACAACGTACCTCTAGCGTATCTCCAGCGTATTTCAGCGTGTACCAGCGTATGCCCCAAAAATCCATACGTTACTCATACGCTGGCTCCATACGCTGTAGTGTGACTGGGCCTTAATTGACAACTGCCCTACTTGAAACAGCGGTAGGGGAAGAATGGTCGTAGAAATCATTTCGCGACCAATCTCAACGAAAGTATCTGGCCCGCCCGGGAATCGAACCCAGGCCGCCTGCGTGCCAATCTGACGCGCAACCGACTCAGCTAGCCGGCGAAACAGTTACACAACCAGCAAAATCCATGTAAAGTGTGGTTAGGTTAGCTGTTTCTGTTACTGCTGACGACGACGACGATGATGATGATGATGATAATGATGATGATGATGGTGGTGATGATGATGATGATGATGATGATGATGATGATGATGATGATGATGATGATGATGATGATGATGATGATGATGATGATGATGATGATGATGATGATGATGATGATGATGGTGATGATGATGATGATGATGATGATGATGATGATGATGATGATGATGATGATGATGATGGTGATGATGATGATGATTGGGGATTGATGATTGTGATGATGATGATGATGATGATGATGATGATGATGATGATGATGATGATGATGATACTTTTGTCACTTCCAATATTAGGTTAATACAATGTATTTGAGTTTGAAAAAAAGTTAACACATCGGCAGACTATTTCATTTATTAAGAAAGACAAAATTTTTGTACCATATACGTAGGCCATTTTCATTTTATGAGTTTTTTTGGTTTGTACCAAATTCGTTTTGGCGAGCATAGAAAAACTTATTCCAACCGAATATGGTACAATGTTTGTACCATATTCGTTCGAAAATTGTACCGTATTCGGTCCGAATATGGTACAAATGTACCATATTCGGCCGAATATGGTACAAATGTACCATATTCGTTTTTGTACCATATACGGTCCGACAGAGCACATGCTGGTTATCGGTATGTTCTTCTTTTGTCTCAATGTTTTCCAAAACCTTTCCATATACGATCGTGAAAATCATGCCTTGTTCGGGGAAGGGTTGAAATAATGTAACAAATATTTATATAATTGTTGTTGGGTAGAAATTGGTAGAATAATTTCATCCTTTGTAAAACTTCAAAGGGGTGTAACTATTTTATTAAATGTCCAATTTTAAAAACGTAAGCAGTTTTGAGTTCCTCTTATTCAGACCTTGAAAATGATATATAATTTGTTGAAGTTCTTTGAAAAATAAACAATAACGTAATTCGGCAGAATTCTCTCCCCTTTGTAAAAATCTGAATAATCATTATTCCATAACGCAATGTCCGATTTTCACAATTCAACCAGTTTTATGTTTCTCTCAATATTCTCTGTAAGCTGATATATATTTTGTAGGGGCTGGAATACTTTTGGAAAAAAGTGTGACCACCCTACTAATGATGGGTTGCATACCTTAAAGATCTGACAACCAGAAAATATAACTGTTTTAGATCTAGCGCCAACCACACACTTTTCTTGGTTGAGGATGACCGCGGCCATAGCGCAGTCGGTAGTGCACCTGCCTCTCACTCAAGGATCCCGGGTTCAATACCTGGTCGTAGCAAATACTCTTTCTTACATAAGTGTCACCCACCAATGGTTTGAGATCATTAACCTATGTGTGCGGATATTTGGAGGCTCGGTTAGGGTGTTGTTGTAGTACTGGTATGAGAAACGACAGGAATCCATGGTTCGGTGCTCCAGCCGCGCGACGTGACCATAGAAAACGGCGTAAAACCCCAAGATTCCGTCCGACCATAAAACTTTTAATCTACGTATTTGGTTTTTAGGTCACCTGACCGAAGGTCATGGTGACCTATTGCGACCGTGTTTTGTCTGTCGTCGTGCGTCGTATTTGTATGAATCATGGAGTCATCTCCCTTTGGGGCCCAATAAGGGGCCTAAAAGGGGTTAAATAGGGTACATCTTAAAAAATCTTCTTCTCATGAACCGGCTGTTGGATTGGATTCACATTTGGAATTTAGAGTCTTTAGGGCAAGGACAACAAAGTTTGTACAAGAGAAAAAAATCCGTCCAGAAATGGCCGTGCTGGGGATGGGGGATGTGAGGGGGGGTCGCGTTATTAGTTAACTTAACATTTTTGACTTCTTCTTGAGAACCATTGGACGGTCTACAACCAAACTTGGCAGGGAGCATCCCCATGGGAAGCCGCTTCAGATTTGTACAAATCGTGGAGTTATCTCCCTTTGGGGCCCCATAAGGGGCCTAAAAGAGGTTAAATAGGGTACATCTTAAAAAATCTTCTTCTCATGAACCGGCTGTTGGATTGGATTCACATTTGGTATTTAGAGTCTTTAGGGTAAGGACAACAAAGTTTGTACAAGAGAAAAAAATCCGTCCAGAAATGGCCGTGCTGGGGATGGGGGATGTGAGGGGGTCGCGTTATTAGTTAACTTAACATTTTCGACTTCTTATTAAGAACCATTGGACGGATTTCAACCAAACTTGGCAGGAAGCATCCTAAAATAGAAAGCCGCTTCAGATTTTGTACAAATCATGGAGTTATCTCCCTTTGAGGTCCCATAAAGGGCCAAAAGGGGGGTTAATAGGGTACATCTTAAAAAATCTTCTTCTCATGAACCGGCTGTTGCATTGAATACACATTTGGAAGTTAAAGTCTTTAGGGCAAGGACTACAAAGTTTGTACAAGAGAAAAAATATGTCAATAAATGGTCGTGCTGGGGATCGGGGATGGGAGGGGTTCGCATTATTACTAAACTTTGAACATTTTCTACATTTTTTGAGACAGATTTCTACCAAACTTGGCAGGAAGCATCCCATTGGGAAGCCGCTTCAGATTTATACAAATCATGGAGTTATCTCCCTTTGAGGCCCCAAAAGGGGCCAAAAGGGGGTAAATAGGGTACATATAAAGAAATGTTCTATTGTTGGATTGAATTCACATTTGGTATTTGAGTCTTTAAATAAGTTTGTACAAGAGAAAATAAACTGTCAAGAAATGGTGGTGCTGGGGGGTGCGCTATTAGTTAACTTTTAACATTTTCCTTAACTGTGTCTGCTCATTTGATTCAGGTGACCGATAAGGCCCTCTGGGCCTCTTGTTTCAGGGATGTCGGCAACAATTTCAACAAGCATGTGCGGATCTGGAGGGGGGGGGGGGGGGGGGGGGGGTCCGGACCCCCCTGGAATTGACCGAAAATTAAATTTTGACTATAAAATTTTAGTGTAACGTTACCTGTATATTTAGTACATTTTTAGCAATAATTTGAGCTTGGACCCCCCCCCCCCCCTGGAAAAAATCTTGGGCGTGGACCCCTCCCCCCCCCCCTGGAAAATCCTGGAGCCGCCCTTGACAAGTTCCAAGATTTTATTGTACGAGACAAAATCGCCATAATATCTATCCCTATTAATTAAAATGAAATTTGGGTCAATCGACGAGTTTACTTCTCAATACTAAGGTTGATGTAAGAGAAATCGTGCGTAACCAGCGTGAGTACATTTCAAAATTAAGGTATTGCGCCGCAATGAATACATGTACCGTTAATTGGAAAGGCTATTTTTATCCCAATTTTTAAAGAGCAACGAACCATTAATGCCTTTCCGTAAAAGGTCAATGTCACAATTGGACTTTGTTTAAAATCTGTTTCCATACTCCAACTGAAGAACCGTTAGACCTTTAGCACTTTTCAGTGACAAGGCACTAGTGGGGGTATTTGTCCGCTTTACGACAGTCCTGGTTTTCAAAACATTTCGTAAGACAATGGTAAATCCTCTCTTAAAACCGGTCGTACGTGCTCCTGCGTGTGGTCTGTGTCTAAAACTTAGGCATAGTATCGCGATGCACGCACGTGCAACATACGATTATGGTGGACGCAACCACGACGCAGACTGCACGTAGCAAAGAATTGACAGGACAATTCTTTGCTACGATCATTCTGAACGCCAGTAGCACACAAGACAAAAGTACTGAGCACGTACGACAGTCGTGCGTGTGACACAGGGACACTTATACAAGACGTCGCGCACGGTATTGCGTCACTTTTCAAAAAGCGCTACCCTCCTCGATTCATAACTGAATATTGTAGGGATCGTTTTCGTTCTCTCAACTTTGTTATATATCAAAATAAGCGTAAAGCCTTGATATTTTTCAATGTCATACTCATTTCAAGTTCTTATTTTGTATAAATTTGCTAGAAAGAATTTTTGTTCGTAAATTCGGCGAAAAAACGTGTGTAACATGTAACATAAATGTTCAAGAGTAACGGATATTTATTAGCAATTCTGCGATTAAGTAACGTCAAACACATGGGAAAATATATTTTGTGACAGTGGAAATGCTGTAGGATGTTTTACCGATCGGAAATAAAATTTCTACGTCGATTACGCAAATTATCCCAGTTTATTTACCAAAAATCGAAGTGTAACAGTTAGAATTACGTCGCAGAAAAAATGACAATTTTGTTGAATATTTTGTTAATTTATGACTCTAGTGCAACCAAACTTGATATAAAAAATACCAATTTTCTCTATTTCTATAATATATGGAAGAAAATCAGTTAGCATAATAAACGAAACAATTATTATATAAAATGCGTGTGGACAGAAATTGTTTCATGGCGTTGAAAACTCTACTTTTTTACCATTTAGACTTTAAAAAATATAAGTTTCCTTATTCATACAAACATTTAATTTCAATGTGGAAATACCATTTTTTTCTTGTTGATCATATCAAAATTTCGACGCAAAATAACGAAACGCACAAGAGAAATTCATTTTTTTTCTTGTGGACAGAAAATGTGTAAACGTATACTTTATTTATTTGACGTAATCCTGAAATTATCTAATTGTGCGCATTTTAAGGTGAAAAAAGAACGAATTAAAGTGGCGAAAAAGCTATAAAAAGACAAAAGATGGAAACAGTGGAGTATTTCTTAAAACTTGGTCCTGTCTTTATGAATCAGTTTAGATTAAATAGAGAGTAAACATTAAAAGCACAACACAACCGTCCACGCAAAAACTAATTGTTACGCAATTGACGTTCATTAGTTTGACGTTACATTTTAGTGCCGCAATACCGTGCGCGACGTCACAAACGTTCCAAAAAATCACAAAGAAGACGTATTTTCCTTGAAAGAGTTTCATACTTTAAACCTGCTTTGAATGTACATGTTTAAGCTCCTCTTGCAACCCGTCGTGCGTCTTTATAAATCGTGCGTCTTCGGAGATTTTTAAAACGTACGCTTAATACTGACCTACGACGGATTGTAAGAGAGGCTTAAAGTGACATTTCACATTTATTTCATTTTTTAAAAGTATGTCTTGATGCAAAGATTGTTTATTCTGATGCATAGAAATGCTATCAGTTTTTTGAAGTTATTTAAAAGCGAGAAACACGCATTTAAAGTTGAGACATAATCGATAAATTGCATATAAATCCGAACTGTTGTCCACAACATTTTGTTCAATTTTAACACATAAATATAAATTTCTCGTGAACGGCGCAATATTTTGGCTTGAAATTTTCAGAATTTTCATAAGAAAATATTCTCTTTCAGATAAAAATATAAGTAATATTTATGACTAAAAATTCTGAAATGTCACTTTAAGTCAGAAATATGTCATTCCATCAATCATTAGATACCAAACTCTTCGGGTAACTTCGGGCGTCATCCGTAGCTACGGAAATTGAAGAGGGAATCAGAAGTCAGAAATTTCGTCAATTTTGGGTGTCATTCGTGGCAACGAAAATTGACGAGGGATACTCATGTCAACTTCCGTTACCTTGAATGACGATCGAAGTTACATGAACACGGTTGGTAACCCACGTGACTTTTGGAAAGCGTCCACACGGAAAAAATCGTCCGCTTCAAGGTATATTTTGTTTAATTTCTCAGCTTATACTCTATTGATTTTGATGAAATAAAGTGCATGGAACGCGCCTGTAAGAGGGCTATTCCCGGCTCTAACTCACTCTGCTCCAAATCCAGTGGTTTCTTCAAACATTCGAACCAAAGTTTTTGTAAGTTCAAAACGAAAGTGGGAAGCGTTCACATGCACCGAAAAAAAACTTTCGCTTAAATGTTTGAAGAAATCACGGGATTCGGAGCAGAGTGAGTTAAATACGGTGATAGTCCTCTTAAATGCGCGTTCCGTGCACTTTATATCGTCAAAATTAATAGAGTATAAGCTGAGAAATTAAACAAAACCTACCTTGAAGCGGACGATTTTTTCGGTGTTCACGCTTCCCAAAAGTCACGTGGGTTATCCACCGTGATGAAGTGTTTTAATAGATAACGATGGATGGAATACCTTAACCCTTTCGCAAACGACAACATTTTAGGTTAAACCAGTTAAAAGCTATTGCAGCCGACAAAATGGATTTTAATCACTGTTGGATTTGAGTACAATATAGCTCAGAAAATATTGAGGCAAAAGGAGAAAGTGCTGATGATCAGCACTTTCTTATTTTGCCTCAATGTTTTCTTAATATTTCTTACTAGGGACGTCATAATCTGGTCTTGTTTGGGAAAGGGTTAAATGATTTGATGAAACTGGCCCCTGGTTTCGACGACCCCAATGGAGAATGTTTTGTAAATGTATTCAAGACAAAGAAAAATGAGCTGATAATTAGCAATTTCTCTTAACCAATTGAAATATTAAGCTGCAAAAGTCACAACGTTTTCTTAACCCATTACCACACAACGACTCTTTTTGACTCCCTACAAGATAATAGCTTTAGAAAACATGGTGGGAAATTTCCCACAATGCTTTCAACCCTGAACAACAAAAATGCATAACTTCATTCACTTGATATTGTCATCTGCAACATCTTTGAATTTGTGTCAATCCAATTTTTTGCTGTTTTGTAAGGAATTAACCTTCCTCCAACGACAAGATATGATGATTGTCCTGTTTGAATGCTACTGCAAACGACAAAAGAAAGACTTATCAAGATAAAAATTCTCACAGAAAATATTGCTCGTCATAGTCTATCAATGCAAACGGAGAAAAGGTTGGTTATCAGCTTTCTCCCCTTTTTATCAATATTCTACCAAACATTGTCTTAAATGGACGTGAAAACCGGAGCTTTTTTGGGAAATGTCTAACATATGCCTATCTTTCATCATGGATTCCACTCTTGGCTATCGAAGATAAACACAATTAAAAAAAAATAAGCTTCACAATAATGAAGATGAACGTTAAACTGTTCGAAATGTTCAATATGATCCCAGTCCACGCTTGGTTATATATTTTCGATTATAGTTTGTTTCTACTATGTCACAATATTTAATTATACCTCACGATAAATGACCTGGCAGAGCAGCCCATGCTAATCGAATGGAATGCTCTGCCGGGTCAATACTCGTCCGCTATACTAAACTAAACATTATATAATCTAGTCATGATATCATAGCACATATTTACATTTTATATATGATAACATTGGAAAGGGCATTCTTAATTTTCAGTAAAATTTTGCACGTGTTGGTTCGAATATTGCAGGTGTGAGACACCTGCAAGATTGGAACCATTACATACAGAACTACAATAGTTTGGGGTTCAATATCGTGTTGAGCCAGGATCTTGAAAACTGTCCCATCAGGTTTTCAAGACCAATATGGTTCCAGATCAGCCTGCGTAAACACGCAGTCTGATCAAGAACCATATTGTTCTCCAATAGATTCGTCATGGTCTGTAGCAACCATTATATGACTAACATGGGTCCAGATCAGACTGCACGTAGTCACAGTCTGATCTTGAAATATGGCGGTCTCAAATGCTATAAGGGACCTTTCTCCAGTTCCTGGGCCGGTATTATCAATGGTCGTACGGTTATTTTTTCCATAATTATAGCTCACGATAATTGACCTGGCAGAGCATCTCGTTCGATTAGCATGGGCTGCTCTGTCAGGTCATTTATCGTGAGCTATACTTGTTTCAACAAGCCTGAATGACCCAATCTCATTTGCCCAATCTCATTTGTCCTTTAACCAAATTTTGTAAACATATGCCACTATATTATGACCGGACTATAGGTGTAATGTCACGATTATGTGTCCACCGTTACAAGAATAATCTTTCTGTCTGTCTCGTTTCTTCATCTCTGAATGGTTTAGCTGCCATTGAAAGTTTCGTGAGGATTCTGAAATGCATGGAAAATAAAGAAATAAGTCAACGATTTCAGTTATTTTTAGTATATTTATCTAAATTGATTTATACTTTTAAGGTAGTCTTTCCCTTATTAGATTCACGCGACATCGGAACTATTCAGGCGATGTCGTAATCATTATGTGGTGTATACGAAACGAGTGTTAGCGAAGTCGCACGAAAAGTTGCGTGAATCTCATTAGGGATGGACTACATTTAGAAAAAAGCATTAGGCCCTAGATCTACTTTAGATGGCGCATTCTGAGTAAGTGTGAAATATTTTGGCAGGATTTTACCCGACGATGCATTTGTCTTAATTGTATGAGAGAGTTTTAAAAGAGATGCAGTTTTATGCAGAAATTATTTAGGACTTGTATATTTGCCTTTGTGGGATAATTAATGTTGTCTAAATTATTACATCTAAAACATAAATCTAGATCTACATATTCTAATATTTCCTTAAGGTATCCGACCCCTGAAAAGCACCCAAGACCCAGACGCGAAATTCAAAAAGTGCCAGTGATTCCTAAACTGTGTTACAATTCCATTCCAAATACAAACATAAGCATTTTGAACGGTTTAGAATTTTGAATTAATGCATACTTATGGAAATATTTGACAAAAATGTTCAAAATTGCCTCCCTTGCATATGAATAAAGGATAAAATAATATTTGCAAATTACTTTCTTCTTGAAGCATAATCTTGAAATCTGGCACGGTGAATAAACTTTTTTGAAGTGTGTTTACAAGTGTGTGTAATTTGATGCATTTTGTATGGCTAGAAAGTGGTGAATTTTTTAGGGTCTGTAAACCTTAAATGAAAATAGTCCGCTTTTTATGAGATTTGCGTCGGAATTTCTCGGGCGAAGTTGTAAACATTCGGTGGATGAAAACTCGTAACGTGTCCGTATAGATCAGATGCATTATGAATGTTTACGACGTTGCACGAAAAATCCCGACGTTGCGTGAATCTCATTAGGAATGGACTACGTTAGAATGGTAACATTTATAATAAATACCTCTGCGTTTTCTCCTACGCCTCATGTTTTTGACTCAATATCAGTTTGACGAGTCTGTGCCAGAGATTAGCCCTATCTGTAAATTCGGCATTTATCTCGTCCCCGATCACGCGCAAATGTTCCGCCACGTGCTTCACGGCACTGTCATGGCGCATTACGTGACGTGGTGTGACGTCATAATTCATGCTCTTGTCAGGTTTTGGCACTGTCCCCTTCTCAATGGATGGTATGTAGAGGCGAAGTTTGCTCTTCAATCTGTACTGCATATTTATTTAACTTTTTTGTCTTTTTTAATTTATTTATTCACTCAAATACTTCCTAAAAAGTTCTTTCTCAAATCTGTTTTGTTTTTAGTTCAATTGTCTTCTCAAATTCGAACTTAGTTAAGTTATCAGTTGAACAGTAAGCACAAACTGAGATATTCTTATCAGCTCAACACTGTTCAGAAATAAATCCACTTTTTCTGTGTAATATCAAAAACAAGTATCTTCGTATTATAATCCTCTTTGGTTGACTATCTGTTTTGAAAACAAATTTTCAACACGTTAAGTGTAGCTTTAAATTCAATTCTCCGGCTAAATGCACTGTTCAATAGCAATGGCAAAACTAGTCAATTACCCGTGATAAATCCTCTTATATAGCCACGCTGACCAGTCAATCCAATGACCAGTACGGGATTTTGACCACTGACCCTTTCTCTGTAGGTTAGTTTTGAATGGATTGACGTGCTTTTTAAGGTGGATCCATGTATGAACGCCTTTTTAAATAAATAGGCATACGACGGGGAAATGTTCATTTTACAGAAATAAGTTAACATTGATTTAAACTTTGGTTGGTAAGCACGGAAAGTTTCTTTTTGGTTTTGACGTCCCTAATAGAAAAGACTTGGGAAAACATTGAAACAAAAGAAGAAACTGCTGATAACCAACAGTTTCTCCTTTTGTCTCAATATTTTCTGTGCCATATTTTACACAAATCCTATCTTTAATAACACATATTTTGTCATTTGTGGCAGTTTTTGAAGTTTATCACCCTAATTTTTTGCCGCTTGGGAAAGGGTTAAATCATTTAAAATCAAATAAAGTAGGCTATGCATTCACCTTTTAAGTAAAAACAAAGAGAGAGGGGCGATAATAACAAGATTCGAATTTTTTATTAGATCTATTATTATTTTTTCTACAAAAAAATGCGTATTTTGTGCTTAAGAGGAAAAATAGGGGTTAATTTGGTCTATATCAGGGTTCGTCCAGACTTAACCACGACAGATCGTGTTTACAAGGCGCTGTTTTATGAATAATGAAATTAAAGTTGATTGTCGTCTGCTAGGAGCTTGACCCCGCGGATTATCGCACCTCGGGATAAATAAGGAGAAATGATTTAAGCTGCTAGAACATATGGGCACTGCTGCGGATAAAACATCGTTTTCATATTTCAATATGCAGAAATCCATTGTTTTTCCTCTAAAACGTTTGTCGTTGGTACTCATTTGAATCTTCTCAAATGAGTACCTACAACATAAGGTTAACGATTCAATAAACATGCTTAAGCATGTCATTAGCATCAACAATTTCCTGTTGTCCTGCACTTGGACTAATAAAGGCAACGTGTATTTGCAGTGCAACTGACATAGTTTGAAGAAGAGTCTGTACATATCGCTGCTTTCAGCAAAAACCTCGTAACTGCAGCTTAAAACAAGCTGCAGTTACGTGGGTTTTTGTTGAAAAGCGACGATATGTAAAAGTGCAACAGGCGGTGAGTGATCAAAAGACCATAATGAGAACAAGTACGAACTGTTGCTTTGATTTTCAGACCTGGCTCATAATCCTTTAGCAACATAGTACTATCCGATTATAAGCCGTAAAATGTCCACAAAAGAGGTTCCAACTACATGATTGAACGTCTGTTAACCAGCCTATTTTGACACAACAACGTGTGTTGTTGGTGGTGGTGGTGGTGGTGGCGTTGGTGGTGGTGGTGGTGGTGGTGGTGGTGGTGGTGGTGGTGGTGGTGGTGGTGGTGGTGGTGGTGGTGGTGGTGTTGTCGTTGTTGTTGTTGTTGTTGTTGTTGTTGTTGTTGTTGTTGTTTACTTTTTTTTAATTGGTATTTTTGTGTGGATGTGTTTTTCTTTTGTTTTAATGTGATGGGAAGATCTTCTGTTAAAGGACCGTCCAATTATTTCAGATATATTTAGCAGTTTTGATAGGATATGTCAATTTATTAATGAGCATTTTTGATGTTTCGAAATTGTTAATAGCTCGTTAAACCATAACACTCATTTCGTAATTATGGATCCAGGGCTATAAAATGCTTGGACAAAAATTTTGAGTGGTGTATTTTTGCAAAGGGCATGTTTATGCGGTTTTTATTTTACCAGAAACAAGAGGAAACTGTCTATTGTCCGCAACGGAGATTTGGTTGGGTGGCATTTTTTTTAATTCTGATTCAAAGTGGTGAATTGTAAATTTGTAAAATTTACCGATGTACGTTAATATCGTCAAGTTAGTGAATGGCTTGACTTTAGACCAGATATGACACTAAAGATGAATGCCAACGAAGGAAATTTAACGACTATTTTATTACGAATTAATTATTACTGGTGGCGGTACTATGTCACGATGGCGTCCACTAACAATAGATAGCAATAAAACCTCTTTCATGAACAAGAGAAAGGTCGAGATTGCAGATAGCAAGCGAATGTTAAAATATCTAATGTACTACAAAGATATATTGAATAAATATATGAAAGATAACAAGAGGATAATAGTAATTCTAACATCTTCTGAATTCTCTTTATCATATTTTCCATATCTGTCTCGGCCTTCCCCGTTCAAACTGGGGTTAGGTTGTGCGCAAAGTTTTATGTCCTTTGTATCAAGGAGGAAATTAGAGTAACAATCTATCAACATCTAAAGAATATTGACTCGAAACGTGTTTTGGATAAGGCATTTATACAGCAAACAGCAACTTATCAATAATTACAATAAGAATAAAACACAAGTGAAAACAGAAATAATAGATATTATAGAAAGCAATAACAACAGAATAAGACTTGTTCAATATTCTAGTTTTATACGAGTCTGCATTTGCAGGAGTGGAATCTTTTCCGTTGCAATAAAAATGTCAATACACCAAAAATAGAAACAATGTGACCAAACGTAGTATTCGTATTATATTTAGCGGTGTAAAATAAAGCTACGGTATGTCATTACATTACCGAAAAGTGAAAACTATTTTTGATTTCACCATCTCCCCAAAATCGACAATGTTTGTCATCCTCAAGGAGTATTGATAAAAAGAAAATGTTTGACTAACAGCCCAATGTTATGTTCTATTTGTCTTTGGTTGTTTTTGTTGTCGTTTGTGCTTATTGTCGGACAGTTTCTTCGATAAATATGCGTTCTAGTCCTATTCGTTGAATCAAACATGTTTTAGAAACTTTGAGAAGACAATTTCACGGCTAACCTGCGAAATTTCTTATACATAATTTCTACTGCATTGCCATAGATATCTTAAAATAGATATTTTAAAATCAGAATTATGCTCAAAAGCAGCCCATTTCAATATTTCAGTACCACATTGTTTATATTTTCCACGTAGAGTCAAAGACCAGTAATTTTGGAATAGGCTTACTAAACAGATGATAGTGCTTCAAATGAAATTCGGATAATCCTGTTAAAAGGCATAAAATTTTAATCTGATGTTTTGTAAAGTAGATTAAAAGACAGACCAGGTGTGAGATTTAATAAACAAAAATAATAAAACTGATAATAAACGCGTAATATGTAACGGCCAATGACCAGATTATGTTTTTATGAAACGCAAAAAGGGACAATCATAGATTTACAAGCACATTACAATTTACATATAATTTGCCGAACAGTTCAGATGTTGGACAATTGCTTTCAAAAGGAAACCTTTGACGTAATGAGAAAATGGTAAATTCGGCGTCGACGTTGTTGCTGGTTTTTTTCTGTTTTCCCTTCTATTTTTCTATGCGAATCTTGAAAAATTTACTGCTTTTGGAAACAACCATATCCTTTCGCATACAACGCCTGTGAAGCTAGGCATGACAAAAGAATGAAAATATGTTGTTTTAAAAGTTGTTTGATATATCTGTACAATAGTTTGGTAAGCAAAAGAATTGCCACCTTCCATACTATAAGGGGCAACATTAATGCCTGCCCAGGCGGCAAGGAATGGTCACTTTACAAAGTTCCTGTTTATGATCTGGTGGCCCTTTTTTAATGACCTGAGTCTCATACATTTTTACGCAGATTGGTCGTAATGGGATTTCATAAATGGATTATATCTGGTATACAAACTTATTTTGACGTGTGATCTAGAGGCATTAACCCATTACCACACAGTGACTCTTTTTGACTCCTGTACAGAATAATGGCTTCGGAAACCATAGTGGAAAATGAAGAAATTGCTTGTGACAAGCAATTTCTTCATTTTCCACAATGGTTTCTACCCAAAATGGCCAATCTTTTTAAAATTCCATTTACTTGAAATTGTCGTCTGCAACATATTTGAATTTGGAGCAGTCTAAAATTTTGTCGTTTGGTAATGGGTTAAAGCGGAGATTGAAACTTTGTACATTAACCTACAATTATTGTTAAAAACATTTCAGTCAAAAATATTATCATTCTATACCTTAGTATGGTAGGCCCTATGTTCGCTTATCACTCTATATCATTGAAGCAAATCATCGCCTAAAGTATCATTCTATGCAATAGCATGGTAGGTTCGCTTATTATTTTATGGCATGGAATGAAAGTAATTGCGTTAAAACGCAGTGAAACAGCTTCTACAATTTGTTACAATTTGTTAATTGGGAAAATCCGACGTAATTGGACGTTACCAACGTAACAACAAACTTTGAAACAGAAAAAAAAATAAATTTGCCCTACTCCACGATACCCGTAATGTCGCCATTTTGAGGTTCATAAAACATCGGCTTTTTTCGAGCGGCTTCGTTGCGTATCCGAAACTATTCGGGTGCGGTCGTAAACATTCGGCGTTGGAAAGTTCCACCGCCGAATGTTTTCGACATCGTCCGAATCATTCTGGCGCGAATCTCATTAAGGGTGGACTACCTTAACACATATGCACTGTCAGTTATAAGATTTGAAAAGAATTACAATTAACTAAGTGATAAGGAACAACTCGATCTTCGGATGATTAAATTCAAAAACTGCTGTTGGCGACAAAATATGTACTAATTGGATTTGTGTACAAATCCTAAGATATCGAATCAAAAGAAGAAAATATTGATTATCATGAATATTTTCTAGAGGGTGCACGAAAAAACGTCATTTTGTGGAGAAGGAATGCAAAGTCGCCCAATAGTAAGGTCATACTTAATATCCGTCAAATCAACAAAATACCCAAAATCAGCATATAACTAGATATAAAATACCAAAACGAATTAAAAAATACCACGCGGATAACTCGCGCAGATTCGACAAAAGTGCCAACAGAATTAGTGCACAGCACACGCCCTGCTCTAATCCCCGATTTTGCATATATTTCTCTAGGACGTTGACATTCACCTTGTAGCTGCTTTTCAACAAAAACCTCGTAACTGCAGCTTAAAAAAGCTAAGCTGCAGTTACGAGGATTTTGTTGAAAAGCGACGATAGTTGAAAAGCGACGATATTATTATATACAATTCCAAAATGCAAATGACTTTGTCATACTTTGAAATGTTTCAACACTCGGAAAAACATATTTTTAAACAAGTTCGGGATATAGATCGGCTATTTCCGTGATTTCAGAATCACCGATTTGGGTCTAAATGTTACTCGTATATGTTAATCGGAAAAAGCACAAGACATTTTCCATAACCGTTCTGCATTCAAAGTTATAGCGCATCATGAATGTGTTAATCTATTACCAGAGGACAAAATTTGAGACTTCAAAGAATTCAAAGATGTTTTAGAAGACAATTTCGATGAAACTGAAATGATTTGTCATTTTGATTATGAAACATTATGGTAAATGAAGAAATTGCTTGTCAAAAGAAATGTCTTCCTTTTTCAAAATGTTTTTCTGTGCCATATTCTTAAGAGGTGTCAAAAAGCGTCGATGTGTTGGAATGAGATAATGTTTATTTGTCGATCACAATCGTAATAACCTGAATTAAGTAAGTAAGTAAGTATTTTTTTATCATAGTGGCATGTGTTATACAATCATGTACAATAACAAAAATGATACTATCAACACCCGGTCCCGTGGGCATATAAGTCACTTTTGAGTATATAAATAAAGCAACATTCAAAATAGCAGATGATGGCAGGTCATTTGAAAACAAAAAAAAAGAGCATGAGAGGCATTAATTTTGTCTGTCTTTCCAAGTTTACAGTATAATAGGAATCCACTCTCAGTAATGATACATCAGTCATGATCAGTGGCGAAAGAAGAGAAACGCATCGGGAAGGATACCTTTCTCCTATCTCCACACTACATTCACATAACATCAGCGCTATTATAAAACCTCCTAACCACATTTCCAACCAAGCGGCTGATATGACTTATATTAATTTTACAATGCCTTCAAACAATCAAAGTAATATTATACCTTTGTGTTTAGATCACTTCGGATGCATGAACATGGATTAGAGCCATGAACACCATTTTATAACGAACCGTTGGTTCCAAGTCGTAACGAAATTATAACTAGAACAAAACTTAACATTGAGTTGGTCGGAAACGTTAATTTTATGGCTTTTTGGTGGACAATTCAACTTCTGTTTTCTATATATAAAAAATATTCTGGATATTTAAAACATTAAAGACTGTTCCAACGATAAGTTACAGACAACAATTTCAAGTGAATGAAATATTACATCTGTTTGTTGTCCTGGATAGAAAATACTGCGGGAAAAGAAGAAATTGCTTGTCACAAGCAGTTTCTTTATTTTCCACAATATTTTCTAAAGTTTTTATCTCATAGTGAGTCAAAATGCGTCATATACAGGAATTGGTTAATATTCTAATATATTTGGTACCATTGTAAGATATTCACACGATAACAGTATTTTAAATATGGGTGAATATCCGCATCGAATTATAAAGTCACTGAATCGGATTGAACTAATCCATGGGCTCAGTAATATAGAAGTGCCAAAAAATAACAGATTTGACATGTCACCATTTCGTGGGAATTTTTGACGAAACTGTTGCAGGTAATTTTTCAATAATTGACGTATCAAATTAGAAAATCTAAAGAATTCAGTGAGATAAAAGAATAAAAAACCCAAATCAAAGTTTGGTTTTGCCCCTTGACCTATCCCAACATATTGATGTTTTTTGACGCCCCATAAATTGAAGGCTTCGGATTAGATTGTGGAAAATGAAGAAATTGCTTGTGAAAAGCAATTTCTTTATTCCTCACTGTCATTTCTATACAGAAAGACAAATATTGCATTCACTTGAAATTGTTATCTACATAGTCTTTGACTTCGGACAATAATATTCTAACTTTTAAATGTCTGATAATGGGTTAATGAAACATCGGTCTTCTGAGCTAGAAGGCTACAGAAATGTGAAGGGGAACAAAGAAAAACATTAGAGTATAGTTAGAAATAATAAGAATGTTTTTTCAGTAAGTTCGTGTTGAAAATCTTGTCAAAATGAACATTATTATTTCCATTTAATTCAGATAATAGTTCGTCAGTAAAAGACATTTGGAAATTAATCAAAAAAGTTAGATGTGGATATATTATACTTTGGTATATTTTCCTTGTCGTACAGAATCAGATTTATATTATCAAATTAATCAGAAAATGGATTTAAATCTTCAGGATAGTCGTCCGCAACTTCACTAGAATCATCATTATCTTCATTATCATCGGGGTCGTCAGCAAAAGGGTTTAGTTCTTCAGGGTAATCGTCAACAGGCTGGGTTACTGAAAAACACACAAAATTACGTTTTATATAAAGATGTCATTCTAAACTTTAAACATGTTGAATGACGTTGCTTTTCAGGAAAAAATGGAACTACAGCTTAACCCATTACCAAGCGACAAAATTTTGGACTTGTCCAAATTCAAAGATGCTGCAGACGACAATATAAATTGAATGAAATTTCGCATTCTTTGATCTTTCTGGGTAGAAATAAAATCGTGGGAAATGAAGAAATTGCTTGTTACAAGCAATTTCTTTATTTTCCACAATGTTTTTCAAAGCCATTATCTTGTAGGGAGCCAAAAAGAGCCATTGTGTGGTAATGGGTTGAAGCAAAGTGTAGACTTTACAAGTTGTCTTTGTTCACGGGTTCAATTTTGAATCCTACGATTCCCTGATAAATCTATGATTGTGGGGTCTGATTTTCACAAGGCTTATAAAAGCCGCGTTGGAAAAAAAGACATGTAAAAGTTGTTGGTTTTTTTTTTTTTTTTTTTTTTTTCATATTCTATCTCAGATTCTATCCATCTTAATTAACATGCCTTCTATCTTTAACTAAGAAATATTTTCGAGCCTGAACCAAACGAGACATTTAAGTTCGGCTAATTTAATACTTCCTAAGTTGTTTTTGGAAGGTTCTAAATCAACTAAGCTAACGCTATAAGTTTTCATGTCTACCTTCTTTGTTGCTCAATCGCACATCGTTCTCGTGCTTTATTTTCTCTGCCACTTTTTGCAGACGACATTTCAAGTGAATGAGATTCAAAATGTTTGGGCCTTTTTTTATATAGAAAACATTGTGGGAAATAAAGAAATTGCTTGTGACAAGCAATTTCTTCATTTCCCAAAATGTTTTCAATAACATTAATCCTTTGGGGATTGAAAAAGAGTCATTGTGTGGGGATGGCTTAAAGGAACAAAAATATTTCTTCATTTTCCAACATGTTTTCCGTAACCTTCGTCCTTTAGGGATTGAAAAAGAGTCAATGTGTGGGAATGGATTAAACTAAGTATTCATTTTTACCTTCTTTTTTGTTCAATTGAACGTCGTTCTCGTGCTTTATTTTCTCTGCTGACACTTTAGAGGACGGTGAGGGTCGAGGTGGCCTATCTGGTTTTACTGCTCTTTTAGGACTTTGTGGGCGCAGTGGTTTTTGTTGTGCATGTCTAACTGGAGGTGCAGGTCTCGGTGGTTTTTCTGGCCTAGGCGGTTTTGTTGGAGTCGGTGTCTGTGTTGTATGACATCTAACTGGCGGTGCAGGTCGTGTAGGTAGTGTGCGCTTTACTGGAGGTTTACATGCAGGTACTCGGATTGGTCTCTCTGGTCGAGCAGGTTTTGTTGAACTTGGTGCATTAGATCTGGCCGGTGGTGGAGGTCGGGTAGGTAGTGCGTGATTTTCTGTAGGTTTATTTGTAGGCACTCGGGTTGGTCTCTCCGGTCGAGCAGGTTTTGATTTTGCTGATACTGGCGGTGGTCGTTTTGGTGCCGGTAGTCTTACAGGCAATTGTGCTGTTTTGGTTGTTGGCGTCGTTTCTGAAAAGAAAGGTAACATTCAACAGTAATTATCAGAACATTATTTTCGTAATGCCAACAAAAATGAATCTTCAGATCTATGTTTCAATTACAACTGTTTCAGTAAGAATTGAATTTAAAGTGACATTTCAGAATTTTTTGTCATAAATTTTACTTTTCTATTTATCTGAAAGAGCATATTTCCTTATGAAAATTCTGAAAATTTCAAGCCAAAATATTACGCCATTTACGAGAAATTTATATTTTTTTAAATTGAACTAATTGTTGTGGACAACATTTCGGATTTATATGTAATTATCGATTATGTCTCAACTTAAAATGCGTGGTTCTCGCTTATTGGCAACAACTTCAAAAAACTAATACATGTAGTATTTATACTCATTAGAATAACCAATCTTGGCATAAAGACATACTTTAAAAAATTGAAAGTGGAATGAAATGTCCCTTTAAAAAAAAGGAAAGCAGCGGAATATGTAGGCCTATACATTTCTGCGCATAATAATTTCTGCAATAATTGAAGAAGGTGATTAAAAAATAAACCTGTACCAAATAAGGGCGTCCCTAGTAAATTGCTGCTGGTAAACATAGCATTCATTTACTTTTTATTGTTACAATAATTTGAACAACAAACGGTTTTTTTTTTTTTTTTTTTTTTTTTTTGGGGGGGGGGGGGGGTCTTATATTTTGGAAGAGTTTATTTCATGACGCTTTGTTTGTTAAGGTTCTCACCGTTTTTATGTTTTCCCTTGACCCTTGGGACAATCTCCGGTGTTTTCCTCTCAACAATATTCCCGGTGTTTATCAATCCCCACTTTGGTGCTTGAGGCCGTGCTGGGGGAGTCACTGCTACACGGGACTTTTCATCACAAAGTGTCAACACGTCTGTAAAAAGAGATGAAAAATCGCAAATGTTTGAATAATGTTTGAATACATGTATATCGTCGTTTTTCAACGAAAACACCGTAACTGCAGCTTGTTTTAAGCTGCAGTTACGATGTTTTTGTTGAAAAGCAGCGATATCTTAACAAAATGGAACCCATTACTATGTAGTCAGCAAAATTTTAAAGTTCCAAATGCTGATGGTAACAATATCCCCGGTGTTTATCAATCCCCACTTTGGTGCTTGAGGCCGTGCTGGGGGAGTCACTGCTACACGAGACTTTTCTTTACAAAGTGTCAACACGTCTGAAAAATGAGATGAGAAATCGCAAATGTTTGAATAATGTTTGAATATATCGTCGTTTTTCAACGAAAACACAGTAACTGCAGCTTGTTTTTAAGCTGCAGTTACGAGGTTTTTTGTTGAAAAGCAGCGATATCTAGACAAAATGGAACCCATAACTATATGTAGTCAGCAAAAATTTAAAGTTCCAAATGCTGATGGCAACAATATCTCCGATGCTTATCAGCCCCAACTTTGGTGCTAGTGTCGTGCTGAGAGAGTTACTGCTACACGAGGCTTTTGTTCACAAAGTGTCAACACGTCTGTAAAATGAGAAATCGCAAGATGTGCTTTTTTATATGACCCAGGATCTGGAAAAACGTCCCTTATAGCACTTGAGACAGCTATGATTCAAGATCAACATGTACCTAAGAGCAGTCTGATCAGGTTCAATGCTGCTCTTGTACAGTTGCTACAAGTCACAAAGAAGCTCTTTGAGGACAGCATGGAACCAGATCAGACTGTGCGTATGCACAGGCTGATCTGGATCCAGGTTGTCTCAAATGTCATAAAGGACGTTTTTTCCAGATCCTGGCTCAATTATATATTTATGCTAACCGGAATCCATTTCTTTTTCGTCAGCAAAATTTAAAAGACATTGCAGATGGCGATTTTAAGTGAATAGACCCTTTCGCGCTAGTAATTTTGTCTTACCGTTTTTCTGTCCGGAAGCCTTTTAGCGAATGCGCTTAGACTTATTATCACCTCTGATACTAGTTCGTGCACTACCACGGGTGCTGAACTCGGTCAAAGCGTGGGACGTTTTTTCGCGATCATAGTATTCCGTCGGTGTTGTTACAAAATCTCGTACCTACGGCTTCGATAAAGCCGAAGTTACGAGATTTTATAACAACACCGACGGTTTGTCAATACATATCGGTAAACCCGGTCTATTTTTAGAACAAATTCATTGTTATTAGAAAAACTATCCAATCAGATTTTTGAACTCACATTTAAACGCAAAATATCTGTACCTTGTTGTAGCGAAAAACGTCCCTCGCTTTGGCCGAGTTCACCACCAGTGACTATGACTTTTGTATGAAGGTACATGTCCGCTGAGAAACGGAGTTTTTATTGTCAATTTTAGTTTCTATAAATGGTATCTATGTAATAAACTTCAGTCATCATTTAATACTTTCCTACCAGTGTTTTTCAACGTAAGCAACAAAAAAACTATAAAAACCTACCATCGATGACTTCATCAACAATCTGTCTCATCATTTCTGACTTGTCCATATTCACATTGACTTGTTGAGGACTCTGTACCACATTTCTGTATTTTGGGGGAGGCCTGGTGGGCGGTACAGGTTTAGATGGAGTTCTCGTGGAGGCTAAAATCATATTATATTATATTAAAATGGCCAATAAAGTATTGATTCTATAATTTTAAGCTTATTTCGTGAAATTTGCATTCGTATAACTTTAAATATAAGCTATACCAGATGAGCGAGAAGCGCTTAGCAATACTCGTAAAATGTAGGGCTAATCTAACTGTGCAACTTGTTAACATACTAAATCAAAGCAGCCATAGTGGTTTTTACGAAGAAAAAACAACACTTTTAAGACATAGGCCCTGTGGGATCTAATCGTTTCCAACAAAACAATGCATGCATCTCTAGTCTTATTATGTATCTAATTAACCCTTTCCCAAACAACAAAGTTTTAGGGAAGTCATAATTAAGATATGCTTCAGACGACATAATTGATATTGAAAAGGAATGTATTTGTGAACAATATAGCACAGAAAATATTGAGACAAAAGGAGAAACTGCTGATCATTAGCAGTTTCTTCTTTTGTCTCAATGTTTTCCCAAGTCTATTTTATAAAGGACGTCAAAAACATGTCTTGTTTGACAAAGCGTTAAAGGGATTCTCACCATCTACGATCGAGTATAACAGTTGTCGGACGAGTGTTTCGTTATCTCCCCTTCTTTCTGCTTCAATGTGGACAAGTTTAATCTTCTCTGGGACGTTGAACGCAGGGGAAGGAGGTCTGGTGGGAATTCGGGACTTCTTTTCGTTTGATTTCATGACAATCTCTGGAAGTAAAGACAAATCAGAAATATAACAATGTGTTGCTTTTCAACGAAAACCTCGTATCTGCAGCTTGTTTTAAGCTGCAGATACGAGATTTTCGATGAAAAACGACGATTGTAAAATATTGTATTGTATCGTTATCTCCTTTTCTTTCTGCTTCAACGTGGACAGGTTTTATCTTCTCTGGGACGTGGAGTTTTGGAGGAGGTGGTCTGACAACGGGGATGTCGGACTTATTTCTGTCAGATTTCAGGACAACCTCTTGAAGTAAAGACAAATCGGAAATATAGGCCATATCAATTGTGTCCATTCAACACCTAGGTATACCCCTTTGTAATAAAAGTATATTCTCATGAGAACATGCTCAACTTCAAAGGGATACCCCCCAACGTTGAAGGGTAGTCGATTGAAGTTCACGTGGATTTCGTGCGATTTGAGCACGGTGCTCAGATTTGAGCATGAGAACGTACTTAAGTTTTTTCGAGAAACTGGCCCCGGTTTCTCAAAAAAAACGCATGGGAAAATGCTCAACTTAAAAGGAATACTCTCCAACGTTGAAGGGCATTCGATTGAAGTTCACGTGGATTTCGTGCGATTTGATCACGGTACTCAGATATGAGCATGAGAATGTACTTAAGTTTTTTCGAGAAACCGGAGCCTAGTTTTGATGTCCCTAATAGAAAAGGCTTGGAAAAACATTGACACAAAAGAAGAGACTGCTGAATACCGGCAGTTTCTCCTTTTGTCTCAATATTTTCCGTGCCATGTTTGACACAAATCCTATCTTTAATAACATCTATTTTGTCGTTTGTGGTAGTTTTTGAAGTAGATCACCCTATAATTTTGTCGTTCAGGAAAGGGCTAGTAATTGCCATGCGGATGCATAAATATACCAGCTATTTTGTTCGCAACATAGATCAAGATCAGCACATTCAAGGCTGAATTTATTGCACACTACACTACTAGCTTTCATCACCAAATTTGAACATTGGGCCACAATCATAAACATGATGTTTAGCATGAAATACTGGTGTGCGAGGTCGACTATGTTTTGTATTTCATACCACTGTGAATTATTATAAATCAAAATTACTCAGCATTTGAAGAACTTGATAATGATTCTAGTGTCTTCTAAATGTGCAAAGAGCCTTACGAATATGGGTTTATGTTATACGATTTAACCCTTTCCAAAACGACAAATTTTTGGGGTGCTCTAAATTCAAAGATGTTGCAGACAACAATTACAACTGAATGAAAATTTACATTTTTTGGTCTTTTTTGGTCTTTTTGTGTAGACAATATTGTGGGAAATGAAGAAATTGCTTGTCACAAGCAATTTTTTTCATTTTCCACAGTGTTTTCCTATGCCTTTTCTTGTGAGGGAGTCAAAATGCGTCACTGTGCAGTAATGGGTTTTAAACAATGCTATTGAAATACTCACGCATGATCATGTGATCCAGTATCATTTCTGACAATGTTTTGTTGTCCACAATTATACCCGTATCTCCAAGTCTCAGTTGACCAAGCTTTGGTTCTGCTGGTGACATGCCTAGCTTCTCTTCATTATATCCATGTGTCGGGGTGGTGAATGCTGGTGAAGCCGCTCCGACAAACAAGGGTCCGAGTTGACCGAGATTTATTGCTGGTGGCATCTTGCCAGATAAGCCTAGCTTTTCTTTAACATATCCAAGTGAAAGTGCTGTGTCTCCCTGTCCAAGATGACAACGCTTTATTTCTGGTGGCACTGTGCCTAACTTCTCTTCAAGATATCCAGGTGTGGATGTGAATGACGGAGCCGCTGATCCCACAACCAGACTGGGCAGTTCATCTGTTACAAAGATTAAGTAATTACGCATAATCAGAGATCACAATCTAAATAATAATTCGTCCCTTGACAGCCAGAAGTGGCTATCAGCAGTTAAATTTTAACTGCTGTTAGCCACTTCTGGCTGTCAAGGGATCAATTATTTAAATGTATTTAATTCAAGAAGTGGATTTTTTAAAGTGTGTTGCTTTGATTATCATTTATGGGTAAAAGACTGATATAGGTGCTTCCAACAAAAACCGTCAAACTAAGTTTTTTTTGCGATATATCTAGAAATTTATCGTCTATACTAACGATCATAGCGTATTGTCTGGTCTTTTTGTTGCACAACACCATTAATTAGATTTTTTATGAGTAAAAACGAAGCTTTTGCGTTTCTTTCCTAGATCACATCTCAAATCAGTATCATTATCATTACAAGCATACTTTTCTATGATTAAAAAACTTACCAAAGTTATAAGGGAACTACATGGCTCTTGATCGGACAGTACATATGCAAAGGCTTGACCCATGTAAATATCAAAATCAAACATAGACGTCACTTTTCTAGATCCCATCACAAATCAATATAAAATAAGATTTACCAACACATGCATTGCTAGTCTTGTCAAACTCTATATCGTCTATACCGACGATCTTGGCGTCTGGTCTTCTTGTTACACAACAACAGCAGAAACCGAGTAAACTAAGGAAAACAAAACAAATGATTATGTGAAATAAATGTTAAAACAAAAGAAATCAAACCTATTGTGATGGAGAAAGGCCAAAATGCCGTATTTTGATAACTTTTTGAAATCTTGTTAGATCTACACATTTTTTTTCGAACTAAAGCTATGAATATTCCTCTTTGTAAATCCTAGTGTTGATTTCTTATTTCTATGACATTTCATAGAATTATATTTAGATGTAAGATATTACAATAAATGAAAGCTCAATATTTTCCGTTATAAGTAAAAAAAAAATAAATAAAAAATAAATAAAATGAAAAAGGCAGATAGCCTATGATTACATATGTGACCCGTCACGCTAAAAGGGACCTTATTCGAACTCCAAAAATCAAAATTTTGACAAACTTGTCAGACTCAGCACAGGTCAACCAGATCCCGTATGCAAAAAATGGACATATAGAAGATATGCAAATCATTCCGAATTTAGAAAATTACATAAAAGTGAAAAGTGTTGGACCTAGTCTGGCTGCACGGACTGCGCAGACTGACTAGGGTCGATATTTTTCACACATCCGATAAGGTCCCTTTTAGCGTGATGGGTCACATATCACTAAGTCAAAATGTAAAAATATCTTACTTTCTCAGCTGTTCAAACTTCTTTTTCCGAGCTCTTATCGTCCTGGATTTTGCCATTTCTTCGAAAAATAATTAAATAAATCGCTAAATATTGAATACAATAAAATCTTTGTAAATAACTCTTTGTTTGCGTGGTGCACTATCCTGTCGTAACGTTTGGATAATGCCAATAGATACGACGTTACTTTAACGTTACGTCAGGACTCGTGGGCGGATGTGACGTCAAACGGCGTCAAAAGGACGTCGGATCGTTTCTGATCTGCGCTATGTATATCGGACGCGTACAGAAGTCAAAAGCTTCGAAAGAAATGCGAAATATGATAGGTCCTAATCCTTTTACAAAGTCCTGAAACATGTTACTGTTGAATCGTTGATTCGTGTTCTGTATCCCCATATCTTTCTGAAATAAAGCGTGTTTGGAGGCTGGCTAGCATCCCTGTGCGAGCAAGTATGGAAAACAGAAAGTTTTGAACAGAACATACTAACTGACTTCCAATATTTTCTAACATTACTTCAATACATTACATCGTTATCGAAGATATATTTTCTGTTTTCGGTTACTTTTCTTAACATTACGTTTCCTACATCTTTTATATTGGACAGTTTATAATTTTGAGGTATGGCACAGACTTGACTCCGACTAGTATAAACTCAAATATGGTGCTCACAGCATTGTATATATGCCAAGTGCAAAAACTCTTTGCCATAGTACTATTGTTTGGGAAAGCCTCAAATAGTTAAACAATTAGTTATTTGAATAACATTAATTTTCTTCTTCTTTTTTTTAATTTAACACCGCTTAACAATATTTCAGTCATAAGTTTATTGACGATTGTCTACCCACGCTCTTGAGACTTGGAATCGACCCTGTGACCTGCCCATTAGCAGTGGCGGATCCAGGGGAGGGTTCAAACGAACCCCATGTGAAGCCTAATTATTTCATTTTCATGCAGAAAGTCAGTCAAAATTGTATAATAATAAGAAAACGATTGCCCCTAATTGTAAATCCGACTCCCCTTCAGAAATCCCGGATCCTGCCTTACGCTTTTATCACATCATGTACCAAAGAGGCAAGCACATGCTCAAATAGCTTCATTACTGGATCTGTAAACGTGAGACCATCACGGTAGTTATTACCTATAAATTTCATTTGACATGACACAGCCTAAGATTTCATTACTGTATCATAAATCGTCCCTTGACAGCCAGAAGTGGCTATCAGCAGTTACAATTTAACTGCTGATAGCCACTTCTGGCTGTCAAGGGACGAAATCATCGTTGAACTTTTTCGATTTTGATAATTGTTGTTTTGTGGTAAGGATTCCAGACTGAGCAGCAGTATTCTAGGTTTGATCTAACAAATGTGTTGTAAGCTTTAGTTTTAGTGTCTGTACTGCACCTTTTGACTTACAGAGAGAGATGATAAAACTCTCCTATTCCATCCCTTCGAGGCTACATCATCACTGAAAAAATATTCCCTCTAGTTCATCGGTGTTAGGCATAGTGCAAAACCTTGTAACTTCATCTTGATAAAAGCTGGAGTTACGACGTTTTGCAATAACATCGACGAGATGTCATGTCAGCTCTATCGCCTCCTCCCCAGTCTGTCACCCACGAATGGTTTGATATCGTTAACCTATGTGGGCGAGCACCTGGAGACTCGGTAATTGTGTTGTGGTAGCACTGGTATGAGATACGACAGGAATCCATGGTTAGGCGCTCCAGTCCCCGCGATATGACCATAGCAGATGAAAACGGTGTACTATCCCAATGCTACAGTAAATGCTGTCATTCTCGCTGAGGAGCCCCGTATTTCGAATTCAATCCTTTCCTAAACAATATACTCCGTAAATATTGACCTGAGCCTGTTGAATATGCAATGAGTAATTGTAATGCGAAATAATCGCTTTCAAACATATGTTGACACGAGAAGCATGTGAAGAATACAAAGTCATAATTTATGTGGAAACTATCGACTCTGCTCGACAGTAAGGATTGCTGGCAAGTATCCATTATTCCGTGTCAAAATTACTCATTTCATATTCACCGGGTTCAGAGCAATATTTACGGAGTATACCTGGTTTTGACGTACCTGGTTAAAAAAAAGCTTGGAAAAACGTCGAGACAAAATGAGAAAATGCACTTAACCATATTTTTCCATGCATCAATATTTTGTGTCCTAAAGTGTGCACACATTATGAATTTGAGCACTTTAATATGAGTTGTGTGCGAAAGGGTTTATTCTTGTAATTCTGCTCTCTATTACTCGCTAGATTTACCTTTTTCAAAACAAGATCTCGTGTTTTAACGTCCCTAATAGAAAAAACGTTTGAGAAAACAAGCAGAGAAAAGAAGAATAATCGGCATTTCATCATTTAGCATCAGTATATTCTTTGCTATATTTATACACGATTTTCATCCTCGTCAACATCCATTTTATCATCTACAATGGCTTTCAGATTGAACTAAGAATTCCATTGTTCGGGAAAGGGATAACCCATTACCAGACCGCATGTTTATAGACTTGTCCAAATCAAAAGATGTTGCAGACCTCAACTTCAATTGAATGAAATTATTTTCGTCTTTCTGTGCAGGAAACATTGTGGGAAATTGTCACAATGTTTTAAGTCATTATCTTTTGGATAGTCAAAATGAGTCATTATGTGTAAATGGGTTAACACTGGTGGTGAACTCGGCCAAAGCGAGGGTCGTTTTTTCGAGAACAATGTATTCCGTGGGTGTTGTTATAAAATCTCGTAACTACGGCTTCGATAAAGCCGTATTTACGATATTTTATAACAACACCGATGGTTTGTCAATACAAAACGGTAAACCCGGTCTATTTTCAGAACAAATTCATTGTCATCAGAAAAACTGATCTTTAAACTCACATTCATACGCAAAATACATATACCTTGTTGTAGCGAAAAACGTCCCTCGATTTGGCCGAGTTCACCACCAGTGGTTAAGTGGGCAAATAAAACGCCGGAACCTCCGCTACCAGGGATCTAACTTGGAACCTCTTTATCATACGTCTAGCACTTTACCTCTTGATCACGGATACCATAAACGGACATGATTCAGTTATTTGGAAGAAATGTGCATCCGGTGAAGGGAATTACTACCAAAACATACTTTCCGAGCCTTCAGTCTCCTGTTTTACTTAAAATTTCTTAGATCCTTTTGTAAAATAGTGCCAAGCTACTAGGCCCATTTGGACCTTCAAATTAACTACAAACACTTTGTGCAACTTGGGGCATCATCCGTTACAACGGTACTTGGCGAAGGTATCCCTCGCCAATTTCCTTTGTCACGGATGACGCCCTGAAATTAATGAGCATATGATCTCTGGTTAATTTCAGTTGTCCCAGATGACGCCCGAAGGTGCACCAAGTGTTTGGTATCTAATGATGGCTTCTAATCCTTAAGTTTACAATTATCTAACCATTGGTGGCAGACAAATGTCAGAAAGGACATTCTCCACAGCTTAAGATTTGATTTAGGGTTTAACTACTATGGTCATATCGCAAAAGCTGGAGCATCTAACAATGGATTCCTGTCGTTTCTCATACCAGTACTATCACAACATACTAACCGAACCTCCAGCTGCTGGCCAACATAGGTTATGATATCACACCATTGATGGGAGACACTTTTATCAGAAAAGATCTTTGCCGCGACCGGAGATTGATCCGGGAACTGACGAGTGAGAGTCTGACGCGCTGCCAACTGCACCATGGCAACCACCCACAGCTTTAGATTTGATTTATTTTATGCCGTTTTCAACTTCTATGGTCATATCGCTGCGGCTGGAACACCTAACCGTGGGTTCCTGGTATTTCTCCCACCAGTACAACCACAATATCCAAACCGAGCCTCCAGCTGCTCTCTCATATAGATGATTTACACCCATTGGTGAGAGACAAATGACTTTTGTCAAATATCAGAATGGATACTGGCCGAGCCGGGGTTCGAACTCAAGACCCCTGGATTGATAGACTCCGACGTAACTGACTGAACTATCCGGGCTCGGCCCCACAGCTTTAGAAGAAAGGAGTAAATGAACACATAGCTGTTTGACATATTATCTGATTTCATATCTCTTACATAGAATAATTGACACTTTACAAATAACATATAAAATAAAATATTAACTTAAACAAATTATAAAAAACAATACATGATTAACAGACTCTCTAACAAGGCGAGAAAGGATCTGGAAAAAGGACCCTTACGGCTTTTACCATTTGACAAACAAGACCTTATTTTGAGGTCAATAATAGAATTGGCTTGGAAAAACACTGAGGCAAAAGAAGAAAATGCTGATAACCAGCATTTTCTCCATTTGCCTCAGTATTTTTCTATACTTTGTTATGCAAATTGTCTGCTTTTTTGTCACTTTGTCTTCGTCATCTTCAGTAGCTTTCAATTCGGACAACCTACATTTTGCCATTTGGAAAAGGACTAATACAAGCATGGATCCAGATCAGCCTCTGTAAACATACAATCTGATATACATGTACACACAGTCTGATCAAATCCCATGCCATTCTCTAATGTATTCATCATTACATGAAGCAACTTTAACCTTTGCCAAATGGTAAAATTTTAGGGTAACCCAATTTTAGACCTTCTTCTGACAACAAAATAGGCCTCTCTTAATGTGGAATTTGTGAATATAATAGCACAGAAAACATTGAGGCAAAAGTAGAAAATGCTGATTATTTCTTCTTTTGCCTCAATGTTTTCCCATGCAAATTCTAGTATGAACATAAGAATAAGGTTTTGTTTGGGAAAGGGTTAAATGAAGCAACTGTAAGAGATCAGCATGGATAATAATCAGTTTGTATTTAGCTGATTTGGACTTATATTGTTAGTGATAGGTCAAAAACACTTAAAACTACAGCTTCAAAAAGCTGTACATGTATTTACTGGGTTTTGACTTCCCCAAATGATATTGTTATTGTACTGAGAAGCTAAGAAAAAGCTTAAACCCTTTCCCAAACAAGACCTGGTTTTGACGTGCCTAACAGAAAAGGCTTGGGAAAACATTGAAACAAAAGAAGAAACTGCTGATAACCAGCAGTTTCTCCTTTTGTCTCAATATTTTCTGTGTCATATTTTTCACAAATCCTATCTTTAATAACGTCCATTCTGTCTTTTGTTGCAGTTTTTGACGTGGATCACCCTAAAATTTTGCCGTTTGGGAAAGGGTTAAGTACCCTTTTCCAGATCCTGCCTCAAATAAAAAACTTGTTTATGAATACAATACAAACAACTTCAACATCTTTGATTCATCACACGAAACATTATTATTGTTAACCCTTTCCCAAACAATACCTGGTTTTGACAACCTCAATACAAAGAACTTGGGAAAACATTAAGGCATCAGCATTTTCTTCTTTTGTCTCAATATTTTCTGTGCTATAATTCATCCAAACCCTTACTTTATCATCACTAATTTTGTCAAATGTAACATGTTTCACATTTGAAAAGTTCAAATTTCTACTGTTTGGGAAAGGGTTCAACATCTTTGATTCATCACACTTGTAACATTATTTTTGTTGAACAAAAAACAGGCATCTTTTTAACCCTTTCCAAAAAGGATATTTTAGACTGCTCCTGTTTGAAAGATGTTGCAGATGACAATTTTAAGGGAATGATTATGAATTTTTGGTCTCTCTGGGTATAAAACATTGTAGGAAATGAAGAAATTGCTTGTCACAAGCAATTTCTTCATTTTTCACAATGTTTTCACAAGCTTTCACCTGGTAGGTTGACAAAAGGCGTCTTAATGTGGGAATGGATTATTCCTTCCCAAACGGCAAAATTTTAGACTGTAACTATTTGAAAGATGCTCAGACGACATAATAAGTGTTAAAGATGGGATTTGTGAACAATGAAGCAAAGAAATTATTGAGGCAAAAAGGAGAAAATGCTTAATATCAACATTTTCTGTTCTTGCCACAATGTTTCCCTATGCTAGTAAGCTTGAAATTATTGAGGCAAAAAGGAGAAAATGCTTAATATCAACATTTTCTGTTCTTGCCACAATGTTTCCCTAAGCTTGTATTATAAGGAGCAGCAAAAGTGTCTTTGGGAAAGGGTTGTTAAACATCTTCTCATTTGGATAAAACAAACATGATTTTCTAAACATAGTGTCAATTTTAAGGACTGTGGCCCCCTTTTTAATCAATAGCTGGTTCAATTTGATTTGATTTATTGGTGTCTAACGCCACTTTCAACTGCTATGGACATATCCCAGTGGCTGGAGCACCTAACCTTGGATTCCAGGTATTTCTCGCACCAATACCACCTGAATACCCAAACCAAGCCTCCAGCTGCTCTCTCACATAGATGATTCACATCCATTGGTGAGAGACAAATGACTCTCGTCAAACACCTGTATGGATTTGAACTCGGGACACCTGGGTTGACAGATTCCTGTGTTACCGACATGCATACTGGGACTCAGCATAGCTGGTTCAACTCCAATAAATCTTTTGGAGGAAAAGATAAAATGCTGATTAAAAGCATTAATTTGTTCTCTCCTGTAAATATTTTCTACCTTATCAAATTAAATATGTAGGACATTTTCTGATAACCTTGTTTACTTTGCTGCTCAATACGCTATAGTGATGGCATTTTCAAGCATGACTGATGATATGTTGCCTATTTTGATATTACTCTTTGCAGAATACACATGATAACTGACATGCATAACATATTACATTTCATGTCTCAGAATAAATATACTTGTCTTAACCGTCTTCCAAACAGCACTTGATTTGATGTCTCCTAATAGAGAAGGCTTCGAAAAGCATTAAGTGAAAAGGAGAAAATGCTGATGACCTGCATTTTTTCCTTTTCCCTAAATGTCTTCCATGCTATGATGTTCAAATGTCTTTTTTGCTTTTATCTTCTTTTTCAAAATACTTGTTTTGTTATATCACAGTGGGGATTGTGCATGCTGGGATGGATAACGAATATGGAGTATATGGACAAAATTTGCCTCGCTTCAGGTTAAGAAATTGTGCAATAATTTTCTTATTTCTGCTCCAATTTTCAAGCGGTTTGTTGCATGTACCCCGCATTAGTGAGCTCTTTCCTCTGATATATGACTTGTTTGTAGAAACTTTGTACTTTTTCCAAAAATTGATCCCAACCGACCAGAAAAACGACAAAAAATTCAGGCCCTTTTTCTAGTCGGTTGGGATCGGTTTTTGAGAAAAGTACAGGGAAGTTCCAGATAAATAATACATCTGAGAAAAGGGCTCAGTAAGACGGAGTACATGCAACAAACCGCATGAAAATTGACGCAGAAATAAGAAAGTTATTGCACAAATTCTTACCTGAAGCGTGGTTAATTTGGCCGTAGTCGTTACCATTTCGCTTTCTGGTCGGTTGGGACAATATTTCGGAAAAAGTATCTTGAGTTATCTAATATGTCATACATCCGATGAAAGAGCTCTATAAGGCGGGGTACATGCAGCAAACCGCTTGAAAATTGATACAGAAATAACAGAGTTATTGCAAAATGTCTTACCTGAAGCGAGGCGAGTTGGCATCAAATTTTGTGCAAAAATAGACTGAGTTTACCGTTATGTTTTGATAAACCGTCGGTGTTGTTATATAACATCTAGTAACTACGGTTTAATTCAAGCCGTAGTTACGAGATTTTATAACAACACCAACGAAATACTATTTATATGTCCGAAATTACGTCACTGTTTACTTGATAAAATCGTTCCCTATTGTCGGTAGTCGTTATCCATCCCATCATGCACAATCCCCACCGTGTATATGCAAATTCATTGAATTTAGACATGTCAAAAAATTTGCCTTTTGGAAAGGCGTTACAATAAATACAATGCATATGGAATGTTGTGTAATGTCATAAATGATTATTTTTAACACAAGTCTTGATTATTTTCTTGTCATATTCATCTTTGACTCATTTTGATTAGTAAACCATTATTTAATTCTTTTAAACTAAAATTCTAATCAAATATGCAAAATTTCTCTTTCACTTAAATTCCAAACTCTTCGTGCAATTTTGGACTTCATCCGTGGCAACAGAAATTGATGAGGGTGTCCCTCGTCAATTTCCATTACCACAGATAATGTCCATAAATTGACAAAGGTTTACCATCGTGAATTTCCGTTACCACAAATGATGCCCAAAGATTCATGAGGTGTTTAATATCTATTGACTCCTCACAAGATATTAGAAAACATTGTGGAAAATGAAGAAATTGCTTGTGACAAGCAATTCCTTCATTTCCCACAATGTTTTCTACCAAGTATGACCAAAAAATGACGAATTTCATTCACTTGAAATTATTCTCTGCAACATCTTTGAATTTGGACAGGCCCTTATTTTGTTGTTTGGTAATGGGTTAGGGAAAACATCGAAGCAAAAGAAGAAAATGCTGATGATCAGCATTTTCTCCTTTTGCCTCAATATTTTCTGTGCAATGTTTTAGATAAATCCTTTCTTTATCAACATTCATTTTGTTGTCTATAGCTGATTTCAAATCCATCAGTCCAAGATATTCGTCCTCGACCTGGGTATCTAGGGATTTCCCGCTCATATTCGGCATTTTCTTCTTTTCTCTCAATGAATTCCAAAACTTTCTGATACAAAGACACTAAAACCTGATTGTTTTGGGGGAACTGGTTTTGACGTCCCCAAAATATAAAGTTTGGAAATATTGAGACAAAAGAAGAAAATGCTGATGATCAGCATTTTCTCCTTTTGCCTCAATATTTTCTGTGACATGTTTTTACATAAATGGTTTCTTTATTAACATTCATTTTGTCTTCTACAGAACATTTCAAATCCATCAGTCCAAGTTTTCGTCCTTTGGGGATGGATTAAAATCTATCATAATTTACTAACCATCATATTTATCATAATAACGCATGCCTTTTTGAACTCCGACTCAAATTTGTCTTCCACTTCGTGTGTATCGGGGGAATTGCCGCTCTCTCAATGAATTTCCAAACTTTCTGATACACATACACTAAATCTGATATTCTTAGGGGAAAGGATTAACCCATTACCAAACAGCAAAATTTTATGCTTGTCTAAATTCAAAGATGTTGCAGACGACAATTTCAAGAGAATGAAATTTTACATTTTTTAGTCTTTCATTGTAGAAAACATTGAGTAAAACGAAGAAATTGCTTGTCACAAGCAATTTCTTCATTTTTCACCATGTTTTCCAAAGCCATTATCTTGCAAAGAGTCAAAGTGTGGTAATGGGTTTGAACCAATTTTCATTATTATCTACTGTATAACGCAGGCCTTTTTGAACTCCGACTCAAATTCATCCTCGACTTCCTGTGTATCGGGGGATTTGCCGCTCACATTCGGCATAAATATCTTATAGTCCATGTCTGATCTCTGATAAAACAAGATGTACGCTGCGTTCGAGTCTAACTGTGTCTCTAAAACTTCCTGCAATACAGGATTAAAGAAGAAACGTGAATTCCCTTATTTGCCTACAATGATCCTTTTGATGAGCAGCATTACATGGGAATCTTCAGCCATAACATTTTTTTTAAGATGAAGCTTCACTCAAATTAAGAGTATTATAAACAGTGGACTTTAAAGTGACATTTCACAATTATTTTTACATAAATTTTACTTTTATTCTATCTGAAAGAGCAAGTTTTCTTATGAAAATTCTGAAAATTTCAAGCCAAAATATTGAACCGTTTACGAGAAATATATATTTTTGTGCTAAAATTAAACAAATTGTTGTGGACAACAGTTCAGATTTATATAGAATTTGTCATTTCTGTGTTAAGTTTAAAGGCGTATTTTTCGCTTATAAATAACAAGTTCAAAAAAACTGATAGCATTTCTACGCATTAGAATAAACAATCTTTGCATCAAGACATACTTTTAAAAAATGAAATGAAATGAATGTGAAATGTCACTTTAAAGTTAGGCTTTCACGTAAGTTTTCATTTCGATTTGACTTCATTATTTGACCTTGGCATCAAAGCTTTCATCTTCGCAAGCCAAGGGTGACATCTACCATGTAACGTCGTTTCTGTATTCACCCTTGGCATATTTAGTCCGATTTTCTTGGTCTCCTGGAAAGCGTTTTCACGGGCGGGAAAAAGCATTGCATTTGCAACTCAAAAACGCGAAGATGGGCGATTTTTCCTAAGAATTTCACTGCGATAGACAGGAATTCCCTAACTTTAATCGACGAATTATTTTACTTTCGACAATTCGACCAAAAAAGCAGCTAAGTTTTACATAATCTGCATGACAAATGACGCGAAAGACAACGCGCGTTAATGACGTCATCAATAATGGACGTAAACAACCAGCAGAACAACCGCTAGGCAGCGCTTCGTGATTTCAAGAAAATCGGACTAAATCCGCCAAGGGTGAATACAAACGAAGGTGGGTTCAACCTTGGCTAGCGAAGATGCAAAGCTTTTGGTAAGCAATATCTTCATTACCCACAATGTTTTCTAACCCAAAGAGCACAGATTTTTTTAAATTACATCAACTTGAAACTGTTGTGTGCAACAGATTTGAATTTACACCAGTCTAAGTTTTTGTCCTCTCCTGATACAAAGATAAAGTTTTAACCCTTTCCCAAACAAGACCTGGTTTTGACGTCCTCAAGAGAATAGGCTTGGGAAAACATTGAGACAAAAGAAGAAAATGCTGAAAACCAGCATTTTCTCCTTTTGCCTCAATATTTTCTTGGCCGTAACACAAACATTTTGGCCTTTTGTGATCATTTATTTTGTTTTCTGCATCAGCTTTCAAATTGGACCACCTTATAATTTTGTCGTTTGGGAAAGGGTTAAGCAAACAAGCAGCATTATAAAAACTTACCTTACAACTGCTATCATTATAACAGTACCATTTATTATTTGGATTCTTGGCAAACGCTACATAATGGCCTCCACCTAGGATACCGGTGTGACACTGTAACCATGGTAACAGTCTCACAAATTTATATTTACAAGTGAAGAACCAAAACAACAACTTACCTTACAACTGCTGTCATTATAACAGTACCATTTATTATTAGGATTCTTGGCAAATGCTACATAATGGCCTCCACCCAGGATACCGGTGTGACACTGTAATAATAGGTAATAATTAAATGAAATATTATAGACCAATCGCCTTTGTAACTAAAGTTGACACCAAAGTTAAAAATTTTCAGGCAAACAGACAATGCAACAGACTTAGCTCCTTTGTCTATCAATAAAAGGCCACTACAAGAACACTTACAATTACATCAGTATTCAACATTAAGGTACATCCAACAGACTTTAACAGCCTGTTGCTTGGTCAGGACTGGTTAGACCCACAAGATGCAGGCCAGACAGCAGGTCTTCCGTGTTTCAAATCTAAAAGTCACTAAAATGTAGGATATACAAAACAACAATAACAGAAGCCCTTTATAAGTTTCATTCATTCACTAATAAGCCTTTTGGTTTATTGAAAGGATTATTGCTGTTTACACATTTTCCATATGAATCTGATAGAAATATTTAGTCAGGACCAGAACACAGTTGGTCAGGGCTAGCAGCATCTGACAGCAACAAGACGGACTGTCTGCCAGCCAAAAAGATTAATGTTGATCCCTGAAAATGCTGTTGACTTTCATAGAGCGAATGAAAATGCTTTACAATAAGTTAAAATAAAATGTTTACTTACAGACATTGCAAAAAGGTCATAGGTCATATTTGAGCAGTCATTGTGTCTAAATGTAGAATTGTTGTTGCTAGGGCAACTGGAAGAATCGTCCGGAGTGGAGGGTAAACTCTGGTTGCTATGGCAACCCGAATCTGTGCCATTAGAATTGCATGATGTGATTGGATTTGAGGTTGGACCGTTACAATTTATATCTGCGTCTGCCATTGGCTGATCTTCGTCACACTCCTTCGGGTTCTCTTCTTTCCGTCTTGAAGGTGAAACTGATTCTGCAAATAATCCAAACAGCAAATTTTAACCCTTTCCCAAACAAGACCTGGCTTTGACGTCCCTAATAGAAATGGCTTGGGAAAACATTGAGACAAAAGAAGAAACTGCTGAAAACCAGCAGTTTCTCCTTTTGCCTCAATATTTTCTGTGCTATTTTGTACAGAAATCATGTCTTTAATTTCATCCATTTTGCTGTCCACATCACCTTTCAAATAGGACCATCCAAAAATTTTGTTGTTTGGGAAAGGGTTAAATCTGGTCTAAATTCAAAGATGTTGCTGATGAGCAGACAACAATTTAACCCATTACCAGACGGCAAAATATTAGACTGGTCAAATTTATAAGGTGTTGCAGACTACAATTTCAAAATCAATGCATTTTGGGTAATAAAACATTGTTGATAATAAAGAAAATGCTTCTTACAAGCAATTTTTTTCATTTTCCACTATGTTTTCCCAAGCATTTTTATCAACAGGCGTCAAAATGAGTCACTGTGTGAGAATGGGTTAAAGAGAATGAACATTTACATTTTTTTTGTCTTTCTTGGAAGAAAACCAACGTGAGAAATGAAGAAATTACTTGCAACAAGCTTTTTTTTCATTTGCCACAATGTTTTTCAAAGCCTGTATCTTGTGGGAGGTCAAAAAGAGTCTTTGTGTGTTAATGGATTGACAAAATTAAAATTTTCATACCACAATTTTCTTGGAGCAATATACATAAATTATATTACAACTAATAATGAATGGAAAAAAGTTCCGATTTTGTTGAAAAACAATATGAGAACTACTCAATATTCCAATACAAGTAAAGCTATGTAGAAAAGATGTTTCAACTGAAAAGGTTCGTGTGATTTACCTACAGCAAGCGTACAAATACTGATAAATGAATCCATGTCACAACCTAATTCATGGATGTTCAAAATAGAGGAAAAAGATACTGACATCTCAAAATATTGAGGTAAAATGAAACAAGAGCCGTCATAGACGGATTATACTCCCCGAATAAGTGTTTGTCACAAAATAAAAACTATCATACATTAAGCCCCCTTTTCCCACGACAGCTTTTTTGTACACACACTATTTATGGAATAATGGTCTAGAACATCCTATTTATTACAAAAGTACAAAATTTTATTAAATTCTGTCCATTAGATGAAGAGAAATTAGAGAAAAACTAATTTTTACATTAAGGCCCCTTTTTCCATGACGCAACCTCAAATTAAGAAACGGAGAATAAGATCCCTAGGATTATCCCAGGGAGTTCACATGTGAAGTTTCATTAAATTTGGTACAAAGGTTGCTGAGATCTGGCTGTTGACGTACGGGCACACGGACGGACGGATGGACAGATGGACGGACACCGTGGCGACTATATGCTCCCCCGAAATTTTTTCAGGGAGCATAAAAATGCTGATCATCAGCATTTTCTTCTCTTGCATCAATGTTTTAGCAATGCTTTTCTATTAGGGATGTCAACACTAGGTTTTGTTGGGAAAGGGCTAAACAGGTCTATACTTACTGGGATCGTTTTTATCACAGTGACGAGGGGTATACTGTTCCGCCTTCTGGTCAGCAGTGGGCGTGTCATTGCCATGACAACTGGGCTCTGATTGACTGGAGGGATTGCAGGAATTGCATAAGGAAAGTTGTCTTGGAGCAAGATATTGTGATGGATTAAAACTAAGTAGTGGAAAATTGACGATCTTGTGGGACTTCACCCAACGTCCGTTTAAGTATTGGAATCTTTTTAAATTTACAATCTGAAATAAAGAATAAAACATGATGTGTTTGTGAAACACTAATGCCCCCGAAATGGCCATTTTTCTAAAACGTTAAGTTTTCGTGTAAAGGGTTGATAAGGGTGAAGGGATGACCTTGAGGAAGGTCAATTTGCATGAAACAGATAGATATCATTGAAAGAAGGTTACATACCACATTTGAGCTTTGTATGTCAAATAGTTTTGAATGTTAAGTTTTCGGACAGACAGACAGAGGGACTGATGGACAGAGAGATGGAAAGATGGACAGATGGATGGATGGATGGACAGACAGACAGACACGAGTATAACAATATATCCCCCCGATCTCTCCATAAGGGGGCATAAAAAACAAAGTTATCTAAGGACCATATTAATTTTGTTTGTCCAAGCCAGTTATATTTTGAGACCAACCGTTTTTCAGCAATTTTTCAGAAGATTTCTGGCATTTCTCTCACAAATATCCAATCCAAGCCTGAAGATGCTCTCTCACTCACATGAATTGATGAGACACGAATAACTTTTGTCAAATATTAGAAAGAACATATGCTAAAGCCAAGGTTCAAACAGTTACGTCCCCTGGATAGATAGACTCCAATGTTGCCTAATGAACTATATGGGCTTGGCGTCATACATAATATGAATTTCGTGCAGAATTCATTTATAGCCTTAACGATGCACTTAAACTTTAGCCCTTTCTAAAACTGAGCTCATTTCATAGTCACCCTTTTGCTTTTTCCCATTTTCAAAGATTATTTTGCGTCAACAAGGCTAAGCTTAATTCTAACAAGGTTCCATTCATTTAACTATTTTTGTCTGTGCTGCTGTGAAATCAAAAATAATATAGGATCAGGATCCAGTAAAAGAATACCAAGCGCTTACTGGAACTCAAACACAGGCTAATATATTCCCAAATGGCAAAATTTTTGGGTGGTCCAAATTCAAAGATGTTGCAGATGACAATTGAAACAGAATGGAATTTTACCATTTTTTTTTTTTTGTGTGTGTGTGTGTGTGTGTGGGGGGGGGGGGGGGGGGGGGGGGTGAGTAGAAAACATTCTGAGAAATATAGAAATTGCTTGTCACAAGCATTTTCTTCATTTTCCACAGAGTATCCCAAAACCATTTCATTGTGGGGAGTCAAAAACAGTCATTGTGTAGTAAAGGGTTTACAGAGGACAGAATTGTTGGGAAATAACAAAAGTACTTACTAAAACTGGTGGTAACCGCCATATATCTAATTTCTTTGAGGCCAGACAGTGTTTTTTACATTTAGAACAGTAATACAGCTCATCTTCGCCCAATTGTTCTTCTTTAGTAAATGCTTGTAAACATGTGTCAAGGTCAATAGGCTCTGTTTGTTTACGTCTGCTGTCCGACACACTCTCATGTTCCTCAAAAAACTGGAATAAACAGGCAAATATTTAATTCATAATCATTTGTCACAACTTGGCTGATTCAGTGAATCTAACCATGGATGTCACCATATTAAACACAAAAGTAAACATATGTAAATGATGACATTTATACATAACAAACACATTGAAAACAATTCAAGAAATATATATTGCCTAACATCGGCAAATATATTTAACCCTTTCCAAAACGACAAAATTTTAGGGCGATCCACTTCAAAAACTGCCACAAATGACAAAATGGATGTTTTTAAAGATAGATTTTGTATAAAATATGGCTAAGAAAATATTGAGGCAAAAGGAGAAACTGCTGGTTATCAGCGTTTTCTTCTTTTGTTTCAATGTTTTCCCTAGCCTTTTCCATTAGGGACGTCAAAACCAGGTCTTGTTTGGGAAAGGGTTAAATTAAATTGTTTTTGTGGTGTAGCCTTTAACAGTTGTATAGTCTGCTTCTGGAGTTGTGCAGCCTGCTTGCGGAATAATTTTGTATAAATTTCACCCTAAGATGGCTACCTATCTTTAGATATGGGGGCATAAAAATGCTGATAACCAGCATTTTCTCCTTTTTCCTCAATATTTTATGTGCTTTTACATACAAATGTCACCTACACCTCCTTTGAATTTGGATCACTCTACTATTCTGTTGTTTGGGAGATACTAATTCCTTAACCCTTACCCAAACAAGGCCTGGTTTTGACATCCTTAATAGATAAGGCTTTGGAAAACATTGAAACAAAAGAAGAAACTGCTGATAACCAGCAGTTTCTCCTTTTGTCTCAATATTTCCTATGCCATATTTCACACAAATTCTATCTTTAATAATAACTTCCCTTTTGTCATTTTCGGCAGTTTTTGAAGTGGATCACCCTAAAATTTTGCCGTTTTGGAAAGGGTTAACCATTTTCCTGTAGGCTGGTATCTCAGATGTAGATTTTTTTTCAAAACAGTGACCTTGTTTAACCCTTGTCCTGCTGACTTAAAAATTCAATTTTAAACAAACTAGCGAGTAGAAAAAAAGGCAGTGTAGGCTACTGCACGTCTGTGCAGTCTAATCTTAGTCCATACTGCCTGCCAAAGCTTTGGTCATAACAGTAAATTGACGTGAACAGCATGAGAAGGATTAATGACTTTGACCTTAGTTTACCAGGAAAGGAATTTGGGAATGATTTCTTTCAACAATATCATTCATTTTTATTAAATAATTTGCCATTGTTTTATTCTAATTAATTGCCATATAATAAATACTAGTTCCTTACCCGTTCTCCCGTAGTAAATACTAGTTCCTTACCCGTTCTCCCGTAGTCTGGTATCTAAGGTGAATGGCTGTAGGTTCCCAGTCTATAGCGATGAACGAACTGCCAAACTTCTCTTTATTGCACATAATCTTACAGCCATGACAAAATATGATTACCAGCTTTTTCTCCTTTTGTCTCTATTGTTTATGGGTTAATGAACAAACTAAATATAGTTGCTTACCCTTTCTCCCGTAGTCTGGTACCTTGGATGTAGGGCTGTAGGTTCCCAGTCTAAAGCTATGAATAAACTCCCAAATTTCTTTTTGAAAATCTTATTTATTTCACTGAAAAACTTTCCATTATCCCCTTGTTTTATTTCAATAAATTGCCATATATTGTCTCTTTTCAACCAAAACCTTGTAACTGCAGCTTAAATCAAGCTGCAGTTACCAGGTTTTTGTTGAAAGCGACGATATACTACATTATAATTTCTTACCCTTTCTCCCGTAGTCTGGTACCTCAGATGTAGGGCTGTAGGTTCCCAGTCTATGGCTATGAAAGAACTACCAAAGTTGAACTTTTCTGTATTGCACATTATCTTACAGCCTCGACAAAATCTGAAGAGAAACAATTATTCAGTCAAAGTAGATTGTAAGCTCTAATACTGGAACAGATAGAGAGCAATCTGAATACAATATTGGGCATTTATTTATGAAATTTCTATTTAGGGTAAAAATAAATTCAATACCGAAATAGTAAATGGAAATTCATTAGACCAAGAACATTGATTTTAAAGAAACCAAATGAAGCGTTGGCCGCAAGAATTAAACAGATTAACAAATGATCGTATAACAAGGCAACTTGATGCGGCCATGATGTCGTTAATTTGAGAAGAGATTAAATCAATTTCGTTTTTACGTCCTATTTTTGTTTACTGTCTTTTTCGACATAAGCAGATTCAGAGGGGGATTGGTGGGTCTGGACCTAGGCCCCTCGACTTTTGCCAAAAAAGGATTAAACAAAAAAAATGTCATATTGTGTAGGCCTTTACATGACTAGAAATGAAAACAATGATGACTAATTCAAAGCTAACATCCATGTTTCCTTCTAGTAGGATTGTTGTTTTAATATTTCATGAATATATTGGTTGGCTCGTTCAGACCCCCACAGGGAAAAATATCTTGATCGCACATGATGTATGTGTAAGTTTTCAACGTACCTATACCAAGGACACCATGCACATGTGAACCCATCTTTCTGTACAACTTTCAGTGTAAATGGATACTCATAGCCCAAACTATCATCACTGTAATCAAAATAAGAAAACAATAATATCTAATCTTGCACTGTCTCAAACTGTCTTACTGATAAAATTCTTATACCATAAGCCTTTTCTCTAACTTCAATAATTTTCAATGTTTATATGTTTTTCTTAGTGTTAAGAGCAGCTGTGTCACAGAATTCAGACTTTGATGATTGATTTAGATGTCCATATGTGTGTATAAGCATTCGAGTCACATACTTGTTGCATTATTTAACAAACATGGTGTTTAATTTTCAAGAGCCTCATGGAAATAGGCATGGCTTCCAATCAAATTCAAGGAATAGACTAAATATTGCTATAGGTTTCTTTTTGTGAAACAAAATTTGAAATATCAAGGCTCAATCACTGAATGTGCACAAAATATAGACCAGGTTAAAATATTTGTCCATACAACTGATGCTTATGACTCTAGGGCTGTGACATTGACTAAAGTCCCTACTTGCTTAGAAATCTCTTACCAGTCTAGTGCATGGTTGACTTGTTTCATCTCAGAAGGTGGTAGTGGACTAACTAGTCTGGCCACTTGTCCCCAAATAAACTCATATAAGTCTTGGTTGCTGGATTTTTCGTCGCATGGTAATATGATTGGTGTACCAAACAGACTAGGGCGCGTCTTCTGGGAGGATAGGAAGTATAACTCCATCAGTGTCTGAAAGACAGCAATGTCAAATTCATATTACTCTTAACTGTATAACCATATACAGAAAATACTTTTAAAACAAGAGCCGTTATAGAAGGATCATGCTCCCTGAATAAGTGTTTGTCACAAAATAAAGACTATCATACATTAAACCCCCATTTTCCATGACAGATTTTTTTGTACACATATTATAAATAGAATAATGGTCTAGAACATCTCATTTATCACATAAGTACAAAATTTCATTAAACTCTGCCCATTAGATAAACAGAAATTAGCGAAAAACTAATTTTTACATTAAGGCCCCTTTCCATGACACAGTCTCAAATTAAGAAATGGAGATATGTATTCCTAGACATTATCCCAGGGAGTTCACATGTGAAGTTTCATTGAATTTGGTCCAAGGGTTGCTGAGATTTGGCTGCGGATGGACGGATGGACGGACAGCGTGGCGACTATATGCTCCCCTGAATTTTTTTCTGTTAGCATGACAAGCGCTGTCACAAAACAGCACTATCGTGGTTCCACAAACATTGAGACTTAAAGGCTACCATGCTTGGTAGTTTATTGCACCGTATATTGGAAGAAAATCATTAAATTAACGTGTTTTATAAAAGATCCGCCAAACTCGGTTGTTTTAAAAGTTTTATTTGCTTTTCTTTACATCGTTGAAAAACTGATTTTCGAGAAAGTAAAGATCGGCAATTTCCGTAAAATTGCCACGGATTGACGTCATCAATGGCTTGACTCCGCCCCCAATCTAGAGCATGAGGTGTCTGACAAAGATAATGTGTTGGACTTTTCTGTCATATAGCGAAGTCTCAGTTTTTACCCATTTCTCGATCGTAAGAGTAATACAGACAAACTTAAACCGTTCTTTGGCACATTCCTTAATTCACTTACGACCTATTCTTGGACTATTTTATAATTTTTTTTCTAACATTTACTGAGAATGAATTCCGTGTTTTGAGTATCGATTGGGGAAGTCGCTTTATGACAGAAAAGTTGGACATTTAAATTTTTCAGAAATTTCAGACTTTACGGGGAAATGACCCATGACTGCCCGTTTTTCCTGCCATGACGTCATTCACTGGCCAGTATGACGTCATAATTTCAAGTCGGAAGTTTAGCGTATTTTCATCGGCAAAGATCGGAAAAGACCAAAATATCCAATTTAAAAGAGGAAATAAAAACACTTCTAATGTTGGAAAATTGTAGAAACTTTGATATTTGGTTAAAAGTAAGGTGTTCTTTCGGCACAAGACTTTAATTTTGCCAATCATCGGACACTTTAAGTTTTCTTTAAATCATTAACTAATCCATGTGAGAAGAATGATATGATTGCATCTAAGGGTAAACACTTTCTTTCAATCATTTGAATATCATGACTGTTGCACCTGCTCAGATGGACCAGTCTGTCCACGTTTAATGGTTGATCTATAGTCAATCAAGTGTTATATTGTAACAAAAACATTTAAGTTCACAAAGGGATGTAATTTTGCATGAATATTTGTCAGAGTTATGCAGCTTCATATAAACCTGTTTTGTGCATCTATACACATGTGCAAAGTTTGAAAGCAATACTATCTCTAAAGGTAGAGATAAAGAAGCTTATAAATCAATCCTTAACCAATGTGTTATAGTGATGCCAGAGTGGCTGGAATATATTAGTTCCAGTATTCTTTAACAAGAGCTTCACAGATCGGCGCATATACGCCCGAGAGGGGCTTGTCAGTAAAATTGGCCATTTTGTCAATTCAAGGGCAGATAATTCAAACATGAAATGTTTTCAAAATTTTGTTTTCACAAACAGACAACATAAAGATTCATTGTGGCTAGTTTGATTAAATTCTGGATGGAATAGTAGGAGTTACACACACAAGAAAATGGGCATTTTTGGCAAAATGGGCATTTTCCTTAAATTCAAAGGCAGATAATTCAAGAACGAAAACAGTTATCTAAATTTCGTAAGCGGTGTGCACAACTAGACACCATGGAAATTTATTGTGGCAAGTTTGATGAAATTACAATCAAAACTGTAGGAGGAGTTGCGCACACAAGAAAATGGGCATTTTTTTAATTCAAGGGCAGATAATTCAAAAACGAAAAGAGTTATCTGAATTCCATAAGTGGTGTGCACAACTAAACACCATGGAGATTCATTGTGGTAAGTTTGATCAAATTCCAATCAAAACTGTAGGAGGAGTTGTACACACAAGAAATTGCTAATGGACAGACGGACAGACAGACGGATGACCGGGGCCATAACATAATACAACCCTTCGGGCGTATAATAAAAAGGCTAACCAAAGAGTATTTCATGCTTTCTTTTTTGCAGTGAAAAAACTAAATTTGAGTATTTGAGTTTGTAATCAAATTCTAATGTATGAGGTTTGAATTTGAAAGTGTTTTTAAATATTTGAGTGATGACATGGTCTTACCATTTTCCTATGAACTCCGATGACAAATCCATTAAAAATATCCCCAACAGATTTGTGGAGTGAGTCCATCCCTATACTCCCATTTGTGCTAGTATTTAGACTGGTACTACTGTTATTCCTAGAGTGGGAGGGGGTATTACTGCTAGATCTCGATGAACCATCTACCTCATGGAAACTCGACTGAAGTTTTGTGACATGACCATTCACTGTCGGCTTTTCTGGAAAATATTGTTGAAAGATTGTCTGTACAAGTTTAATATTAAAAATCTATTTAAGTTAACCCATTACCAGACAGCAAAATTTTGGAGTAGTCATATTTCAATGATGTTGCAGATGAAAATTTCAAATAAATGAAATATTACATTTTTTTTTTGTCTTTTTGGCTAGAAAACACTGTGGAAAACGAAGAAATTGCTTGTAACATGATGTTGCAGACAACAATTTTAAGTGAATGAAATTTTACATTTTTGGTCTTTTGGGCAAGAAAACATTGTGGAAAATGAAGAAATTGCTTGTGACAAGCAATTTCTTCATTTTCCACAATGTTTTCCAAAGCCTTCATCTTGTGGGGCATCAAAAAGCCTCTTTGTGTGGTAATGGTTTAAGTAAAGCTGATTCCATTTCTTTTCTCTATTCAAAATAACATATTTCTGTAGTGACTCCATCCCAATACTACCATTAGTGCTAGTATTTAGACTGGTGCTACTGTTATTCCTAGAGTGGGAGGGGGTATTACTGTTAGATCTTGATGAACCATCTAATTCATGGAAACTTGACTGAAGTTTTGTAACATGACCATTCACTGTAGGCTTTTCTGGAAAAAATTGAAGGTTTTCTGAATATTATTAGAAAATTATTTATGTTAACCCATCCCTAGACCACCATTAGTGCTATTATTTAGACTGGTACTACTGTTATTCCTAGAGTGGGAGGGGGTATTACTGCTAGATCTCGATGAACCATCTAACTCATGGAAACTTGACTGAAGTTTTGTAACATGACCATTCACTGTCGGCTTTTCTGGAAAAAATTGAAGGTTTTCTGTATATTGTTAGAAAGTTATTCAAGTTAACCCATTACTAGACTGCAAAATTTTGGAGTGGTCCAAATTGAAAGAAAGTAGCAGACAACATTTTGAATTTTTCAAATTTTACGACTTCAAGGGTAGAAAACATTGTGGAAAATGAAGAAATTGCTTGTCACAAGCAATTTCTTCATTTTTCCCATTGTTTTCCAAAGCCTTAATCTTGTTGGGCATCAAAAAGTGTCTTTGTGATAATGGTTTTTATCTCTATTCAAAATAACAACATATTTCTGTAGTAACTCTATCCCTAAACCACCATTTGTGCTAGTATTTAGACTGGTACTACTGTTATTCCTAGAGTGGGAGGGGGTATTACTGCTAGATCTCGATGAACCATCTAACTCATGGAAACTTGACTGAAGTTTTGTGACATGACCATTCACTGTCGGCTTTTCTGGAAAAAATTGAAGGTTTTCTGAAAATCAGAAAGTTAAGTAATCCAGGTCACTTTTATAATATTCAAAACTACAAGAAATATTTTTGAAACACCAATGTGTTGGTTAAGGAAATTCTATTCAGAAGTTTGAGTTTGACCTTGAAACCATTTTCTTCTTTTGTCTCAATATATTCTCAAACCTTTTCTAATAGGGGTGCAAACCAGTGCAAACCAGATCTTGTTTGGGAAAGGATAACAAAGATATACATACTTGAAGCCACTCCTCTCTGTATTTCGCTCAATCCGAGCGCAGCTTTTCTCTCTGACAACTCCTTGGCACTGATTTGTTCAGTTTCCTCAATGGGCCTTAACTCAAATGCATAAAGACTGCCCCCCCCAAAAGATTTTTTGGGTAAACGAAGCTATATAATACATACTTGAAGCCACTCCTCTCTGTATCTCACTCAATCCGAGTGCAGCTTTTCTCTCTGATAACTCCTCCTTAGCACTGATTTGTACAATTTCCTCAATGGGCGGTAACTCATATGCATAGAGACTGCCCCCTAGAAGGTTTTCTTGTTTGGGAAAGGGTTATCAAAAATATATATATTTGAAGCCACTCCTCTCTGTATTTCGCTCAATCCGAGTGCAGCTTTTCTCTCTGACAATTCCTCCTTGGCACTGATATTTACAATTTCTTCAATGGGCAGTAACTCATATGCATGGTCACTGTCCCAAAAAGACTTTTTTGTTAGGCAAAGTGGTTAACAAAGCTATACATACTTAAGGCCACTCCCCTTTGTATCTCGCTCAATACGAGCGCAGCTTTTCTCTCCGACAATTCCTCCTTAGCACTGATTTGTCCAATTTCTTCATCTCATATGCATGGACAGTTCTTTAGTCATGCATAATAACCCTTTCCAAAACAACAGAATTAAGGCTGTACAATACAGCACAGAAAATATTGAGGCAAAAGGAGAAAATGCTGGTTATCAGCATTTTCTTCTTTCGGCTCAATGTTTTCCCAAGCTTTTTACTTCGGGATTGCCAAAATCAGATTAAGTTTCAGAAAGGGTTTAGAGAATTATAATCAAGACATTTAATAAAACTATACATACTTGAAGCCACTCCCCTCTGTATTTTACTCAATCCGAGCGCAGCTTTTCTCTCTGACAACTCCTCATTGGCACTGATTTGTTCAATTTCCTCAATGGGCGGTAACTCATATGCATAGAGACCGCCCCCCTAAACAAATTTCTGACTTTATGATAGTTTCTTGGTCAGGTGAGCTAATATAGGATGTGAAACCAGGTCTTGTTTGGGAAAGGATAACAAAGCTTTACATACTTGAAGCCACTCCCCTCTGTATTTCACTCAATCCGAGCGCAGCTTTTCTCTCTGATAATTCCTCTTTGGCACTGATTTGTTCAATTTCCTCAATGGGTGGTAACTCATATGCATAGAGACTGCCACCTAAAAGATTCCTGACTTTCTGGTTGTCTTGGGGAAGGGTCTGAAATGACAAGAAAATTTGTTTGTAAGAACAGATGCCAAAGAGCATGCAGACAAGCTTTTTTTCTAAATAAAGGTATGTATATGACATAATACAAGATTCATACAATAAATGACATAAATTGGTAATCATGCAGCAGTGTAAAACTATATTAAATATTTAAAGCTGGTTGATCGTGTTTACGCAATGATGTGATATGGGGTTTTATATCCGTCGTAATCTTAGCCAATACAGGTCAGACGACGCTGAAATTTTGCACAGAGAAATATTAAAGGCCATATTTTAATAATGTACAATCATTTTTACAGAAAATTACCTCGAAAATAGGTAAGTAACTGTAAATAGGAATCTTTAAATAAAGACCACCCTACAACTATGTTGTTTGGGAAAGATTAACCCTTTCCCAAACAGCCAATTTTCAGGGTGATCAAATTTGAAAGCTCCTGCAGATGACAAAATGGTTGTTACTAAAATAAAATCTTGCATTAAGGTTTACAGACCCTGAAAAAATCTACACTTTCTAGCCGTATGAAATGCATCAAATTTCACACACTTGTAAATACACTTCACTTAAGTTGATTCACCGTGCTGGAATTCAAGATTATGCTTCAAGAAAAAATAATTCACAAATAATATTTTACTAGATATATTCATATGCAAGGGAGGTAATTTTTTAACATTTTTGTCAAATATTTCCATAAGTATGCATTTATTCAAAATTCTAAACCGTGCAAAATGCTTATGTTTGTATTTGGAATGGAAATATAACACAGTTTAGGAATAATTTGCACTTTTCAAATTTCACCTCTGACTTTTTGGTGTTTTTGAGGGTTTGGATACCTTAATATATCACAGAATACATTGAGTCAAAAGGAGAAAATGCTGATTATCAGCATTTTCTTCTTTTGCCTCAATGTTTTCCAAAATCTTTAAACTTAAGGAGTCAAAACCAAGTCTTGTTTAGAAAAAGTTTAATAGGTTACCTTGACCACTGGTCCCATAATCTCGACTAGTTGCAGTTGGTCTGCTGGAATGTTTGTAAGGGAGCTAAGCTCCTTCTTTAACGCCTTGTACTTCTCGTCCATATTCAGTCTTAACCCATACTTCACTGGTACTGAGCCATCCAATCTTATCACTGAAGAAGAAATAAATGCCATAAAGAATAAGTCCTAATTTAATCTGTCTTAACCCATTACCCGATGGCAACATTTTAGACTTGTCCAAATTCAAAGATGTCACAGACATTAATACTTAGAGGGTACTAAACTCCCTCTTTAACGCTTTGTACTTCTCGTCCATATTCAGTCTTAACCCATACTTTACTGGTACTGAGCCATCCAATCTTATCACTGAAGAAGCCAAAATTGCCATACTGAATCATTTCCGAAATCAGCATTGGGATTAATGAAACTAGAAAATTATTGACAGAATATATTTATACAACACTGAAATCTTTTTTGTTCTGTCTTAAAGAGACAAATAAAGATTTATTTTGTTGGAGAATGTGGAAAATGAATATCTAAAACTAATGCTTGAATGCCTAGTCAGTATTTGTTTCAGAGTGATAATTCCCAAATTAATTAATTGCATAATCAACTAATAAACTTATTAATTTACATGATATCACTTACCAATAATTTCTAGATGTATGCAGCTTTCCATGGGTAGTGGCAATGAAAGATAGTTAAAGGGATCAAATCTAACACTGACATTGCCACATTCTTTATACTGCACCTGTGACTTCAATTGCTAGTATAATGCATAACTTCACAAACATTTTACAACACTGAAATCTTCATTTGTCTTGAATAGACAAATAAAGATTTCATTGTTTAAGAATGTAGGAAATTGACATTTGGAGTTACAGATTAAATGCCTTTTCAAATATAACGATTTTTTTTTTCATATTCATATCCCAAAATATTGATTATTAATTCATAAAGTTACTGACATATTATCACTTACCAATAATTTCTAGATGTATGCAGCTCTCCATGGGTAGTGGCAATGATAGATAGTTAAAGGGATCAAATCTAACACTGACATTGCCACATTCTTTACACCGCACCTGTGACTTGAGTTGCCCATGGAATAAATCTACTATCACAGACTGATTGCGTAACAAATGGTTGTCCCACGCCTAAAAATGAGATTTAACAATAATTAACCCTTTCCAAATTGTCAATTTCTGAACATTTCAAAATTAAAAGATAGATTCTATATACCTAAGCTTGATCATTTACAGAGGATATAGAATGAGCTCTAGATATGACATTAACTAGGATGTTGTGCGAGACACTAACAATACATTTGTCTCGTCACATTACCTAGGAAATGCCATATGGTTAATCCTTTCCCAAACAAGACATGGTTTTGGTGTCCCTAACAGTTTTCAAAAACATTGAAACAAAAGAAGAAACTGCTGATAACCAGCAGTTTCTCCTTTTGTCTCAATATTTTCTGTGCAATATTTTACACAAATGCTATCTTTAAAAACATCAATTTTGTCATTTGTGGCAATTTTTGAAGTGGATCGCCCTCAAATTTTGCCGTTTGGGAAAGGTTTAAAGCAAATATGTTGACAACAAGATTGCCTCAAGGAAACGGCAGCCAGCAGACCACTGCTATCAAAGTCAAGGTCATAGGAGACCAAGGGCAACATACTTACAGAGCTACAGGTAAGAATGGGTAAAAGCTCTTTAACCCTCTCCCAAACAATGAAATTTTAGGACTATCCTATTTAAAAGCTGCTGTAGATTACAAAATTGAAATTAAAAAGGAGTGAATTTGTGTACAACATAGCACAGGAAATATTGAGACAAAAGGAGAAACTGCTGACTATCAGCAGTTTCTTCTTTTGTCTCAATGTTTTCCTAAGCCTTTTCTACATCAAAACCAGGCCTTGTTAGGGAAAGGGTTACTTGGTTTATAAACTACCTCTTGAGCAACTGTTTCATCAGGTCTTCCATCAGAATCTTTCAGTTCCACATATGGTTTATCATGGACTCTGTTTAGGTCCTCATGTAGCCCGTCCAACAAGAAACTCAGTAGCTCCTGCGAGTCATGTTGCTGAAAACCATTGAATCTTGGTGCATACTTTCCTATTGTCCACTGGAAGAGAAATTCACAAACTAATAACTTGTACGCTAAATTAAGACAAGTAGATACAATGTACTGCTAAAATGAGAAATGTTTTGTAATACATGTACTGTGTCCTCTTAACCTATTCCCGCACATTGACTCTTTGACTCCCTACAAAATAATGGCCATGGAAAACATCGTTGAAAATGAAGAAATTGCTTGTGACAAGCAATTTCTTCATTTCCCACAATGTTTTCCATCCAAAAAGACCTAAAAATTTAAAAATTCCATTCAATTGAAATTGTCGTCTGTAGGATCTTTCAATTTGGACCGCCCTAAAATTTTGTTGTTGTAGCTCCTGCGAGTCATGTTGCTGGAAGCCATTAAATCTCGGTGCATACTTTCCTATCGTCCACTGGAAGAAAAATATAAACATTAAATATGGCTTGAGGACAGTAAACATAATTTGAAATTTGCTCTTAAGGTAGTCTACCCCTTGTGAGGTTCATGCGATGCCAGAATTTTTTCGTGCAATGTCATCAACACTTGTAGCGCATCCAAACTATTTGGGCAAACATTCAGCGGTGGAAATTTCCACTGCCAATTGTTTACGATGTTGTTTGAATAGTTCAGTCACATGAATCTCATTAGGGATGGAACCCCTTAGAATATTTCATCTGAATGAGCAACTCAAATGCATGTAAAATTTTGTTGTTGTAACTCCTGCGAGTCATGTTGCTGGAAGCCATTAAATCTCGGTGCATACTTTCCTATCGTCCACTGGAAGAAAAATACAAACATTAAATATGGCTTGAGGACAGTAAACATAATTTGAAATTTGCTCTTAAGGTAGTCTACCCCTTTTGAGATTCATGCGATGCAGGAATTTTTTCATGCGACAATGTTAACATTGTAACATGTGCATAAACATTAAGTGGTGGAACATTCCATGGGAATGTTCATGATGTCGCTTGAATAATTTTGACATTGTGTGAATCTCGTTGGTGATTCTCAATTTTGTCATCTGCGCTGCAGAATTTCCTCTAAATTAGCAACTAAAAGACAAGTACCGAATGGCGGACAGTTTTTACCGCTAAAATCATAATTGCTTTCAGAATCAAAGGAAGCATTTTTATAGGAAAAAGAATGCAGTTTTTACTCATTGAAAATTTGTGACTTGTTTAAAGAGAAACAGAATTTTTACACGCATTATTCATCTTTGAGTAGTCTAAATCAGAATTAATGCATTATAATAAAGTAGTTCTATATACCCGCAGTTTTAAAGGTGCCGTAGTTTTTGATGATCCGCTCCACATATCTTTGATCAAATCACCATAACACTGTGCTATATGGCCCTTCATTCCAAGTGGATTTGTTCTACAATATACATAAACAAAGCACTTAATTAATGATTCACATTTCTCATACACCAGACTTGTGGAAAAAAGAAACAATTTCAGTTGGCAAAATAATGATTACTAGGTATTGGAAGCTGAGCATGAAAAACACTTAAACAAAGGAAAAAAATGCCTTGCATCATCATATTATATGCATTCAACATACACACTTCTCCTTACCAAAAATTTCATTCTATTGTCTGAAGCTTACTTGATATTTTGTTCCAATGTATATTTTTTTCATTTGGAAGATAACATGATGAAAACAAAGCATTATAGATTACCTGTTAATTTCATACATGTGCAGACCAGTGGTGAAGTATTTTGTGAGGGGTTTTGTGTTTGAGCAACATTGGACTGCAGCATTCATAAAACATGTGTTACCAAGGTTGGTCAGGCCTGTAGCCCCTGGCTCTGTGGGTACTGTAAATGTACACAAAACACAATTATCATAATGATAACACATGAAACATATATTACCTTTCTACATATAGAGGGTAAAGCATGCATTCATTTTTCAGAAAAATCACACCATATACAGGAATAATCTCTAGTTATGTGAGGAGTAACAATTCTTTCATAGACCGCAGCTATAGCATAGTTGGTAGCGCATCTGCCTCTCAGTTCTCTAGAGGTCCCAGGTTTGGTCCCCAGCTGCGGCAAATATCCTTCCTGACAAAATAGAGTACCAGTAATCCATCAAGTCTACTGTAGCCCTACGTTGATTTGTGAAGAAAGTATATGTAACTTTGAAACTTTTTGGTACTATAAATCTGTTATACTGAGAAAAAATTACCTTGATCTTTCTTCTGTGTTTTATTTTTGGCAATTTGTGACATTTCTTCAGGCCAGGTTAGATCTTTGTTTCTCACTGTAACATAATAGTACATGAATTTGTAATCATAAAAGTTCAAATTGATCTTGTAACTACTGAATAATCACTAAACAAAACCTGTGTTGGCTAAAAAGTTCTGACCTAAATGCTAACCAATATTTTCTGCTTTTCCGTTTATATTTTCTGTCAAGATATGAAATAATCCAGTTAACTACTGAGTTTCACAGAAGTTAAAAGTTCTCTCACATTCATTAAATATAACAATGCAATTGACCCTTTCCCAATCCATGACACCCTTTGACACACACTGATTATCACTTGATTACTATCAAAGTCCAGCATTTCCTCTAATTTCTTCAATATATTCAACTGTTATCAAAAAGAAGAGAATTTTCATTCAGAGAGTTCCATTTTTTTGTCAGCTGCATCACCTTTGAATCTTGATTCTTAATTTCTGCTATTTGGAAATGGGTCAAAGGGTAAGCATTCAGACACAAGTTAACACTCACCAGAGGTACAGATAAGTGGGGGTGAAGACATTTTAACTTTTTTACTTCAATTCCAAACACTATGTTGTGGGTACTCATTTGAATCGTCTCGATGAGACAACATAGGGTTTGATGAACAATAAATGAAATATTGCATTTTGAAGTCATCAGTCTCTCTTATCCATATCTATGTACTGACCTTCAATAAGTACTTGCTGGCCCTCTTCTAGACCCGCTTGTTCTACAGTAAAACCCTCTTCTTCTAGCAATGTTAGATTGTTCTGAAATATTGATTAACCCATTACCAAGGGACAAAGTTTTAGGGGGTTCAAAATTCAAAGTGTGCAGACAACATTTTCAATGTGATGAAATTTTGGAATAGTGCTCTTTTTGGGGTAGAAAACATTGTGGAAAATGAAGTAATTGCTTGTCACAAGCAATTTCTTCATTTTCCACAATGTTTTCCAAGCCTTTATCTTGTAGGGCGTCCAATGGCGTCAATGTGTGGTAATGGGTTAAAAGTTTGAAGCATATACAGTCAATCTTGTATTAAGAGACCACCCTTGGGGAATTCCAAAAGCGGTCGCTTAACAAAACGGTCTCTGAATACAATGTCTAACTTTTCATGCGAGTTCTTCCTTGCACACAATGTTTATCCAACATTTCTACTTCTGGAAAAGAGGGCTATTGAATAACGACCAACGGTATGAAAGATCAATTTATTGTTAAGTTAAAGGAAATATATCTCTGATTTAGGGAAAAATCGTTGATTTAGTCAACTTGTGAAAAGAAATGAAAGAATTAATGACATACAAGATATTATTTCACCATCTCTGGGTGATTAATTTCAGTTTCATTTTCCCGATTTTTTGGTAAACATTACAGTTCTATTTCCTTTTGTTTATTTGTTTCAAAGGTGACTTGATTTATTTTGTTCTTAAATTTAATCGAACAAAAAATATTTTCACTTTAAATCTTCCTTTTTATATGGTTAAATAACGCATACTCGATAGGCCAGACTTTATTATCACCGATAAGACATGATCTTCCCGTGTTTTGCCATCCAATATTATTATTAAATTCTGATCAAAGTATAAACAGATTATATGGGGAACATTATTCCAAATCAATTACTGTAATCCAGATTGCATAACAAACAAAACGCAATCTGTCATTTCATTAAACAGTTTTGATTGACTTCACAGGTGACTAAATTGCTGTTAATTAGGGCAATTTCACAGCTTTCATATCGATTACATACGTTCGACACCTTTCCTAAATGATCAGTAATGTGGGATGGTCGCTTAAAATAACATTCCATTGTTTGAGGGCCCCAAAAATGCCGGTCGCTGGTCACGTTAGGGGAAAACCGCTTAATGCAACAATTTAAAGAAGGAATTTCATCGGAAGGACCTGAGAGTGGTCGCTTCAAACAAAAAGTCGCTTAATGCACGTGGTCGCATGAGCAAGATTGACTGTAGTTATAAATTTAACCCATTACAAGATGACAAACTTTCCGATGGACTTAAATGAAACGTTACAGACAAAAAATAACTTTTACAGCCCATCATTAGATACCAAAAACTTCATGAATCTTCGAGAGTCATCCATGGCAACAGAATTGACCAGAGTATCACTAGTAAATTCCCATTGCAACCGTTGACACCAGAAGATGCATGAAGTGTTTCATGGATGTAATCAAGTAATAACATTTGATTCTTCATTTTCCACAATGAATTTTAACATTCTCTGTTGAGTACTACTTGGAAAAGGGTCTAAGTTATTTTTTTAGTATGACATTTCACCATGTGTCATTCAGAAAACTTCCTGAAAATTTACCTAATTTTTATATCAAAAATCCTTTTTCTTGACTTTGTACAAATATTGAGACACTAGAGACAGGTATTGTCGCTTTTCAATAAAAAAAATGTAACTGCAGCTAAGAGCAAGCTGCAGTTACAAGGTTTTTGTTGAAAAGCAATGATATATTGATGAAGAAAAAATAATCAATATATACCAACCTCATCTTTTAAGCTGATTTTCCATAATCTCATATCTTCTCTGTTAAATCTAAGTTTGTTACACAAGAATTCGTAAACTTGCTGTAATGTGTGACATCGACTAAAACATGCAATAAATGCCAGGTATCTCTTAGGTTGCTGGTTGTTGTTGAAGTGGGCCATCGAACCTGAAAATAATTGTAGCTCCACTGTATTGATATACTTAACGTAAACCGTTAATTGATTGATTGACTGGGATTTACCCCTCTTTCAGCTGCAATGATCATATTGCAGTGACTGGAGCAACTAACCAAGGATATCTGATATTTTTCATACCAGTACTACCACAACATCCTTATGGAGCCTCCAGATGCTTGCCCACATAGGTTAACAATTATCAAACTATTGGTGGGAGACAATTTCGTTTGAAAGGATGCTACCAGGTATTGAACCCAGCTTAGCATTAACAAGTGACTGCAAAGTCATTAAGAATACATGAATTTACCTTGATCATAGCATGTCTTCGTGTTAAACTATGTTTTTACTTCTGTTTAATATATCTTTAAAAGTCTCGGTAAAGTACTTACTCAAAGCCATTCCCCCTATTCCAGTCACCATACTACTAAATGAAGTGACCTGTGTCGGTCTTTGTGTTTGTGTCTGGTGCCGTAATAGCCTTACCATGATAGGATACAACTCTAATTCTAGGAATAAGTCACTTTACACAGATCTCCAAAATGACAAAATTCCTCTTAGCGAAAAAAAAAAACATTGAGGAATGAGAAGAAAATGCTGATTATCAGCATTTTCTTCTTATTCCTCACATGTTTTCTGTTGCTTTCTCCTTTACAAATGTCAAAACCAAGCACGGTTTTGAAAGGGTTTTATGTAACAATAAACTTACTGAGTGCCATTCCTTCTATTCCAGTCACCATACTACTAAATGAAGTGACCTGTGTTGGTCTTTGTGTTTGTGTCTGGCGTTTCAACAGTTTTACCATAATGGGGTATAGTTCAAACCCCATGTTGTGGGTACTCATTTGAATTGTCTCCAGTGTTTTAAAATAAACTTACTGAGTGCCATTCCTCCTATTCCAGTCACCATACTACTAAATGAAGTGACCTGTGTCGGTCTTTGTGTTTGTGTCTGATGCCGTAATAGTTTCACCATAATAGGATACAACTCTAATTCTAGGAATAAGTCACTCTACACGGATCTCCAAAATGACAAAATTCCTCTTAGCGAAAAACAAACATTGAGGAATGAGAAGAAAATGCTGATTATCAGCATTTTCTTCTTATTCCTCACATGTTTTCCGTTGCTTTCTCCATTACAAATGTCAAAACCAGGCATGGTTTTGAAAGGGTTTTACGTAACAATAAACTTACTGAGTGCCATTCCTCCTATTCCAGTCACCATACTACTAAATGAAGTGACCTGTGTTGGTCTTTGTGTTTGTGTCTGATGCCGTAATAGTTTCACCATGATGGGATATAGCTCTAATTCTGGAAATAAGTCACCCTTTGCTGATGGAACAACCTGTAAAACCATAATATTTTCAATTAAACAACACAATTCTTAATCATATCATTTCTTCTCATTTCTTTCTCTTTTTAGGTTAATATTCTTGAATGTTCTTACACAAAATCTTACAGCCAAATCCAAAATTTTCATAAGAAATAGTCATAATCTAATATTTCATAAATTTTGGTGGAACATATCATCTAAAGAATATGACGGATTAATTTCTCTATCCTCAAGACCAATCAAAAAATGTAAGAATCTATTTTATAAGGTTTATGTCCAAGACATTTTGCCAATGGTAACGCCAAAGTCCATTCTATTTTAAGTTCCATTTATTTTGTTGTTGGCATCAACGTTTTGAGTTTTAAATCTTTCTGTTTAGGAAAGCATTAATTTGATTAAGCTTTAATGATGCACTTACAGTTCTTGGCAAAGCCGGTGACCCACCATACCATGCAGATAAAGCTTTCCAAACAGCTTCAGGCACCAGTTTAAAATCTTTGCCATCGACCATCATTACATCACGCTTTAAACGACCGCCCTCATTTGTCAAACTCATTACCTAAAAATGTAATTTATGTATATATGCTTTTTGCCTAACAATAATGAAACAGTAAGACAAGAGGGCCATTGGCCCTGAAGCGCTCACCTGATATAATATAACTTTTTGTATACCAATTTTCAGGTTGATTGGACAAAAAATGTGACCTCTAGGGTGCACACAAGGTTTAACTAAGATTTGACCTCGTGACCTAGAATTGATCAAGACAATCATTCTGATCAATTTTCAGGTTGATTGCCGAATGATTGGGCAAAAATGTGGCCTCTAGAGTGCACACAAGGTTTTACAAAGATTTTACCTCATGACCTAGTTTATGACCCCAGATGACCCAATTTCAATCTTGTCCGAGAATTGATCAAGACAATCATTCTGATCAATTTTCAGGTTGATTGGGCAAAAAATGTGGCCTCTAGAGTGCACACAAGGTTTTTCTAAGATTTGACCCTGTGACCTAGTTTTTGACCCCAGATGACCCAATTTCAAAGTTGTCCGAGATTTCAACAAAACAATCATTCTGAGCAAATTCCAGGTTGATTGGGCAAAAAAATGTGGCCTCTAGAGTGCACACAAGGTTTTTCTAAGATTTGACCCCGTGACCTAGTTTTTGACCCCAGATAACCCAATTTCGAACTTATCAGAGATTTTATCAAGACCATTATTCTGATCAATTTTCAGGTTGATTGGGCAAAAAATGTGGCCTCTAGAGTGCACATAAGGTTTTTCTAAGATTTGACCCCGTGACCTAGTTTTTGACCCCAGATAACCCAATTTCGAACTTGTCCGAGATTTTATCAAGACCATTATTCTGATCAATTTTCAGGTTGATTGGGCAAAAAATGTGGCCTCTAGAGTGCACATTAGGTTTTTCTAAGATTTGACCCTGTGACCTAGTTTTTGACCCCAGATGACCCAATTTCAAACTTGTTCGAAATTTTATCAAGACAATCATTCTGAGCAAATTTCAGGTTGATTGGTCAAAAAATGTGGCCTCTAGAGTGCACACAAGGTGTTTCTAAGATTTAACCCGTGACCTAGTTTTTGACCCCAGATGACCCAATTTCGAAGTTGTCCAAGATTTTATCAAGACAATCATTCTGAGCAAATTTCAGGTTGATTGGGCAAAAAATGTGGCCTCTAGAGTGCACACAAGGTTTTTCTAATATTTGACCCCGTGACCTAGTTTTTGACCCCAGATAACCCAATTTAAAACTTGTTCGAGATTTTATCAAGACAATCATTCTAAGCAAATTTCAGATTGATTGGGCAAAAAATGTGGCCTCTAGAGTGCACACAAGGTTTTTCTAAGATTTGACCCTGTGACCTAGTTTTTGACCCCAGATGACCCAATTTCGAACTTGTCCGAGATTTCATCAAGACAATCATTCTGAGCAAATTTCAGGTTGATTGGGCAAAAAATGTGGCCTCTAGAGTGCACACAAGCCAAAGGTTGACGGACGACGCACGACACACGACAGACGACGGACGACGGACGACGGACACAGCGGTATCACAATACCTCACCATGAGCACTATTGTGCTCAGGTGAGCTAAAAAAGCTCAAACAGTCTCTACAATGATCTTTTTATTGCCACACATACAAAATTCAACTTTTCTTCTTTGTATGAAAAATAAATTTGAAATGGCTTTACCTCATACAGAAAGACGGATCTTTTTGCACTAAACAAAGAGCTGCAAAAGTACAGTAATCATCATGATCTAACTCAGCTTGTTAGAGGCTTCTTCTTTTCACACTCTTTTAACCCATTCCCAAATGTTGACGTTTTTTGACGCCTTTCTAAATATAGGCCTAGGAAAACATTGTGGAAAATGAAGAAATTGCTTGTAACAAGCAATTTCTTCATTTACCACAAAGTTTTCTACTTAAAAAGACCAAAAAATTCAAAATTTCATTTACCTGAAATTGTCGTCTGCAGGATCTTTCAATTAGGACCGCTCTAAAATTTTGTCGTTTGGGAAAGGGTTAAGATGTTGCAGATAAAGCATTTTCAAGAGAGAGATTTTGACATACCTTCTGTGGGTTTGCCACAACTAAAGAGTTGTTATCAATTTGTCCAGGTTTCTGTGGTAACAAAACCTTCTTCCTCAACTTCGGTGAAGCACTAGGACTCCGATGTTTTGACTCAAACTCCGGAGACAGGTGATATTTACGAGGACTGTTGTTAACTGACGACGAAGTCCGTGGGAAAGTGTTGCTCGTAAAGTATGGACCACCATTTGTTTGATCGTCAACGAGGGAGGTATCACAGACTGACGTTGTTTTGTTTATGTTGACCATTATAACTGACTCGTCTTCCCAGGGGAGACAACCAGTGGGATTTTTGCACTGTGTAAGTAATCGATGTCGAGTCTCGTTTGAATTACTTCTGCTGTTTGTTTGAGGTAGGTAGCCATTCTCTTCAGGTGTCTAAAAGATATAAGGATGACATTGATTCGAAACATTTCGTGTGTTGTGCAAGAATATCTAACAAGGTTTAAGAAATTGATAATTGTCCAACTTCAAATTGTGGCCCCATTTCATGTTCAAGATAATCATTTGATTTTGAAAAGGCTAGTTGCATAAAAGTAATTTAAAGTTAGACCTGATTCAAGTTAAAGTGACAGCATGGCTTAACCCGGTGGTAACTTTCAATCTCAACTATGCCACATATCTCGAGTGTACGGCTGAAGATTTATATATCTACATATCAGTGGACTTCTGAATATATGTCACTTTTTGGCTCTCTTCTATGATTAAATGCATTATGTATTCAGTAATTTCAAGGGCAATGGTGATTCTGTTGGTATTAGTTAACTCACCCTAGACACATATGCCCTCCACACATTCCACCATGGTATAGAGATAAGGTACCACACTTGTCCAACTTTCTTCTTCTTTCTATCTTCTCTACATAACCAGTCACTGTAAAAATAGTGGGAAAATTTTGTAAAAAGTTTTGTAACAAATTAACTTACACATTGTCACTTTTCCTCCAAACCTCACAACCAAAGCTAGATTGAATGGTGTTTAATGCCTCTTTTGCAGTATCTCAGTGACATCATGATGTGCACATAACCATGTATTCTTGTAGTTTCTCCTATAAATACTACCACAGTATCCTTTTCGAGCCTCCAGTTGCTCTACGAAATAGATTTACAATTATCCACCAGTTGGAGGGATGCAAATGTCAGAAGGGATATTAGCCCTGACTGCTGATCAAACCAGGGACCTCATGATTGAAAGTTTGATGTTGCTACCAACTGCCCTATAGCCTCAGCAAACTACTGCTTGTTTTAAGCTGTAATTCCGGGGCTTTGGAAGAAAAACAGCAACATATGTAGCTGCAATATTATTTTAAGGTAGTCCACCCCTAATGAGATTCAAGGGGCTTTGCAATTATTCCAACAATGTCCTAAATATTCACAGGTGGAACGATCCTCTGTTGAATGTTTATGATGTCGCCAGAAAAGATTGAGAAATGTAACGAGTGTTAAACAACATAGCATTAAATTTTCTTGACTTGGTGTGAATCTCATTGGGGGGGGGGGGGGGGGGGGGGTACTACCTGGGTTCAAAATACTCTATTTCAGTTCCTGAATATTTTTTTTTTAATTTTAAATAAAAACTTCAATTAAACTTACTGAATAATCTTTCCCTCTTCTTCTGGGGTTTGAGGTTTAAGCCCTAGTACAACATGACATATCTGAAATACAAGATAGTTTCAATTTACCCTTTCCAAAACAAGACATAAGATGCTTTCTTTAGAGTGAGATTTTTTAAGATATCTTAACCCATTACCAATCAGTGACACTTTTTGACTCCCCATAAGATAATGGCTTTGGAAATTATAGTGGAAAATGAAGAAATTGCTTGTCACAAGCAATTTCTTCATTTCCAACAATATTTTCTACAGAAAAAGACCAAAAAATGTAAAATTTCATTCAGTTTCAATTGTTGTCTGCAACATCTTTGAATTTGGAGGAGTCTATAAATTTGCCGTTTGGTAAAGGGCTAACACGTTTTAGATAAGGCATTTTTCAAGAGAGAGATTCTGACAGAGGTGTTCCAAATGAACAATCCTGTATACAAATGTATTTGTATTTTGTATACATCTGTAGCATTTTTATTAGCACTTGTGCGTTTATGTATTTCTTGGGCCTCTGCTAATGTTTAAGACCTCAATGTTTATGCCTCAAAAATGTGAATTAACCCTGTACTCACCAAATTATTAATTGAATACTAACCTGACTAAGAAGATCTAAGAAATCATCACATAAAGCATTGTTAACTGACTAGATATTCTTCTAATGTTATATGACCTTACTGGATAATGGCCTCGGAAAACATAGTGGAAAATGAAGAAATTGCTTGTGACAAGCAATTTCTTCATTTACCACTATGTTTTCTACCACAAAAATGTAAAACATACTAACCTGACTAAGTAGATCTAAAAAATCATCACATAAAGCATTGTTTACCGTCCAGACTAGATATTCTTCCAATGTAATGTGACCATCCTGAAATACATAATGTGATATAAGCAATATTTTCTTTTCCTATGATGTTTTGTACCTTTTCTGGCTGAAGATATTCAAAGAAAGCCCTAACAAAGTTTGTGTAAGGATCATCATTAAACCAACCCTTCCTACACAGAAATTTGGCATGGTCCTATTTAAAAGCTGTCACAGAAGACAAAATGGGTACTAATAGGAGTAAGATTTATGTGCAATGTAGCACAACATTGCAATTGATGCAACAGTAGAAGTATCCATAATCAGCATAACATAAGCTAACATTTGCCAAATATCGGTGGAAAGCATACAATTATTCCATTGATAAAAACTCTTTTTTATGTCTGGTAAAATATTTCTTTTCCAGTTTATACTTTGATAACATTAGTTCTACTTCCATGAACTGAATCATGACTAGACAAAATCTCCTTTGCTATTGTTATTCGATCCAGTTTAAGGTCCAAGATAAGGTCATTCACCAAATATTCAGGTGACTTATTTTCTAAACCCCATTACCATATGACAATTTTTTTTACAATTGTCCAAACTCCAATATACTGCAATCAACAATTTCCATTTTTTGTCTTTTGGATAGAAAACATTGTGGAAAATGAAGAAATTGCTTGTCACAAGCAATTTCTTCATTTCCCACAATGTCTTCAAAGGTTTTTTTTTTATCTTCTGAGGCCTGAAAAAGCATTATTATGTGGAAATGGGTTGATTTAATGTCTTTTCTTTTAAATTTGATAATATCAGGTCCACTTACATGATCTGAATCATGACTTGACAAAATCTCCTTTGCTACAGTTGAAGGGTCCAGTTTAAGGTAGGAGTCATTCACCAAATCTTCCGGTGACTTATTTTCCATCCGTAACGCCACCAGGCAGTCGACCATTGTCTGTAGATCCCGCTCTGACAGCTTACCATCAAAATCTGTGTCAAAGATCTTGAAACAAACTGAAAAACAGGGAAAGTATGTGACTAATTAGTTATTTGAGTTTCTGAGATAAAATGTTACCACTCCAGATGGTAAGATTTTAGACAGGTCAAAATTCAATGATGTTGCAGATTACACTTTCAAAGGAGAAACAAAGACAAATCAAATGAAACAAGAACTACCACGGAACCGACTAGTATCTTGCAGGCGCCTTGTTTAAACATTAATCAAATTGTCTCACTCGAAAGACCTCCAAAAGCAAAGAAATTTCTTGGTGCTAATCTCCATGTTACAATTATTGTTCAGGTAATAATTTTTCATCAAAATCAGTCAAGCCATTTTAGTTGGACTTACGAGAAAGGTAGAAGGACAGCCAGACAGATGGATGGACAGACAAGGTGATTCCTGTATACCTCAAAACAGTTTTCAGACAGACAAACAGACAGATGGATGGACGGACGGATGGACAGACACCAGTAAAACAATATGCCCTGATCTTTCTATAAGGTGGAATTAACAGATTCCATTGGCTAAGGGTTTAAGGAATCAGACATAAGGACAGACGGATATATCTTTAGATACCAGATAAAGAAAGATTACTCACATTTTTGTCTCTCCATAGTTGGCCCTCTACAGCATGCCGATATACCAAATGCAATCTCCTTAAAGTCGACACTGTTGCTTTCCAACAAAAACCTGGTAAGCGCAGCTTGTTTTAAGCTGCAGTTACTAGGTTTTCATTGAAAAGCAGCAATATAAAACCTACAGTACATCACAAGGCTACTCACATTTTTGTCTCTCCATGGTTGGCCCTCTACAGCATGCCAATATACATTAAACAAACTCCTTAATGTCAAAATTTCCGTTATGTTGAACAGACAGACAGAAGGACAGAAGGATATATCTTAAGATACCAGATAAAGAAAGATTACTCACATTTTTGTCTCTCCATGGTTGGCCCTCTACAGCATGCCAATATACATTAAACAAACTCCTTAATGTCAAAATTTCCGTTATGTTGAGCAGACAGACAGAAGAACAGAAGGATATATCTTAAGATACCAGATAAAGAAAGATTACTTACATTTTTGTCTCTCCATGGTTGGCCCTCTACAGCATGCTGATATACCACAGGCAATCTCCTTAAAATCTATATGATTATCTCTGTTCTCATCAAATACACTGAACAATGCTGAAAGATAATATGGCAAATGTACCTAAAGTACAGAAGTCGCAGGTTTTAAAACATTTTGCTTTTATCTTCTGTTTATACTTTATTATTGTAAAGAAGACAAACTACTAATGTTGAAAGGAAGATAACCACATACTGGTAAGTAACACAATTTGGCACAACAAGAGCTGTCCGAAGACAGCGCGCTCAACTTTCTAAGTTGCTTATTATAAAGGGGGCATAACTCCAAATATAGTGGAGCCAGGGTCATGGGCCCTAGTAGTAAGGTAGAGGGTGTGATGGTGAATAAGTATTCCAAGTTTGGGTTAAATCCCTTTGATAGTATGGAAGTTATTGATGTTTGAAAAAACTTTAACCTTTGTTGCAATACCAACTCCGACCCTGACGCTGACGCCCGGGTGACAGTATAAGCTCTCATTTTCTTCGAAAAGTCCAGCTAAAAATGGTTGCAAAGAATGCAGTTTTATAGATATTACTGACATTTCCCATTTTTACACCTAACAGATTCACGGGTGGGCATCAGGGGAGCTACCTCGAAAATGTGTTAACGTAAATTTGTTCCCACACCACATCCGGTAACTGTCGAGGTAGTGGAAATCCCCATATTTTGACAAACGGACAAAGGTGAGCTCTCGCTTTTATTTGTTTTTTCTATAAAAGAGCGCATTAGTTAAATATCTGGCGATGCAGTGCAATGCTACAATGTTTTAGCAATGCATGAAGACCGAAAACCCCATTAAAAAGTGGAAAATAAGAGTAGGACGATATTAATTCCAGGACTGATGGATTGCATTTTCGCCCTGTGTTGACATATCGGCAGGCATCTCGAGGCAGATATTGTACTTTATTTTCAGTTTCTGACCACCATCACACGTTTTGATACAACATGTACTCAAATTGACTACAATGCCGCAAAAAATTCAGATGTTCTGGTCTCCGGAACAGATTACCTGCCCAAAAACTCATTCGTGTTGTTCCCAGACCATCGAGGTAGCGGTAATCTAGCGAGATAGTTCCCACGCGTCCCAAACATATAGCCGTCTGATATATTGATGTGTTGATACACTTTAATGATTCTGGGCAGCGACCTAATTGCTAGTTGGCGAAAATCAGTTCCGCTAGTCACAGAACTGTGATGCACGTGCAATATCTAATGATAGCAGATTTTTTTAGAACTTATGAAACAATGAGCAGGAACTGCCGCTGTCACAACATAAATCCCAACATGAAACCCAAGTGGGAAACAACAAAAAATACATTTAAGGTATATGACCCATCATTAAAAACACCACTGTCTAGCAATGGGACATGCATCAAATTACACACACTTGTAAATACACTTCAAGTAAGTTGATTCACCGTGCCGGATTTAAGATTATGCTTCAAGAAGAAAATAATTTACAAATATCTTTTTACTCTATATTCATATACAAGGGAGGTAATTTATAACATTTTGCCAAATATTTCCATAATTATGCATTAATTAAAAATTCTTAACCGTTCAAAATGCTTATGTTTGTATTTGGAATGGAAATATAACACAGTTTAGGATTTACTGGCACTTTTCAAATTTCGTGCCAGTCTTTTCCCTGGAGAATTTCGTCTAAAACGTCACCAAAAGTATTGGAATCTGTCCACCAATCAAACAAATTTGAATCGATGGTCAAACTTTTAAGTAGAACACGAATATGACATTTTCTTGTGCATTTCTATAGAAACTATTGGTATTCCTAAATGATTGGGTATAATGCTTCAGGCGGTATTGGACACTGTTTTCCATAGCTTAGACCCTTGCTATTCTATGCCGTGAAAGTAAACAATATCGGAAAAAACAGAATTCGAAAAGCGTAGACCTACGTCACAGAGTAACATGAAAAATATTAACACAAATACAGATTTTTCATTAATATTTCTAACGGTAAACCACTGACAAAGGTCTACGCTATTTAAATTGTATCTATATAATAATTCTCTAATCAGAAAGACACGAAAATGATCATATGCTAGACATATCAGGCCCCGGTTTCTCGAAAAAAAAAGGAAACAATAAGTACGTTCTCAGACTCATATATGAGCAGCGTATTCAAATCACACGAAATCCACGTGAACTAAATCGAATACCCTTCAACGTTGGAGAATATTCGATTGAAGTTGAGCATGTACTCATGAGTATGTATTAAAGGTTTTTCGAGAAACAAGGGCCAGATTTACTGGCAACTTTACACTGACGCTGAGTATATATACTGCTATGCTGCCGAGAATGGAATGATATAGTGGCAAAGGTTTTGCAGCTTGTTTTTAAACTTGATGAGCCGCGGCCATGGTGCAGTTGGTGGCGCATCTGCCTCTCATTCGAGAGGTCCCAGGTTCGATACCCTGCCGCGGCAAATACCCTTACTGACAATAATATCATCCATCAGTGGTTTGATATCATGAACCTATGTGGGGGAGCAGCTGGGGTCTCGGTAAGGGTGTTGTGGTAATACTGGTATGAGAAACGCCAGGAATCCATGGTTATAGGTGCTCCAGCCGCCGCGATATGACCCTGGTAGTTGAAAACGGCGTAAACCCCAATAAACTCAAACTCAATTAAACTTGATGATTTTTGCGGCACAAAAATACTGTTTTATTAATTTTAGTTTATTTGTTTTTTGCAGATGTATGTCTTCAAAGGCAGGACAAGAAAGGGGCTTATATGCCTATTATCGTACAGAAAGTGCAGATATCCTACATATAGCCATTCAAAATTTCATTCTGTTAAACTTTCAAAACCGTTAAAGAGCAATACGCCATGTCTATACAAAACTGGTGGAAGCAACCCGTCTAAACATAAGATGAAACGAAAATTAAACAGTACAATAAAAGCAAGGACTCCATTTAAATCACCATTATTGAAGAAAGCTAGGACTGTGTCTCTAACGAAAATACTTTATGTTTTCATGTTGTCACCTATATCAAAGCTTTAAATCAGAACACCACGAATATCTAATCAACCAAATAACAAACTGCTTTTGTTTTGCCTATGTAAACGCGTGGGAACTATCTCGCTAGATTACCGCTACCTCGATGGTCTGGGAACCACACGAATGAGCTTTTTTGGCAGGTAATCAGTTCAGGAGACAAGAACATCTGGATTTTTGCGTCATGGTAGTCAATTTGACTACGTGTTGCATCAAAACATGTGATAGTGGTCAGAAACTGAAAATAAAGTACAATATTTGCCTCGAGATGCCCGCCGATATGTCAACACAGGGCGAAAATACAATCCACCAGTCCTAGAATTAATGTCGCCCTGCTCTTATTTTCTACTATTTAATGGGGGTTTTGGTCTTCATGCATTGCTAAAACATAGTAGCATTGCACTGCATCGCCAGATTTTTAAGTAATGCGCTCTTTGAGAGAAAAAAACATAAAAGCGAGAGCTCACCTTTGTCCGTTTGTCAAAATACGGGGATTTCCACTACCTCGACAGTTACCGGATGTGGCGTGGGAACAAATTTACGTTAACACATTTTCGAGGTAGCTCCCCTGATGCCCACCCGTGAGATTAGATTGCCAATCTCAAACACTGAAATCTTTAACTGTGGAGAGAGAATTAACCATGTCAGTATTAGAGGTTGTTGGAGACAAGCGATTGAATTATAATTTTGATTTACCTATCTAAATTTTGATTGACAGGCGCAATAAGATATTTTGCAGTATTTTGGGCATTTATATATTCTGCTATAGATCTATTTCAAGAATAATGGTATGTATATTGTTGTATACATATGCTGTCAACATATTTTTTTCTTTTGCCAGTTTTTCTTTTTAACAAATAACCATTGAACTCACCTTCACACAACGTTTCTGGAATGGTCGGACAGACGAGAGATTTGAAAGTTTCCTGATCAAATCTCCCAGTCTTGGATTGAGCCTTTAATGTCCAGTATCTTTTCTCTAACTCACTAATGTCTGACTCTTCCACTGTAATGAGTAGAATAAATATTTACAAGAAAATATTGAGACAAAAGGAGGAAATGCCAGTCTTGGATTGAGCCTTTAATGTCCAGTATCTTTTCTCTAACTCACTAATGTCCGACTCCTCCACTGTAATGAGTAAAATGAAATTTGATATTCACAAATATTACATTTTTGACTAGCCAAATTTGAAAGGGGTTGCAGACGACATCATTCTTGTTGATAAAGATAGGATGAGTGTAAAATGAAGCCCAAGAAAATAATGAGGCAAAAGGAGAAAATGCTTATTATCAGCATTTTCTCCTTTTGCCTCAATCTTTTTCCCAAAACTTTTCTGTTAGCGACAACAAAACCAGGTGAAAAGGGGTTTATAAACATTCATTTATTTCATGTACAAATATAGAAAGATTCAGAGTGATGTTGGTTTGTGTTCAACCCTTTCCCAAATGGCAAATATTAGGACTGTCCCAATTCAAAGCAGATGCAGATTACAAAACAGATCTTAATACCTGTAGATAAGATATGTGTAACTTAAAGCACAGAAAATATTGAGACAAAAGAAGAAAATGCTGATCATCAGTCTTTCCCATTAGAGAGTTTCAGCAAATCAACTAAAGAATTTATTGAATTCTTAAAGTTTGCAAGGTGCTCATGTTAAAGGAACTACATGTATTAATGTATTAGCTTTGCCATTTTTTCTCAAGCTCAGTCATCGTAGCCAGTTTACTTGACTGATTGAATAATTGAATGGGATTTAATGGTCATATTATAGCAGCTGGAGCACCTAAACATAGATTCCCATTGTTTCCCTTGCCAATACTACCCCCAACATCCTTTCCAAACCCCCAGCTGAGGCCTTACACAACTTTATGATTATCCAACCATTGAGCGGAGACAAATATAAGGAAGGACTTTGCCATGGCGAGGAATCGAATCTGGGTCCTCAAGAGTGAGAGTCCGATGCCCTACCAACTGCACTAGGGCCATGGCACTGTTTTCCTGAAATTGAAAACTTCCATACTTATTTAACTGTTTCCCTTCATTTCCCATTTTTTGTGAACTATCATAAACTATATACTTACAGTGTGTGACACCCGCCAAAGTCTGATAAAAAGTGGGCGTGTCTGTATCACTTGAGAGAGAGAACGCTATTGGTTCAGTCAGCAGCCATTTTGTTACTATCACCTATGCATTAGTTTGAATAATGATCATCTGGTAATGGTCATTTGAAAAAAAAAAGTTAAAACCCGATTTATATACTCACAGTGTGTGACACCAGCCAGAGTCTGATAAAAAGTGGGCGTGTCTGTATCACTTGAGAGAGAGAACGCTATTGGTTCAGTCAGCAGCCATTTTGTTACCATGGTAGCGTCCGGGTGACTGTATAGCCACGCCCTAAACTGGTCAAAATTGATCTGGTCAGTCTGAAATGGATTTGAAGATACAATAAATCATTAAGTCTAGATATCAAGTTGACTTAACCCATTCCTACATAATGATGCTTTTTACGTCCCACAACATGGTTTCTAAACGCTTTGGAAAAGATTGTAGAAAATGAAGAAATGGCTTGGGACAAACACTTACCTCATTTCCCACAATGATTTCTACCAAGAAAGAACATCTGAAATTGTCGCCTGCAGCACCTTTGAATTTGGACAAGTCTATTATTATGTGGTCTAGTAATGGGTTAACCCTTTCCCAAACCTTGTTTTGACTTCCCCATTAGAAATGACTTTGGGAAACATTGAGACAAAAGAAGAAAATGCTGATATTCAGCATTTTCTCCTTTTGCCTCAATATTTTCTGAGCCATAATATACAAAATTTCCATGTCAATTTAGACCAATTTTGTCCTCTGAAGCAGCTTTCAAATTGGAAAAGTCTAAATTTTGGCTGTTTGGGAAAGGGTTAAGTCTAGAAATCAAGAAACTTGAAGATCAGCATGTATCAAAGAAATTTGATTTAGAGCCCAGAAACAGATTTTAAACTTTTGACCATTGACCTATGTGACCCCATACGCAATAAGGGCACATTTTTGGGTCAAAGGCAACAATACTGTAAATTTCATGATCCTAGGTCACATGGTTCTTGAGTTACATCATGCAACTGAAAGTGTATGGATAGATGGACAGACCAATGAATGGATTGACAGACATGGTGAGATCAAAATGCCCCCCTCTACTTAATAGGAGGGGGTAAAACTAGTGAAGGTTTACAAGATCATTCTATAAAAAATTTTGCAGATGAAAAGGTGCATGTCCCCCTCTACTATGTACCAGGGGGCAAAACTAGTGAAGGTTTACAAGATCATTCTATAAAAAATTTTGCAGATGAAAAGGTGCATGTCCCCCTCTACTATGTACCAGGGGGCAAAACTAGTGAAGGTTTACAAGATCATTCTATAAAAAATTTTGCAGATGAAATGGTGCATGTCCCCCTCTACTATGTACCAGGGGGTAAAACTAGTGAAGGTTTACAAGATCATTCTATAAAAAATTTTGCAGATGAAATGGTGCATGTCCCCCTCTACTATGTACCAGGGGGTAAAACTAGTGAAGGTTTACAAGATCATTCTATAAAAAAATTTGCAGATGAAAAGGTGCATGTCCCCCTCTACTATGTACCAGGGGGTAAAACTAGTGAAGGTTTACAAGATCATTCTATAAAAAATTTTGCAGATGAAATGGTGCATGTCCCCCTCGACTATGTACCAGGGGGTAAAACTAGTGAAGGTTTACAAGATCATTCTATAAAAAATTTTGCAGATGAAATGGTGCATGTCCCCCTCTACTATGTACCAGGGGGTAATACTAGAGAAGGTTTACAAGATCATTCTCTAACTAATTTTTGCCAATGAAATGGAGTACCATAACTAATAGCACTCAACATTTTTTTACAATATTTACCATAGCGAACAACTCTGATAAAGAACCAGGGACTTGATCCTCTGTGGCTAGTATCTTTCTGTCCATATCATCTTTCTGTATATAACTGAAGGAGTCATCTGCATACATCCCATAGATTACTGTAAATATAGTAAATAGTCCATCAAAATATAATTTGTGTGTTTATAACAGAGAACAACTCTGATAAAGAACCAGGGACTTGATCCTCTGTGGCCAGTATCTTTCTGTCCATATCATCCTTCTGTATGTAACTGAACGAGTCATCTGCATACATTCCATAGATTACTGAAAGTATAGTAAATAGTCCATTAAAATACAATTGGAATTTAGCTAAAATTAACCCCTCTCCCAACAAGATCAGGTATTGACGTCCTTGATAGAGTAAGTCTGAAAAAATATTGCGGCAAAAGAAGAAAATGCTGATGATCAGCATTTTCTCCTTTTGCCTCAATATTTTCTGTGCAGTTTCTGACACAATTCTACCTTCATCACAATCATCTTTGTTGTCTACACCACAATAAAATTTTGCGAACAACTCTGATAAAGAACCAGGGACTTGGTCCTCTGTGGCTAGTATTTTTCTGTCCGTATCATCTTTCTGTATGTAACTAAACGAGTCATCCGCATACATCCCATAGATTACTGTAAATATAGTAAATAGTCAATCAAAATACAATTTGAATTCAGTTAAGATTAATCCCTTTCCCAAACAAGACCTGGTGCTGACGTCCTTGATAGAATAAGTCTGAGAAAATATTGCGGCAAAAGAAGAAAATGCTGACGATCAGCATTTTCTCCTTTTGCCTCAATATTTTCAGTGCAGTTTCTGACACAATTCTACCTTCATCACAATAATCTTTGTTGTCTACACCACAATACAATTTGTGTATTTATCATAGCAAACAACTCTGATAAAGAACCAGAGACTTGATCCTCTGTAGCTAGTATCTTTCTGTCCATATCATCCTTCTGTATGTAACTGAACGAGTCATCTGCATACATCCCATAGATTACTGTAAATATAGTAAATAGTCTATCAAAATACAATTTGTGTATTTATCAAAGCAAACAACTCTGATAAAGAACCAGGGACTTGATCCTCTGTGGCTAGTATCTTTCTGTCCATATCATCCTTCTGTATGTAACTGAACGAGTCATCTGCATACATCCCATAGATTACTGTAAATATAGTAAATAGTCTATCAAAATACAATTTGTGTATTTATCAAAGCAAACCTGCCAGTAATACCCGAAAGGGGAGTTAGGCAGTATATATAGATAGATAGATAGAACAACTCTGATAAAGAACCAGGGACTTGATCTTCTGTAGCTAGTATCTTTCTGTCCATATCATCCTTCTGTATGTAACTGAACAAGTCATCTGCATACATCCCATAGATTACTGTAAATATAGTAAATAGTCCATCAAAATATAATTTGTGTGTTTATAACAGAGAACAACTCTGATAAAGAACCAGGGACTTGATCTTCTGTGGCTAGTATCTTTCTGTCCATATCATCCTTCTGTATGTAACTGAACAAGTCATCTGCATACATCCCATAGATTACTGTAAATATAGTAAATAGTCCATCAAAATATAATTTGTGTGTTTATAACAGAGAACAACTCTGATAAAGAACCAGGGACTTGATCCTCTGTGGCCAGTATCTTTCTGTCCATATCATCCTTCTGTATGTAACTGAACAAGTCATCTGCATACATTCCATAGATCACTGAAAATATATAAACCATATACAATCTAAATAAAATTGTAATTTTACTTAGAGTAGCAAATTGTAAGTGATTGAATGATAAACAGTGACATGAGTGAGACCACAGTTAATTTTCTTGCACCAAAATGCATGACAAGTGATTGCTTTATTGTTATACTCATAATAATTTATATGTACATTGTTGATAAACATCAATAGTTTTGTTCCAGGAAGAGCTGTCACAAATATTATCCCTTTCTCAAACCGTCAAATTCTATACCAATCCAATTTGAATGGATATACATGTACATAATGCGTCCCTTGACAGCCAGAAGTGGCTATCAGCAGTTAAATTTTAACTGCTGATAGCCACTTCTGGCTGTCAAGGGACGAATTATGACACAAAATTGATGTGGAAAGTATGTTGAAGCAAGGAAAATAATATTGAGGGAAGAGGAGACATCAGCAATTTCTTCATTTCTCTCCATGTCTTCCCATACTGTTTCTGCTAGGGACATGAATATCCGGCCTTGTTTGGGAAAGGGTTAAAGATTGTCTAGCAGAATACAAAGCCTCTAATTGTACAAACTTCCAGAAAACAAAGTCTAATACGTAGAACAAGAGAAACTAGAATCTATCCAATAATGGGTTACCCCTGAAAAATTCTGAAAGCAGCCTAATATTTGTTCAACCATTTACAAGATGACAATATTATTCTTGGTACATGTTGATATTTTCTGATGCCCCCTCCAAAGAATAAGTTGAGGAAAACATGGAAAATGCAGAATTTGCTTGCTACAAGCAATTTCTACATTTTCCATAATGTTTTCTATTCATACAAATTAATCTTTCATCATCTTGAAAATGCCATCTGCAACTTTTTCCAATTTGGACCGCCCTATACATTTGCTGTTTCTGGGAAAGGGTTTAAGATTGTCTAGCAGAATACAAAGCTTCTCATTGTACAAACTTCCAGACAACAAAGTCTAAATAGAACAAGAGAAACCAGAAGTTATCCAATATTGGGTTATCCTACTGAAAGTTTCTGAAAGCTTAATATTTGTTCAACCTATTATGAGATGACAACATTATTCTTGGTAAATGTTGATGTTGATTGACACTGCCAAAGAACAAGAGGACCAAGATGGTCCTATATCGCTCACCTTAGAGCACCCTGAGACATACTTTTTAGCAAACCTTTTAAATTTCTGAGGATTTTGAAAAAGAGTCATATGACAATGGTACACACTTAATTTCAAAGCATAATTTGGGAAAAGATTGTCAAAGATTTTTCACTATATCTGTATTTAAAATCAGAAAATCCACAATATATTGCTGAATTTCCATTGCACATAGACAAATCGAAGCATTAATTTTGGAAACAGGTCATTGGGCTATAATATTTAGAAACCATAGAACTTAACATATGCAACCAATCATTAGCACCAAAGAGCCAGAGGCTAAATTTGAAAAGTGCCATTAACCTTTACCCAAACAACAAAATTTTAGGGTGATCCACTTAAAAAACTGCCACAAATGACAATATAGATGTTATTAAAGAAAGGATTTGTGTAGAATATGGCATAGAAAATATTGAGACAAAAGGAGAAACTGCTGGTTATCAGCAGTTTCTTCTTTTGTTTCAATGTTTTCCCAAGCCATTTCTGTTAGGGACGTCAAAACCAGGTCTTGTTTGGGAAAGGGTTAAATCATAAACTGTGTTCTATTTCCAATCCAAATACAAACATAAGCATTTTGAACGGTTTAGAATTTTGAATTAATGCATAATTATGGAAATATTTGGCAAAAATGTTATAAATTACCTCCCTTTCATATGAAAATAGAGTTAAAAGATATTTGTAGATTATTTCCTTCTTGAAGCATAATCTTGAAATACGGCATGGCGAATCAACTTATTTGAAATGTATTTACAAGAGTGTGTAATTTGATACATGCCCCAATGCTAGAAAGTGGAGTTTTTAATGATGGGTCAAATACCTTAAAGTGACATTTCACGTTTATTTCTTTTTTTAACCCTTTCCCAAACAAGACCTGGTTTTGACGTCCCTAATAGATAAGGCTTGGGAAAACATTGAAACAAAAGAAGAAACTGCTGATAACCAGCAGTTTCTCCTTTTGCCTCAATATTTTCTGTGCCATATTTTACACAAATCCCATCTTAAATAACACCCATGTTGTCATTTGTGGCCGTTCTTGAAGTGGATCACCCTAAAATTTTTCCGTTTGGGAAAGGGTTAAAAGTATGTCTTGATGCAAAGATTGTTTAATCTAATGCGTAGAAATGTTATCAGTTTTTAAATTGTTATAAGCAAAAAATATGCCTTTAAAGTTGAGACAGAAATGACAAAATCTATATAATTCTGAACTGTTGTCCACAACAATTTGTTTAATTTTAGCACAAATTTATATATTTCTCGTAAACCGTTCAATATTTTGGCTTGAAATTTTCAGAATTTTCATAAAAAAACATGCTCTTTCAGATAGTATGAAAGTAAAATTTGTGTAGAAATAATTGTGAAATGTCACTTTAAGGTTTGGAAATTCTAAGACAATTCTAAACCTGTCCCCTTTTTTTCAAATCTAGAATACCTCATGGTAGAGCTTATTTTCAAAGCATAATGATATCTTGAACTATATGACAATATGACACACACAACTTATATGAACTTTTTTTCTGTACAAAATGCAAAGGCCTACAGCATAGGAATAATTTCAATAGTTCTAAAACAAGGCAAAAAAATTATCTTCAGGCCTTAAAAATTTGAAAAGATTGTCAAACATTGCCCTCTATCATTTATATGGAACCCACAACATAGGGGAAATATTCATTGAACAGTAAGGATTTGGTTATGGTTAAACCTTTTCCAAACAACACAACATAAGAGCAGACATAATTACAAGCTGCTGTAGATGATAAAACAGGTGTTGATAAAGACTGCATTCATGTATAAAAATGCAGAGAAAATGATGAGGCAAAATGAGACAACACAGGCTATCAAGTTATCAACATTTTCTTCTTTTACCATATCATTTACAAGCCTTTTCTGTTGGTGAGGCAAACCTGTGTTTGGTAGAGAAAGGGCATAATGCTTTCCCATACAGAAAGGTACAGACAGGAAATAGACTGTTCCAATTTGGAAGTTCAGAATACAAAATTGACAGCAGTACAAATAGGATTCGTTTTACAATAAACTTGCATATAAAATATTGAATAAAATAAAATATTGAGGTAAAAGGAGAATCAGCATTTTCTTCATTTGACTCATTAATTTCCAAAGCTTTTTCTAATAGGGACTTCAAAACAAGGTCTTTTCAGGAAAGGGTTAAAGTATTTAGATGATCCATAGATTGAGTAAACAAACTTGAGTGCCTCAGGGATACAGGTAAAAGAGGGTATAATGGCTTCAGAATCATAAAATATCTTTTTAATATTATAACACCCTATGTTGAGGGTATTCATTTGAATTCTTAAATCAAGACTACACAAATGAGTACCCATAACAAAGCAATTAGATTTTAAACATCAAATATAGAATGTTTTTACCTCCTTTTATCTGTAGCTCCATGCATTCTTTATCTGATATTATGATCTGCATAATCTGATTATAGACCCCATACTGTTATTTTAGGGATGAGATATGTGATAAGATCTACCTGGTCAAAACAATTCCTCACTTGAAAATTCCAGAACCAACAACATAGGGCTTCTTTCCTTGGAATGTGATGATTTTTAGTATTCTGTTAGAGGTTTATGAGATGTAAATTCATGCAAAATTTCAAGACTCTAGGCCAAATAGTCTTTGAGAAAACTGTGTTTCTGTGTGAAACTTTAAACCCCACAACATAGGGCCAATTTTTCTTTAAGCACAATAATTTGAAGTATTTTGGTAGAGGGCATTGAGACAATACTACATACAAAATTTCAAGACTCTAGACCTAATAGTTTGGGAGGAGAAGATTTTTTAGTAATTGTGGACAGACAGACGGACGGACGGACAGACGGACGACGGACGGTGAGCGATCACAATAGCTCACCCTCAGCACTTCGTGCTAAGGTGAGCTAAAAAGGTTTGAGAAAATCAGTTTGAAAAGCAAACAAATTGCAATTTCTACATGTTCCATAATGTTTTCTATTTACAGAAAGTCATATAATATTGACCTTGCATCATTTTGAAAATGTCGTCTTATATAACTTCTTTCAATTTGGACCTTCCTAAAAATTTGCTGTTTCGAGGAAAAGGTTTGTGTGGTCTAAAATGGAAGCAAGTGTACACAAAGAAGTTAGACATGAGATTAATCTAATATTTGGTAAGAACAAAGTCTAGGTTGAACACTGAAGGGCATCAAAAATGTCAATTCAATGATATTTGGGAATGGGCCTGATTTGCTAAATGTCGTATCAACTGCTACGGTCATACCCCTGCAAAAAAAGTTCAAGAAAACATTTCTAGTTCTAGAACTGTTCTGGAACGTTAAATAGTTCTAGAAGTGCCATTTAACATTCTAGGACAGTTCTTGAACTTACAGGAACTTTTCGCAGAGGTATTGTGGTGGCTGAAGCACCTAACCATGGATTCCGGGTATCTCTTTCATCAGTACCACATCAGTAACACCACAATATCCAAACCGAGCCTCCAGCTGCTCTTTCACATAGATGATTCACAGCCGTTGTTGGAACACAATTTTTGTCTGAAAGGATTTTTGCCAAGACCAGGTATGGTTTAGCCATGCATAAACTATTTTAGACTAGCTTATTTTTCAGACTGGTAAATAACCACCTAGCGTCAAATTGCACAGACAGAATCTCCATTTTCATACCAGCAAATATTGTTGCTTTTCTCCAAAAACCTTGTAACTGCAGCTTGGTTGAAGCAGCAGTTATGAACTTTTTGAAGGAAAGCAGTGATATAGCCCCTTGACCCAAGAAGTTTGATTTAATACCTTTCAAAACCATTTGTCGAGCTACAAGAACTAAAGCAGCATTTTTTCCTTTTCTGTCTATTATCTGGAAAGCTTTCTTGATTAACTTATGGGCATCAAAATTGGGCATTGCTTAGGAAAGAGTTAAAATTTCTGATTCTACAAAAAATGCTATTTTGTGTCTAGCTGCAGTCTTGCCAGACTTTCCAAAGTATTGAATGTTGACTGTTTTCTATAATTTGGCTGGGGTTGGCTGTTTTAGGCCATGATGCGGCAAATTGCTGTAGAATATTTCTACATCAAACCAAAACATTGAAATCTGATACAAATATTCAAATTACTAAAGCTTGAAAAGAAGCGGGAAGGCTTCAGTTTGCTCCAACAGTAAAGCTTTATTATCAGTATTCTCTTTTTTTGTCTCAATGTTTTCTCAATATAGGCTTTTCTGAAAGGAAAATCAAAACCAGGTCTTGTTTGGAAGATTAAATACATCTCAAAAGGAGATTTATTGTTTTCCCTAGAATCAATATATCTTTCGTCAATTACCACAAATAAGATTCCAATTTTCAAACAAATTTCTGGAAAATCCAACAAAATTAACCATGAAATATTGATCAAATGGCTAAATTTTGTATAGAAATCAATACAGTAAATCCTTGGCTATGTTCAACATTGTCATAACTATGGCTTGAATATGTTGAAGTTGTCGTTTTTGAATGTAAATGTTGACAAAAATCTTTAAAAGCTATATATTTTCACTCATGACAAATAAGCTATAAATCTAGTAATTGTGGGTTTAAATCCAGGTTTGACAGTTATCTAGTGTGAATAATTGGAGGATCAAATTTGATGTTACATTTATTTAAAAATAGTAAGCCAAAATGCTAAGAAAACATGGTTAGGTGAACCAGCTTCACACTAGAAATCTATCACTATAGATGATAAAAATATCCTCACCACACCATTAGTTCGCACAAGTGTTTTTGTCGAATCAAGGGCCATGACTTGGCACACTTGTGTCAAGTATGAAGCAAATCGGACAGTAACTGTAGGAGTTGTTCAGACAAGCATTTTTTCATCAAATCAGGAGCCATAACTCAGTATCAGTTCCATTTTCATTTGTGTCTTGCCCATCTTCAGGTCCTAAATGCACACTTGTGTTAAGTATGAAGCAAATGGGATAGTAACTGTAGCAGGAATTGTCCGGACAAACAATTTTTCATCAAATCAGGGGCTATAACTCAAAATGGATGGGTCCGATTTTTGTGATATTTGTGTCTTGCACATCTACAGGTCACGGTGAACACTTTTGCCAAGTATGAACTTAATCGGTCCATAAGTGTATGGGGAGTTGTCCGGATGTTCCCTGACAGACAAACCAACAAACAAACCAAACCCTCTAAAATTCGTTTGAGGGGGTATAAATATGAACTTTTAAAAGGAACCATGATGGATATTTCAGGCATCAGAGCAATATTGTGGCAGGCACTGTTTTCGTAGTTGCATGGTGTATCCCATTATTTAGGGCAAAAAAGAAATGATTTTCAATAAAAGGTTAACCTATCCGCATTTTTCTTTTGTTCTTTTTTTTCATCAATATTACCACCACCAGTCTTATGTGTCAATCAGTGAATCTAGTCTTTCAAGAATCTATTAGGGTCATAAGTTCAACCAATCATCATCAACCAAACATCACAGATTAACTAAAAGCAATTCTGTAGAGGGAGCATCAGATTCTCTTTCTTTAACCCATTGCCACATGATGATGCCTTTTGACGCCCATCCTGGAATTTCTCTCAACAGTACTACAACAATATCCAATCTGAGCTTCCACCAATGTCTCTCATCAATAGATGTGAATCTTATCATCGGTGTGACAGAGTAGCTGGATGCCCAGATTTTATATTGTTATAGTACTGGTGAGATAAATATCAGGAATCCATGGTCAGGTGCTCCAGCTTCCAGGATACGACCATAACAGTTTGAAGAGGTGTTGAACTCCAATCAATCAACCATTCTATTTTTCTCAATGTATTCCCAAGCAACCTTTTTCAGAGACATCTATAAATCAAGCATTGTTTGGGAAAGAATCACTAAAGTAATTCATTTCACAAATGATCTTTGTTTTGAGGATGCTTAGATATTTTTTCTCCCATATCTTGGGAACAGGTCCGTGAACCAGCAAATTGGAAAATTATGTTGCCTTGTCAAGCCTTTCTATAAATCTGGGATTATATTCTCCATTATTTTATATCTCCACTATGTTTGAAAACATTGTATCTACAGCTAAACCATTTCCAAAACAAGACCTGGTTTTGACGTCCCTACCAGAAATGTCTTGGGAAAACATTAAGACAAAAGAAGAAACTGCTGATAACCAGCAGTTTCTCCTTTTGTCTCAACATTTCCAAAGCTAAATTGTACACAAATTACATCTTAAACAAGGTTCATTTGTCATTTGCAGCAGCTTTTGAAATGGCAATTTTGAAAATTTGCTGTTTGGGAAAGGGTTAACCATTTCCCAAACTGCAAAAATTAGGGTGGTTAGATGCTGTAGATGACAAAATGAACGATGATGAAGATATAACTTCTGTAAAATATAGCACAGAAAATATTGAGGCAAAAGGAGAAAATGCTGGTTATTAGCATTTTCTTCTTTTGTCTAAATGTTTTCCCATTTATCTTCTAAAAGAGATGTCAAAACCAGGTCTTGTTCAGGTAAGGGTAAACTAAATTGTAGTTATAGCATTTTCTAATGTAACTTGAAATCATTGTCTGCCACATTTTATTTCCAAAGCTGTCTAGAATTTTGCCACTTGGTAATGGGTTAACATATGATTATCAGAAAAAGGGTCGAGATGGCTTTTGAGATTTACTGAAAAGTATGCTGAAAAGTCAAAAGCAACTCTTGAACTGAACTGTCAAGATATGAGGAAGTGATTGAAATTATAATTTAACCCATTAGCAAATGGCAAAGTTTTTGACTGTTGCAAATCTAAAGATGTTGCAGCCGACAATTTCATTTTAATCACACGTGACATATTTTGGTCTCTTCCACCCTAGAAAACACTGAGGAATGAGGAAATTGCTTTCCATAATGTTTTACAAAGCCTGTAGATCTACATTTAATGGGGCGTCAGACAGCGTCATTGTGGGGAGTGCTTATTCAACCTGTTTAGTTTGATTGATTGGAGTTAGTTTAACACCTCTTTCAACTGCTATGGTCATATCACAGCAGCTGGAGCACAGTCCTATCCATGGATTCCTTGTATTTTTCTCAACAGTACTATCACAAACTAATAATATCCAATCCAAGCCTCCAGATGCTCTCTCGCATAGATTATTCAAGCTCATTGGTGAGAGACAAACGCCTTTGTCAAATGTCAAAGTGGATATTGGCCAAGCAGGGGTTTGAACTCACGAACCCTGGATTGATAGACTAGCTCTGACGTTACCAATTGAGCATGGTTAAGTTTGAGCCAAGTCCTTTACAATTATGAAATGTAGAGGGAGCAATACACATCTATAACCCTGCCCCTCCTCCCAATTAAGATGAGGGCCCTTGATATTCTGTGTAAAAATATAGATTCTGGTAAAACATAAAAGAACGGTTTCAGTTCCTCTGCAATAATACTAGAAACACATTGCGCAATTTGAGCTTCAGAGCTTTATGAACATAAGTCTCCTGTTAACAATTCTACAAGATTGATTTGATAAGTGGTAAAGCTACGACAATCCAATATCATATCAGTTGGGCTCTGGAAAAGGTCCTTGACCCATTCCCACACAGTGACTCTTTTTGAAGTTTGTCAAGGAAAATACTTTGGAAAACATTGTGGCAAATGAAGAAATTGCTTGTCACAAGCAATTTCTTCATTTTCCACAATGTTTTCTACCCAAAATGCAAAGATTTTTATCAGCCTCTGTGTAAAATTATAGATTTCTGATAAAACATTAAAAGAATGGTTTCTGTTTTTCCACTATAATACCAGAGACACATTGTGCAATTTGAGCTTCAGAGCTTTATAAACATAAGTCTCCTGTTAACAATTTCTACAAGATCGATTTGATTAGCGGCCATTCCCACACATTGACATTTTTGAGGCCCCACATGATATGGGTTTGGAAAACATTTGTGGAAAATGAAGAAATTGCTTGTCACAAGCAATTTCTTCAATTCCCACAATGTTTTCTTCCCCAAAAGTTGTAAAATTCAAAGTTTTGTCACATCGAAAATGTTGTCTCCAACTTTTTTTCAATTTGCACATGCTTGAAATTTTGTAGTTTTGTAATGGGTTAAGATGAGGGAGAGGGGATTATCATTTTAGTTGAAAATCATTCTTTCTTCTGTCCTGGCTAATATTCTGTGTACAAATATAGATTTCTGATAAAACATAAAAGAATGTTTCTGGTTTCAGATTGTCTGCTATAATAATACTAGAAACACATTGTGCAATTTGAGATTCTGAGCTTTATGAACATCAGGGGTGTAGCTGGGCCTTAATTGAAGAGTAGGCCTTTGCTAGGGGTATCCGTGGGCAATACCAGACAGTATCTAGGCCTACTTTCAGTTTGTGACGGACTGGATATTACCCCCCCCCCCCTTTTTAGTTTTAATGCATTTTTGGAGTTTTCAAAAATATTGTTTTTGGAATCGAAGCGTAGGCCCGGGCCTACTGTGCCTATAGGGAGCTACGCCAATGAACATAAGTCTCCTGTTAACAGTTCTATAAGATTGATTTTATTTTTGGTAAAGCTACAAGAATCTAATTTCATAAATTTTGAGCTCTGGAAAAGGGTCCTTGACCCATTACCAGACAACAACATTTTAGACTAGTCCAATTTGAACTAGAAGACCAGAAGGTCTTGAGTCGCTCCACAGGCCTGAATTTCATGTAATATTTAATCCAAGTTTTGATTAGATTGTTCAATGCTTGTGTTTCATAGAGCTAAAAGAAAGTAACAAAACTAGATTGTTCAAAATGTGTGGTTCTTGAAGCAAAGAAAGTAAAATTACATGTTTGCCATTTGAGAAAGGGTAAAAGGAAATGGGAGAACATTCTAGCTTAGGATGTCACATTATTAGTAATTAAAATTTTCCTTCTTTCCAGCAGATATAAATTAACAGAACATTGATTACTCCAAAATATTTCATATTTCTAAAAATAGATTTTGAGCTAAAAATAGATTCTGGGAAAAACCCTTTTCCAAAAATGATGCAAATGGCTCTCAAACCTGAATTTCTTGTAATATCAAGTACATGTTTTCACTAGATTTTTCAATATGTGTTGCTCTTAAAGCAATTACAAAGTAACTAGAAAGCTGAAAATACATTCATATAAGATCAATTAGTTACCAAGCTTTGCAACAGTCTTTATTAGAGAGAGTTTGGCTGTTAGAGTGAAAAAAAAAGTCACAATTAGCAATTTTGTTAATAGATTGAAAGGCATATAACTGATGATTTTATATTCCTATCTAGCTAAGAATTACACTAAAGCAAGATCCTAACTTCACCTACATCTTGTTTAAGTTTTGACCTGATTATTCAATATTTGTGGGTGTAAAGAGTGTAAAATCAAAGTTGAAAACAACAATTTTGTCAAATTCAAGGGCAGATAAATCATGATTTAAGATTCATATGAAGCTGAAAATTACACATACACAAGATCTTATGGCCAGTAAGATAATGTGAAAGTTTTATGTTGATTGGTGGATATTTATGGTTGTTTGAGTAAAAATAAGGTAAAAAATGATATTTTTGCCAATTTCAAGGGCACATAACTCAAGACGTAATATTCAGATCAAGCTGAAAATTGCACTCAGGCAAGATCTTATCAGCACCAACATTCTGACCAAGTTTTGTTTTGATTGATCAATAGTGGCTAGAGTGAAAACAAGTGAAAACAGCCATTTTTTAATTCAAGGGCAGATAACTCCAGACTTTATGGTTCAATCAGAATTAATTGAAGGAATCTGATAGAGGACCACCTAAGGATCATTCCTGTGAAGTTTGATTGAAATCCATCAAGTAGTTTCTGAGGAGAAGATTTTTAAAGAAAAAGTTGACGACCGGACGCACGCACGCACGCACGACGGACACAACGCCATAACAATAGCCCGCTGGCCTGAAGGCCAGTGGAGCTAAAAATGTTACAGACGACAATTTCAAGTGATCAAATTTTTCTTCTTTTGGTATTTCTATATATAGCAATTTCTTCATTTTCCCCCCAACATCCCCCCCCCCCAAAAAAAAAAAATACTTTGGAAAATATTGAAATTGTTTTTGACAAGCAATTTTATTATTATCCATAATGCTTTCTAACTGGAAATATGATTGAATCCTTTTCCAAATGTTAAATTTTTAGACTGGTCAAAATTGAAGGAAATGCAAACATCAAAATTGATGCTTACTTATGTAGAAAATCTCCAGCTTATAGCTTAGATTTAAAACCTTGGAAAAGAAATCCAATCTCTTTCAACAACCATTTTGTCGTATGCAACAGCTTATGAACAGACCAGTCTAATACAGTGTTATTTGGAAAAGGTCTAGAAATGATATGGTTTTGATGTCCTTGGTATAAATGGCTTGGCAAAACATTGAGACAAAAGGAACTAGACAGCCCTGGCGGCCTGGACGCGCTCCACAGGCCTGATTGTTTGTCTTGTTGAATGCAATTTCAAAGGTTCAGGCTGCGCAAATAAGCAAATGCATGACCAAGCTGAAAAGAACAAGCAAGTATGATTGTATGGTCAGTAATATTCTGTGAAAGTTCTGTATTGACTAATTTTAAAATACTAATGGTTGCAAAAGTATAAATAAAGCCGAAAATAGCAATTTACTCATGATGTAAAATTCAGATCAAGCTGAAAATTATACCAAGGCAAGATCTCATAATCACCAACATTCTGTTTTAGTTTTGTCTTGATTGGTCAATATTTGTAGTTGTTAGAGTGAAAACAATGACAAAATAGAGCTGAAAATGGCAATTTTGTCAATTTCAAGGGCACATAACTCATGATATAAAATTCAGATCAAGCTGAAAATTATACCAAAGCAAGATCTTATGGTCACCAACATTCGGTACAAGTTTTGTCTTGATTGGTCAATATTTGTAGTTGCTAGAGTGAAAACAATGTCAAAATAGAGCCGAAATGGCAATTTTGACAATTTCAAGGGCACTTAACTCATGATGTAAAATTCAGATCCAACTGAAAATTATACCAAAGCAAGATGTTATGGTCACCAACATTCTGTACAAGTTTTGTCTTGATTTATCAATATTTGTAGATTTTAGAGTAAAAATAAAGTCAAAACCAGCTATTTTTGACATTCAAGGGCAGATAACTCAGGTTATTCTAATTCAATCCAAATTCTTTGAAGGAATCTGAGAGAGGGTCACCCAAGGATCATTCCTGTGAAGTTTGGTTGAAATCCATCCATTAGTTTCTGAGAAGAAGATTTTTAAAGAAAAAGTTTACAGACGGACGGACGAACGGACGCACTCACGACGGACACACCGCCATGACAATAGCCCGTTGGCCTGACGGCCAGTGGAGCTTAAAACTGCTGATGACAAGCAGTTTCCCCTTTTGCAATGTTTTCTATGCTATATTTTACAAAAATTCATTTTTTTTTCAACATCAATAATTTTATTGTTGTCTGAATTAGCTTTTGGAATGGATCATCCTAATTTTATGCCATTTGGGAAAGGGTTAAGGCTTCAAAATAAACGATTCGTCAGTGTTTTTGCAAAACCTCATAACTCCAACTTAATTAATTCTGGAGTTACAAGGTTTTGCAATAACACCAAAGATTTATGTCAGGGACATTTTGTGCAATTTGAGCCACCCAGCTTTATGAATTTCTGTCTAATATTTACTAAGATCGATTCCCAAGGCTACACGATAGATGATGAAACCAAGTTAATAGGAATAATTGGTTTATTATTGGTTTTATCTGAATCCCGGATGCTTGTCATATTAGGAAAATTCAAACCTTTCCCATACATTGACGCTTTTTGACACCCCTCAAGGAAAATTATTGGGAAAACATTGTGGAAAATGAAGAAATTGCTTGCTTGTCACAAGCAATTTCTTCATTTTCCACAATATTTTCTCATCCAAAATGCAAAGAATTTTAAAATTTGTCAACTTAAAAGTGTCGTCTACAGTACCTTTCAAATTCTAAACTTTGATATCTGGTAATGGGTTAAACCTTTCCTAAATCCCAACCAGGGGTGGGTTTGACCGCTCCAATGAACAAGAATTGTCCGCGGACAATAAAGCTCGCCCAAACGAGAGCTTGTCACAAAGAAAAGTCATTTCCTAGGTCAAGGTAAAAAGGTCATGGCCCAAAATAAAATTTTGTAAAAGTAGGTCAAGCTCCATGGTCAAGGTCACAAGGTCACAGGTCATGGTCAAATGTGAACTGTTTTGGAATGAGGTGTCCGTGTGTGAAATATCAAGGCTGTAGGTGTAAAAGGACATGAGTTATAGGCCAAGTTAAAGTTTTTTAAAAGTACAGTCAAACTTCAGTTTCTCGAACACCCACGGGACCCCTTTATTTGTTCGAAATATCGGAAGTTTGACTCATCCAAAATTCGACATGAAGACATCGTATAGAAGGGGAAATGTGTTCCGTCCGAAAATAGGTTATATCCGACTTTTGGTACACTTAAACACTATGGAATATTCGCATGATGAACAAAAATGTTTTCACGAGAAGATATCTTTATTCGTGTAACTAAGGACATCTTTAATCACAAAGAATACATTTTCATATTATTAATCTTTCAAAATAATTTACATACATGATAGAATAAAAGCTATCTGCAGAACTCCTTCGTTTATACGATCTAGCTGCCTGCATTTGTGAATGCTGTAAGTGCAGCTCGGCTAAGCTGTAGTTACGATGTTTACGAATGTTAAAATCAGAATGAAGACCCAATCAATTAACTTTTGGTCGCAATTAAGACACAATCACGATACAATTAAAACCAACTAGAAGACCTGAAGGTCTTGAGTCGCTCCACAGGCCTTAATTTCATCTAATATTTAATCCAAGTTTTGATTAGATTGTTCAATGCTTGTGTTTCATAGAGCAAAAAGAAAGTTACAAAACTAGATTGTTCAGAATGTGTTGTTCTTGAAGCAAAGAAAGTAAAACTATATGTTTGCCATTTGAGAAAGGGTAAAAGGAAATGGGAGAATATTCCAGCTTAGGATGATAGAAGCAATTAAAATTTTCCTTCTTCTAAACAGATCTAAATCTAAATTGACAGACAATTGATTACTCCAATATATTTCATATTTCTAAAAATAGATTTTGAGCTAAAAATAGATTTGGGGAAAACCCTTTTCAAAAATTAATGCAAATGGCTATTCAAACATGAATTTCTACTACATGTAATATAAAGTCCAAGTTTTGACTAAAATTTTCAATACTTGTTGCTCTTAAAGCAATTATAAAGTTACTAGAAAGCTGAAAATACATTCACATAAGATCTATTGGTTACCAAGCTTTGTCTTTATTTGAGTGAGTTTGGCTGTTAGAGTGAAAACGAAGTCACAATTAGCAATTTTGTCAAATTGAAAGGCATATAACTGAGGATTTTATATCCCTATCTAGCTAAGAATCACACTAAAGCAAGATCTTAACTTCACCTACATCTTGTTTAAGTTTTGACCTGATTGTTCAATATTTGTGGATGTAAAGAGTCCAAAATCAAAGTCGAAAACAGCAATTTTGTCAAATTCAAGGGCAGATAAATCATGATTTAAGATTCCTATGAAGCTGAAAATTACACCAATGCAAGATCTTATGGCCAGTAAGATAACATGAAGGTTTTGTGATGATTGGTGGATATTCATGATTGTTTGAGTAAAAATAAGGTCAAAAATGGTAATTTTGCCAATTTCAAGGGCACATAACTCAAGACATAATATTCAGATCAAGCTGAAAATTGCACTCAGGCGAGATCTTATTAGCACCAACATTCTGACCAAGTTTTGTCTTGATTGATCAATATTTGTAGTTGCTAGAGTGAAAACAAAGTCAAAACAACCATTTTTTAATTCAAGGGCAGATAACTCCAGACTTTCTGGTTCAATCAGAATTAATTGAAGGAATCTGAAAGAGGACTACCTAAGGATCATTCCTGTGAAGTTTGATTGAAATCCATCCAGTAGTTTCTGAGGAGAAGATTTTTAAAGAAAAAGTTGACGACCAGACGGACGCACGCACGCACGACGGACACAGCGCCATGACAATAGCCCGCTGGCCTGAAGGCCAGTGGAGCTAATAATGGTGATTAAAGACTTATATTTTTCATGACAAGTGATAGTTACGCACAGATTTAATTGATAAACAAGAGGCTGTCAAAAAGAGATTATCCGGCGATATGTGTGAAAACAAACAATAGAAGTCAGGTAGATTTATTGGAAAACCCTTTGTTCGACTTTATGTGGTGAATTATATAGTAAATCAATGCACGGGACCGTAAAATGTGTTCGAAAGTTCGATCCTGAGGTGTGCGAGTTATCAGCGCTTGAAAATAAGGAATAAAGAACAAATTGTGTTGGGACCGAGATTCTATTTCGAATTTTCTGCGGTGTTCGAAGAGGCCCGTGCCCGAGAGATCGAGGTTTGACTGTAGGTCAAACTCCAAGGTCAAGGTACAAGGTTACCGTCAAATGTGAACCATGTTGGTAGATGTCCATGTGTGAAATATCAAGGCTGTAGGTGCAAAAGGACATGAGATATAGGCCAGGTGAAAATTTTTTAAAGGTGGGTCCTACTCCAAGGTCAAGGTCACCAGGTCCAAGGTCATGGTCAAATGTGAAAAGTGTTGGTAGGAGGTGTCATTGTGTGAAATATCAAGGCTGTAGGTGTAAAAGGACATGAGATAAAGGCCAGGTTAAAGTTTTTTTAAAAGTAGGTCAAACTTCAAGGTCAACAGGTCCAAGGTCATGGTCAAATATGAAAGGTCTTGGTGGGAGGTGTCCATATGTGAAATATGAAGGCTGTAGGTGTAAAAGGACATGAGCTATAGGCAAGGTTAAAGTCTTTTAAAAGTAGGTCAAACTCCAAGGTCAAGGTCACAAGGTCCATGGTCATGGTCAAATGTGAATATGTTGGTAGGAGGTGTCCATGTGTGAAATATCAAGGCTGTAGGTGTAAAAGGACATGAAATATCGGCCAGGTTAAAGTTTTTTAAAAGTAGGTCAAACTCCAAGGTCAAGGTCACAAGGTCCAAGGTCATGGTCAAATGTGAATGGTGTTGGTAGGAGGTGTCCATATGTGAAATATCAAGGCTGTAGGTGTAAAAAGACATGAGATATAGGCCAGGTTAAAGTTTTTTAAACGTAGGTCAAACTCCAAGGTCAAGGTCATGAGGTCAAAGGTCATGGTCAAATGTGAATGGTGTTGGTAGGAGGTGTCCATATGTGAAATATCAAGGCTGTATGTGCAATAGGGCATAAGATATAGGCCAGGTTAAAGTTTTTTTTAGGCCAGGTTAAAGTTTTTAAAGTAGGTCAAACTCCAAGATCAAGGTCACATGGTCAAAGGTCATGGTCTCAAATGAAAGGTCTTGGTGAGAGGTATCCACATGTGAGATATGAAGACTGTAGGTGTAATATGGCATGAGATATAGGCCAGGTTAAAGTTTTTTAAAACGGTCAAAAAGTGGGTCAAACTCCAAGGTCAAGGTCACAAGGTCAAAGGTCATGGTCTCAAATTAAAGGTCTTGGTTAGAGGTACCCACAGGTGAAATATGAAGGCTGTATCTCTAACAGGGCATGAGATATGGGCCAGGTTAAAGTTTTTGCGGACGCTGACGCCGACATCCAGGGGTATGACAATAGCTCTTCCGAGACTATCGTCCCGGGCGAGCTAAAAAGCTGGAGAAACTATTGTCACAAAAGAAGGAAATACTGATAACTAGCAATCTATTGGCTTCTTATTGGCAAACTATATATTTTACATTTACTCAAATTCGTAACTAGACAGCGTTGGTGGTCTGAAAGCGTTCCACAGGCCTGATTGTTTGTATTGTTGAATGCAATTTCAAAGGTTCAGGCTGCGCAAACAAGCAATTGCATGACCAAGTTGAAAATTACAAGCATGTAAGATCATACTATGGTCAGTAAGATTCTGTGAAAGTTCTGTAATGATTAGTAAATACTGGTGGTTGTAAAAGTGAAAATAAAGCCGAAAATGGCAATTTTGTCAACTTCAAGGGCAAATAACTCATGATGTAAAATTCAGATCAAGCTGATACCAAGGCAAGATCTTATAGTAACCAACATTCTGTCCTAGTTTTATCTTGATTTGTCAATATTTGTAGTTGCTAGAGTGAAAACAAAGTCAAAATAGAGCCGAACATGACAATTTTGTCAATTTCAAGGGCACATAACTCATGATGTAAATTGAGATCAAGCTGAAAATTATACCAAGGTAAAATCTTATAGTCAACATCATTCTGTCAAAGTTTTGAACTGTTTGGTGAATATTTGTAATTGCTAGAGTGAAAACTAAGTCAAAATAGAGCAGAAAATGACAATTTTGTCAATTTCAAGGGCACAAAACTCATAATAGAAAATTCAGATCAAGCTGAAAATTATACAGAGGCAAGATCTTATAGTCACCATCATTCTGTCAAAGTTTAGTCTTGATTATTCAATATTTGTAGATTTTGGAGTAAAACTAAAGTCAAAACCAGCTATTATATTCAAGGGCAGATAACTCAGGTCATTCTAATTCAATCCAAATGCTTTGAAGGAATCTGAGAGAGGGTCACCCAAGGATCATCCCTGTGAAGTTTGATTGAAATCCATCATGCAGTTTCTGAGAAGACTTTTAAAGAAAAAGTTTACAGACGCACGGACGCATGCACGCACGACGGACACACCGCCATGACAATAGCCCGCTGGTCTGACGGCCAGTGGAGCTAAAAAAATTTTTTTCTAATATTTCATTTTTAACCCTTGTCCCGTCAACTTTCAATTTTGTTTCAAACAAATCACAAATTTCAGAGACATTTCAATAACTTTATCTTAAGATTTTGCCACAATGATAGAGTAGAAAGCAAGCAGACAGTGTAGCCATAGATCAGACTGCACATCTATGCAGGCTGATCTAAGTCTATACTGCCTGCAAAAAAGCTTTAGTCACAATAGAAAATAATGTGACGCAAACAGCATGAGAAGGGTTATAAAACTTCATTGAAAACCATATCAAACAGCCCAGAAAGGTCACTTTAGTAAGAAACAGAGAAAATTTTTGGTTTTCTCAAACAATTTCTTATGGAAGTAAATTAAAAAGTTTGAAAAATGATAGCATTGTAAAAGTTTACTTGAGACATATTCTTAACAAAACAAAATTTCAGAAAATCATGATCACTGTTGAAACAGCTAAAGGAAATATTTCTAATATCTTTTTGTAATCTGGGGAACAGTAGCCTATATGAAACCATCAATAGAAACTCTTTGAATTACCAGACAGCAAAATTTTTGACTGCTCAAAATTCATAGATGTTGCAGATGGCAATTTCAAGTGAAAGAGTTTCCCTATGGAAAACATTGTGGAAAATGAAGAAATTGCTTGTGACAAACATTTTTTTCATTTTTCACATTGTTTTCTAACCCAAAACGGAAAGACTCCTTAAATTTCATCAACTTGAATTTGTTAATTGTCTGCAACACCTTTCAAATTTGAACAGTCCAAATTTTTTCCCTCTGGTGATGGGGTAAACAAGGTTTTCCAATGCCTTTAACTTGTGGGTGTCAAAAATAAATGTGTCATTGTGCAGGAATGGTTTAAAGAACTCATCAAATATACAGTATTATACACAGTGTAGCAAGAAAATATTGAGACAAAATGAGAAAATGCTGATCATCAGCACTTGTATCTGAATGTTTTCCCAAGCCCTTTTTACAGTCATGAAAACAAGGTCATGTTTATGAGAGAATAAAGTGAGGGGATATTGTCGTTGTAAATGCAAAACCTTGTATCTCCTTTTTGGAAAATTTTAAAGGGGAATCAAAAAAGTGTAATAACTTTTCCCGAACTGAAATGTTTTACTTGAAATTTGGACATATTGTTCATAAATAATGTATCATTGATACTGATTGGTCAAAATATCTCAAAACCTGCGAGAATTGTCCAAACTGGACACACAAGTTTGTACTTTGAAAATCACAAGAATTGACATACGAGGTTTTGCATTTACACCGACAATATTTTAAACATTAATTAGATCCTTTTCCATCTGACAGAAAAACAATTAGCACTAAAGGAGCAAACTGATTTGAAAATGTAACAAATCAATTTTTGTACACTACAAAATTAATACATGTTGCCTTTAGACTCTATAATTGAATTTTGACCTTTTCATTTCTAAAACCAGACCTGGTTTGACATTATACCATTGACAAAGGATTGGAAAACAATGAGAGAAAGAAAAAAATAATGAAAAGCAGTTTTATCTCCTTTTCCCTCATTGCTTTTGCATGCTATATAGCATACACATTTTCTGCATTTAGTGACAAATATTATCTGGCTGTCTTTATCACCTTTCGATTTGAAATGGTATAAAAATTTGTTGTTTAGGGAAAGTCACTTTTCCTTTCCTTACATTCCTGCAGCTATTACCACATAACTGTGATGCTTTTAGAATATTAGATGCATCACAAAAAATGCTTGGGAAAACATTGTGAAGTATGAAGAAATTGCTTGTAACAAGCTATTTCTTCATTTTCCAAAATGTTTTCTAGCCCAAAATGGAAAGATTTTTAAAATGTCATCAACTTAAATTTGTCTATTTTGTCGTCTGCAGCGATTTGAAATTAGAACAGTTCAAAATATATTCATTTAGTAATGGGTTAACATACAGGTTTAACCCTTTTCCAAACAAGAACGGGTTTTGACATTCATAATAGATTTGGCTTGGGAAAACATTGAGACAAAAGAAGAAACTGCTGATAACCAGCAGTTTCTCCTTTTGTCCAAATATTTTCCATGTTTGTATTGTACATAAATCCTATCTTTCACAACATCACCTTTGTCGTCAGCAGTAGCTTTAAAATTGGATCACCATAAAATTTGGGGAAAGGGTTAATTCTTGTTTGCACCAACCTGATGGGGCAAACAGTATGTACTAACACAATAATGGAACTTGTTGAGTTGAAAATGCAACAAATCAATTTTTGTGCACTACAAATGCATGCTGACTGCTGAGTGACTCCTAATGATTTATTGATTTCACATTCCTTGCCTCATTTTTTCTAAATCATAAACATTTAATTCTTGGTATATGCTGTATGGAATGATGGGTTAATTGAGTACTGTAGAGCAAGCTAATTTGGAAATTCAACAAATCAAATCAATTCTTTTACACTAAAAATGCCTGCTGAGTGACTCCTATTAAATAATTTATTGATTTCACATTCTTTTCCTAATTTTTTCTTAACAATTAACCTTTAATTCTTATATCTTCGCTTTTCAACAAAAACCTTGTAACTGCAGCTTAAAACAAGCTGCAGTTACAATGTTTTTGTTGAAAGGCATTGATATGATGTACATATCAAATGATCTATTAATTGAATACTTTATTTATTACCCCTAAAGAAGCGCAAGCTTATTTGGAAATGCAACTAATCAAATCAATTTATGTGCACTACAAAGAAATGTGTGCTAAGAGACTCCTAATGACTTATTGATTTCACAAACCTTTCCTCATATTTTTCAAGTCATAAACATTTGATTTTTGGTGTATGCTGTACAAAATGACTGATTGATTGAACAAATAGTTTAATGTCCTACCCAACAGTTAAGATAGGGAGGCCTCATATAGGAGTGGCAGGGGATCAGACCATGAAGTCCAGCATGTTACTTCTGCACAAAATCAACCCCTTGCAAGCAGGTTTTCACATGCAACAAATCAACTTTTTGATTTCCTTCTAATTTCTAAACCATATAAATTTCACCAAATCCCATATAACGATGCTTGTGACAAGCAATTTCTTCATTTCTCACAGTGTCTTTTACCAAGACAGACCCCAAAATGTAAAATTTCATTCACTTGAAATTGTCTTCTGCAACATCTTTGAATTTAGATCAGTCAAAAATGTTGCCATCTGATTAATGGATTAGTTCTTGCTTCATGCTGTATATAAGCCTAGAGCAGAACTTGTGCTAAGTACAAACAAAAGTATTTGTACATACAACAGTGTTGTACAAATTCATTCATTCATTCTTTCCCGAACATTTCATTTCCATTTGAAATTTTTGATATCCATTGATGAAGATGGGACCAGATTTTCACTTCCACTTAACCTATTCCCACTCAAACAAGTTTTGAACTTTTTCAATTTGAAAGGAATTGCAGACAACAACTCAAAACTGAAATAAAGAAATGGAAATTTAAATTATTGATGGTGTAGAAAACATTGTGGGAAAAGGAGAAATAGCACATTTTGTGCAATTTCTCCTTTTCTCACAATGTTTTTAAATGTTTTCTACTGAAAAGGCTTTTAGGGACAGGGTTAAGCAGAAATTCGACTCATCCAATTTCGAGATAACGAGTGTTGACCAGCTGTTCTACTTACATTTAATCTTCTCTTCCCTCATTCCTTTAGTTAGGACCACTAATCCTGCAAGGACTTCCTTGAACGTCAATCCCTTACTGGTCCCTCCAAATGCCTTGAATAAAAGCTGTAAAAACAAACAATGTAAGTGAACAAGATGGTCATGATGGCCCTAAAATGGCCTAAACCATTTAACCCATTACCACGCAGTGACTCTTTTTGACTCTCACAAGAAAATGGCTTTGGAAAACATCATGGCAAATGAAGTAAGGCTACCCATGGATTCCTGTTGTTTCTCAAACCAGTACTACCACAACACCCTTACCGAGCCTCCAGCTGCTCGCCCACTTAGGTTAACGATTTCAAACCCATTGGTGGGTGACAATTTTGTCAGAAAGGGTATTAGCCGCGGCCGGGTATCGAACCCGGGACCTCTCGTATGAGGGTCAGATGCGCTACCAACTGCGCTAAGGCCGCGGCCTGGCAATTGAAGAAAAATGTAGTCCATTCGAGTCTGCTGCATGTTTATACACAAAGTTTGAATTGTTTCTTAACCCTTTCCCAAGCGGTAAAAAATTACGGTGGTCCAAATTAACAGCTGCAACATACGACAAAATGAGACATAATTAGTATGCAATATGGCATGGAAAATATTGAGACAAAAGGAGAAACTGCTGATTATCAGCAGTTTATTCTTTTGTCTGGATGTTTTCCGAACCCATTTTTAACAGGGACGTCAAAACCAGGCCCGGTTTCTTGAAAAAAAAAATCTAATTTACGTTGAACTTGTGACGTCATGATGTATCTAGAAAAGACAAAAGGCATAGATAGAAATAAATCACAATTTGTTGCGATTAACCCTTTCCCAAACGACAAAATTTCAGGGTGGTCCACTTCAAAAACTGCCAAAAATGACAAAATGGAAGTTAGGAAAGAAAGAATTTGTGTAAAATATGGTATAGAAAATATTGAGACAAAAGGAGAAACTGCTGGTTATCAGCAGTTTCTTCTTTTGTTTCAATGTTTTCCTAAGCCTTTTCTAATAGGGTCGTCAAAACCAGGTCTTGTGTGGGAATGGGTTAACTATTTTTTGTTTTATAAATCTCATTCTTAACCTTTTCCCAAAGAAGACCTGCTTTGAATGTCCCTAACTGAAAATACATGTATCTAGAAAAGACGAAAGGCAGTGTTCTCCCCAGCCCAATAAGCTGTATCGGCCCCACTACAGCTTCATGGGAATCTATGTAATTCCCCTACAGCTTCAAAACTACCCCTACAGCTTAATTTCTCCAAAATGGTCGCCAAATAGAGACATTAAGATGTATTTTGTGTCTAAAACTGATAAATAATGCATCCTCATACAATAAAATGTGACAATTCTGTATAACAAGAGGACCATGATGGTCCTATATCGCTCACCTGAACCAAGATGATATGAGCCACAGATTTGTTCAAATCAATTACTTGTGACTTTAAGACTGAAAACAAACTTATGGTTAACAACATTGCGTCCAAATTTTGTCTCGGTTTGTCGCTATTTGTGGTTGTTAGAGTAAAAACAGTCGAAAACGGCAAATTTGTCAATTTGAAGGGCTCAGCAAACTCAGCAAATTCTACTCTAATTAAGCTAATTCAAACTGGTGCAAGATCTTATGTTCAGCAACATTGTGTCCAAATTTCTTCTTGATTGGTCAACAATTATTGTAGATGCTAAAGTGTAAACAAAGTCCGAAACAATCGAAAACATCAATTTTGTCAAATTCAAGGGCATATAACTCATGACTTTCTAGTCTGACGAGACTGAAGTTCAAGCTCATCCAAGAAATTATGGTCACCAACATTGTGTCAAAGTTTCATCTTAATAGGTCAATAATTGTAGATTCTAAAGTGTAAACAAAGTCGTAAACATTCAAAAACGGGAATTTTGTCAAATTCAAGGGCGTTTAACTCATGACCTTTTGATCTGATCAATCTGAAAATCAAACTCATACATGATCTTATAGTCCCTAAGATTGTGATCAAGTTTTGTCTTGATTGGTCAATAATTGTAGATGCTAGAGTGTAAACAAAGTCAAAAACAGTCGAAAACGGCAATTTTGTCAAATTCAAGGGCGTTTAACTCATGACTTATTGATCCGATCAATCTGAAAATCATACTCATACAAGATCTTATGGTTCCTAACATTGTCTCAAAGTTTTGTCTTGATTGGTCAGTATTTGTAGAAGTTAGAGTGTAAACAAAGTCGAAAACAGTCGAAAATGTCAATTTTGTCAATTTCAAGGGCACATAACTCAAGACCTTCTGGTCTGATCAGACTGAAAATCAAACTCATCCGAGATCTTATGGTCACCAACATTGTGTCAAAGTTTTGTTTTGATTGATAAATAATTGTAGATACTAGAGTGTTAACAATGTCAAAACTAGCTATTTTTCGCATTCAAGGGCAGATAACTCCGGACTTTCTGGTTCGATCTGACCCATAATCGAACTCATCCGAGATCTTATGGTCATACATGTTTTGACCAGGTTTGGTCAAGATTGGCTTATATTTGTAGATGCTAGAGTGTTAACACGAAATTGTGGACGGACGGACGGACAGACGGACAGACGGACAGACGGACGACGGACAAAAAGTGACCACAATAGCTCACCTTGAGCACTTCGTGCTCAGGTGAGCTAAAAACAATAATGGGAAAAGAAGAAATTGCTCAAATTGAGAAATTTCTTCTTTTTCCATTATGATTTTATTCACAAATATTTGCATGGACACAAGTTTAATTTGCCCCTACGGCTTCAAATTATTCTGCGGAGAACCCTGTGAAGAAATTGCTTGTGACAAGCAATTTCTTCATTTCTCACAATGTTTTCTATGAAAAAAAAATGCAAAATTTCATTCACTTGAAATTGTTGTCTGCATCATCTTTGAATTTGGATTACCGGTGTATCAGTTTATCTTGGCCCCTGGGCAGCTTGGCCCCCGGGGGCTAAGCTACCCGCGGGTAGCTTGGCCCCCGGGGGCCAAGCTACCCCGGGGTATCTTAGCCCCCACCCTGGGTAGCTTGGCCCCCACCTAAAATCTTTTTCCAGAGTCACCTAAAATACAAAACAATGTCTGTAAATATTACGCCTACTGTTAAATGAAAAGAAAAACCAAAGTTTAATGTGTTTTGGTCAGATTAATTTTTTCGCCTTTTTTGGCTTAGAATAGGGGCGGGGGCAAAGCTACCCAGGCCTGGGTAGCTTGGCCCCCACCTAAAATCTTTTTCCAGAGTCCCTCAAATTACAAAACAATGTCTGTAAATGTTACGCCTACTGTTAAATGAAAAGAAAAACAAAAGTTTAATGTGTTTTAGTCAAATTAATTTTTCGCCTTTTTGGCATAGAATAGGGGCGGGGGCTAAGCTACCCAGGCCTGGGTAGCTTGGCCCCCACCTAAAATCTTTTTCCAGAGTCCCTCAAATTACAAAACAATGTCTGTAAATGTTACGCCTACTGTTAAATGAAAAGAAAAACCAAAGTTTAATGTGTTTTAGTCAAATTAATTTTTCGCCTTTTTTGGTGTAGAATAGGGGTGGGGGTCAAGCTACCCAGGCCTGGGTAGCTTGGCCCCCACCTGAAATCTTTTTCCACAGTCCCCCAAAATTCAAAACAATGTCTGTAAATGTTACGCCTACTGTTAAATGAAAAGAAAAACCAAAGTTTAATGTGTTTTGGTTAAATTAATTTTTCGCCTTTTTTGGCATAGAATAGGGGCGGGGGTCAAGCTACCCAGGCCTGGGTAGCTTGGCCCCCACCTGAAATCTTTTTCCACAGTCCCCGTAAATACAAAACAATGTCTGTAAATGTTACACTTACTGTTAAATGTAAAGAAAAACCAAAGTTTAATGTGTTTTGGTCAAATTAATTTTTTCGCCTTTTTTGGCGCAGAATAGGGGTGGGGGCCAAGCTACCCAGGCCTGGGTAGCTTGGCCCCCACCTAAAATCTTTTTCCACAGTCCCCCAAAATACAAAACAATGTCTGTAAATGTTACGCCTACAGTTAAATGAAAAGAAAAACCAAACTTTAATGTGTTTTGGTCAAATTAATTTTTCGCCTTTTATGGCTTAGAATAGGGGTGGGGGCCAAGCTACCCAGGCCTGGGTAGCTTGGCCCCCACCTGAAATCTTTTTCCACAGTCCCCCAAAATACAAAACAATGTCTGTAAATGTTACGCCTACTGTTAAATGAAAAGAAAAACCAAAGTTTAATGTGTTTTGGTCAAATTAAATTTTCGCCTTTTTTGGCGTAGAATAGGGGCAGGGGCCAAGCTACCCAGGCCTGGGTAGCTTGGCCCCCACCTAAAATCTTTTTCCAGAGTCCCTCAAATTACAAAACAATGTCTGTAAATGTTACGCCTATTGTTAAATGAAAAGAAAAACCAAAGTTTAATGTGTTTTAGTCAAATTAATTTTTCGCCTTTTTTGGTGTAAAATAGGGGCGGGGGTCAAGCTACCCAGGCCTGGGTAGCTTGGCCCCCACCTAAAATCTTTTTCCAGACTCCCTCAAATTACAAAACAATGTTTATAAATGTTACGCCTACTGTTTAATGATGAGAAAAAACAAAGTTAAATGTGTTTTGGTCAAATTTTTTGGCCTTTTTTGGCGTAGAATAGGGGCGGGGGCCAAGCTACTCAGGCCTGGGTAGCTTGGCCCCCACCTGAAATCTTTTTCCAGAGTTCCCTAACATACAAAACAATGTCTGTAAATGTTACGCCTACTGTTAAATGAAAAGAAAAACAAAAGTTTAATGTGTTTTAGTCAAATTAATTTTTCGCCATTTTTGGTGTAGAATAGGGGCGGGGGCCAAGCTACCCAGGCCTGGGTAGCTTGGCCCCCGCCCCTATTCTGCGCCAAAAAAGGCGAAAAATTGATTTCACCAAAACACATTAAACTTTGGTTTTTCTTTTCATTTAAAAGTAAGCGAACATTTACAGACATTGTTTTGTATTTTGGGGGACTGTGGAAAAAGATTTAAGGTGGGGGCCAAGCTACCCAGGCCTGGGTAGCTTGACCCCCGCCCCTATTCTACGCCAAAAAAGGCGAAAAATTAATTTGACCAAAACACATTAAACTTTGGTTTTTCTTTTCATTTAACAGTAGGCGTAACATTTACAGACATTGTTTTGAATTTTGGGGGACTGTGGAAAAAGATTTAAGGTGGGGGCCAAGCTACCCAGGCCTGGGTAGCTTGACCCCCGCCCCTATTCTACGCCAAAAAAAGGCGAAAAATTAATTTGACCAAAACACATTAAACTTTGGTTTTTCTTTTCATTTAACAGTAGGCGTAACATTTACAGACATTGTTTTGAATTTTGGGGGACTGTGGAAAAAGATTTAAGGTGGGGGCCAAGCTACCCAGGCCTGGGTAGCTTGACCCCCGCCCCTATTCTACACCAAAAAAGGCGAACAATTAATTTGACCAAGACACATTAAACTTTGGTTTTTCTTTTCATTTAACAGTAGGCATAACATTTACAGACATTGTTTTGTAATTTGGGGGACTCTGAAAAAAGATTTTAGGTGGGGGCCAAGCTACCCAGGCCTGGGTAGCTTGGCCCCCGCCCCTATTCCAAGCCAAAAAAGGCGAAAAATTAATTTGACCAAAACACATTAAACTTTGGTTTTTCTTTTCATTTAACAGTAGGCATAACATTTACAGACATTGTTTTGTAATTTGGGGGACTCTGAAAAAAGATTTTAGGTGGGGGCCAAGCTACCCAGGCCTGGGTAGCTTGGCCCCCGCCCCTATTCCAAGCCAAAAAAGTCAAAAAATTAATTTGACCAAAACACATTAAACTTTGGTTTTTCTTTACATTTAACAGTAAGCGTAACATTTACAGACATTGTTTTGTATTTTGGGGGACTGTGGAAAAAGATTTAAGGTGGGGGCCAAGCTACCCAGGCCTGGGTAGCTTGACCCCCGCCCCTATTCTACGCCAAAAAAGGCGAAAAATTAATTTGACCAAAACACATTAAACTTTGGTTTTTCTTTTCATTTAACAGTAGGCATAACATTTACAGACATTGTTTTGTAATTTGGGGGACTCTGAAAAAAGATTTTAGGTGGGGGCCAAGCTACCCAGGCCTGGGTAGCTTGGCCCCCGCCCCTATTCCAAGCCAAAAAAGGCAAAAAATTAATTTGACCAAAACACATTAAACTTTGGTTTTTCTTTACATTTAACAGTAAGCGTAACATTTACAGACATTGTTTTGTAATTTGGGGGACTCTGAAAAAAGATTTTAGGTGGGGGCCAAGCTACCCAGGCCTGGGTAGCTTGACCCCCGCCCCTATTCTACGCCAAAAAAGGCGAACAATTAATTTGACCAAAACACATTAAACTTTGGTTTTTCTTTTCATTTAACAGTTGGCGTAACATTTACAGACATTGTTTAGTATTTTGGGGGACTCTGGAAAAAGATTTCAGGTGGGGGGGCCAAGCTACCCAGGCCTGGGTAGCTTGGCCCCCGCCCCTATTCTACGCCAAAAAAGGCGAACAATTAATTTGACCAAAACACATTAAACTTAAGTTTTTCTTTTCATTTAACTGTAGGCGTAACATTTACAGACATTGTTTTGTATTTCGGGGGACTCAGGAAAAAGATTTTAGGTGGGGGCCAAGTTACCCAGGCCTGGGTAGCTTGGCCCCCGCCCCTATTCTACTCCAAAAAAGGCAAAAAATTAATTTGACCAAAACACATTAAACTTTGGTTTTTCTTTTCTTTTAACAGTAAGCGAACATTTACAGACATTGTTTTGTATTTTGGGGGACTGTGGAAAAAGATTTAAGGTGGGGGCCAAGCTACCCAGGCCTGGGTAGCTTGACCCCCACCCCTATTCTAAGCCATAAAAGGCGAAAAATTAATTTGACCAAAACACATTAAACTTTGGTTTTTCTTTTCATTTAACAGTAGGCGTAACATTTACAGACATTGTTTTGAATTTTGGGGGACTGTGGAAAAAGATTTCAGGTGGGGGCCAAGCTACCCAGGCCTGGGTAGCTTGACCCCCGCCCCTATTCTACGCCAAAAAAGGCGAAAAATTAATTTGACCAAAACACATTAAACTTTGGGTTTTCTTTACATTTAACAGTAAGTGTAACATTTACAGACATTGTTTTGTATTTTGGGGGACTGTGGAAAAAGATTTAAGGTGGGGGCCAAGCTACCCAGGCCTGGGTAGCTTGACCCCCGCCCCTATTCTATGCCAAAAAAGGCGAAAAATTAATTTGACCAAAACTCATTAAACTTTGGTTTTTCTTTTCATTTAACAGTAGGCGTACCATTTACAGACATTGTTTTGAATTTTGGGGGACTGTGGAAAAAGATTTAAGGTGGGGGCCAAGCTACCCAGGCCTGGGTAGCTTGACCCCCGCCCCTATTCTACGCCAAAAAAAGGCGAAAAACTAATTTGACCAAAACACATTAAACTTTGGTTTTTCTTTTCATTTAACAGTAGGCGTAACATTTACAGACATTGTTTTGAATTTTGGGGGACTGTGGAAAAAGATTTAAGGTGGGGGCCAAGCTACCCAGGCCTGGGTAGCTTGACCCCCCGCCCCTATTCTACACCAAAAAAGGCGAAAAATTAATTTGACCAAGACACATTAAACTTTGGTTTTTCTTTTCATTTAACAGTAGGCATAACATTTACAGACATTGTTTTGTAATTTGGGGGACTCTGAAAAAAGATTTTAGGTGGGGGCCAAGCTACCCAGGCCTGGGTAGCTTTGCCCCCGCCCCTATTCCAAGCCAAAAAAGGCGAAAAATTAATTTGACCAAAACACATTAAACTTTGGTTTTTCTTTTCATTTAACAGTAGGCATAACATTTACAGACATTGTTTTGTAATTTGGGGGACTCTGAAAAAAGATTTTAGGTGGGGGCCAAGCTACCCAGGCCTGGGTAGCTTGGCCCCCGCCCCTATTCCAAGCCAAAAAAGGCAAAAAATTAATTTGACCAAAACACATTAAACTTTGGTTTTTCTTTACATTTAACAGTAAGCGTAACATTTACAGACATTGTTTTGTATTTTGGGGGACTGTGGAAAAAGATTTAAGGTGGGGGCCAAGCTACCCAGGCCTGGGTAGCTTGACCCCCGCCCCTATTCTACGCCAAAAAAGGCGAAAAATTAATTTGACCAAAACACATTAAACTTTGGTTTTTCTTTTCATTTAACAGTTGGCGTAACATTTACAGACATTGTTTAGTATTTTGGGGGACTCTGGAAAAATATTTCAGGTGGGGGCCAAGCTACCCAGGCCTGGGTAGCTTGGCCCCCGCCCCTATTCTACGCCAAAAAAGGCGAAAAATTAATTTGACCAAAACACATTAAACTTTGGTTTTTCTTTTCATTTAACTGTAGGCGTAACATTTACAGACATTGTTTTGTATTTCGGGGGACTCTGGAAAAAGATTTTAGGTGGGGGCCAAGCTACCCAGGCCTGGGTAGCTTGGCCCCCGCCCCTATTCTACTCCAAAAAAGGCGAAAAATTAATTTGACCAAAACACATTAAACTTTGGTTTTTCTTTTCATTTAACTGTAGGCGTAACATTTACAGACATTGTTTTGTATTTCGGGGGACTCTGGAAAAAGATTTTAGGTGGGGGCCAAGTTACCCAGGCCTGGGTAGCTTGGCCCCCGCCCCTATTCTACTCCAAAAAAGGCAAAAAATTAATTTGACCAAAACACATTAAACTTTGGTTTTTCTTTTCATTTAACAGTAGGCGTAACATTTACAGACATTGTTTTGAATTTTGGGGGACTGTGGAAAAAGATTTCAGGTGGGGGCCAAGCTACCCAGGCCTGGGTAGCTTGACCCCCGCCCCTATTCTACGCCAAAAAAGGCGAAAAATTTATTTGACCAAAACACATTAAACTTTGGTTTTTCTTTTCATTTAACAGTAGGCGTAATATATACAGACATTGTTTTGTAATTTGGGGGACTGTGGAAAAAGATTTCAGGTGGGGGCCAAGCTACCCAGGCCTGGGTAGCTTGACCCCCGCCCCTATTCTATGCCAAAAAAGGCAAAAAATTAATTTGACCAAAACACATTAAACTTTGGTTTTTCTTTTCATTTAACAGTAGGCGTAACATATACAGACATTGTTTTGTAATTTGGGGGACTCTGGAAAAAGATTTTAGGTGGGGGCCAAGCTACCCAGGCCTGGGTAGCTTGGCCCCCGCCCCTATTCCAAGCCAAAAAAGGCAAAAAATTAATTTGACCAAAACACATTAAACTTTGGTTTTTCTTTTCATTTAACAGTAGGAGTAACATTTAAAGACATTGTTTTGTATTTCGGGGGACTGTGGAAAAAGATTTTAGGTGGGGGCCAAGCTACCCAGGCCTGGGTAGCTTGGCCCCCGCCCCTATTCTAAGCCATAAAAGGCGAAAAATTAATTTGACCAAAACACATTAAACTTTGGTTTTTCTTTTCATTTAACTGTATGCGTAACATTTACAGACATTGTTTTGTATTTTGGGGGACTCTGGAAAAAGATTTTAGGTGGGGGCCAAGCTACCCAGGCCTGGGTAGCTTGGCCCCCGCCCCTATTCTGCGCCAAAAAAGGCGAAAAATTAATTTGACCAAAACACATTAAACTTTGGGTTTTCTTTACATTTAACAGTAAGTGTAACATTTACAGACATTGTTTTGTATTTTGGGGGACTGTGGAAAAAGATTTAAAGTGGGGGCCAAGCTACCCAGGCCTGGGTAGCTTGACCCCCGCTTCTATTCTACGCCAAAAAAGGCGAAAAAATTAATTTGACCAAAACACATTAAACTTTGGTTTTTCTTTTCATTTAACAGTTGGCGTAACATTTACAGACATTGTTTTGTATTTTGGGGGACTCTGGAAAAAGATTTCAGGTGGGGGGCCAAGCTACCCAGGCCTGGGTAGCTTGGTCCCCACCCCTATTCTACGCCAAAAAAGGCGAAAAATTAATTTGACCAAAACACATTAAACTTTGGTTTTTCTTTTCATTTAACAGTAGGAGTAACATTTACAGACATTGTTTTGTATTTCGGGGGACTCTGGAAAAAGATTTTAGGTGGGGGCCAAGCTACCCAGGCCTGGGTAGCTTGGCCCCCGCCCCTATTCTGCGCAAAAAAAGCGAAAAATTAATTTGACCAAAACACATTAAACTTTGGTTTTTCTTTTCATTTAACTGTAGGCGTAACATTTACAGACATTGTTTTGTAATTTGAGGGACTCTGGAAAAAGATTTAAGGTGGGGGCCAAGCTACCCAGGGTGGGGGCCAAGCTACCCGCGGGTAGCTTAGCCCCCGGGGGCCAAGCTGCCCAGGGGGGCCAAGATAAACTGTTACACCGGTAGTCTAAAATTTTGCCGTTTGGAAATGGGTTAACCATTTACCAGACGACAAAATTTTAGGGTGTTCCAATCTGAAAGCTGCTGCAGACGACAAAAGGCATGTTGATGAAAATTGGATTGGTGTGCAATATAGCATGAAAAATGTTGAGGCAAAAGAAGATACTGCGGGTTATCAGCAGTTTCTTCTTTTGCCTCAATGTTTTTCAAAGCTATTTCTATTAGGGATGTGTGGGAAAGGGTTAATTCTTCTGATAAAAAATGTTTCTTGGATTATCATCTGATACAATGTCCCCTAATTAACCCTTTCCCAAACAAGGCCTGGTTTTGTTGTCTTTGATAGAAATGCCTTGAGATCATCGAGGCAAAGGAAGAAATTTGCTGGACATCATCCATTTCTCTGTTTGCCTCTATATTTTCTGTTGTCTAGTTCTGTCCATAGACATTTTTTTCAATCTTTTATCAACAACCATTTTGCTACCTGTATCATATATCTTTCAAATGTACCATTCTGATTGTGAAATTTGGGAAATGGTTGAAAAGTGGTCTTTCCAATGTAATGACAAGAAATTTCAGCTGGTTGAGGAGTAAAAAACAGACAATAAAGGATCCCTAAAAGTCACCTCTGAGCACTGTGTGCCAAGGTGAGATGAAAATTAGAAAATTTATAGTTTTGTTGTGGTTACTTGTTGATAGTTGATAAAGTTCTTTATTAAAAACAAGATGTGTTTGTAAAACACCAATGCCCCCGAAAAGTTATTTACATTCTCTCACCAGTGACCATAACGCTGATGAAGACTGCGATACAGTCAAAATATCAGCGAGTCAAAATTTGTTGCTCTGAGTAATGGAAACTCAACACAATTACTTACATTCATTTTTTTTGTCTTTGTCAGCCTTCAATTTAGCACAGTCTAAAATAATTAATTTTATCATTTGGGAAAGTATTTAATCGCTTGAGTCGATAGATTACACCAAGATCATACTGTAGTAATGTGCAGTCTGATCTTGGTCTTAGTTGCATGCAAAAGTAACAATATTTCTGGACAAGAATGATTAATTTGATTACGAACCTGGGCAATTTTTGGGGGGACTCCATCCCACAACACCTCCCTAATAAACACATTCTCTGTCACAAACCCATGCAGGGTGGAAACATGCTTTATAATCCAATTAGAAAGCTGCTGCTGACCAAAAAATTTAAAGGTACAATTCATGGCTAATAAAGAACAGAAAACATTGAAGCAAAAGGAGAAAATGCTGAATATCAGCATTTTCTTCTTTTGCTTCAATGTTTCCAAAACCTTTTTTAATCTGGACGTCAAAACCAGGCCAGGTTTGGGAGATTATTAATTAGATACCAGGGGTTTTCCCCTTTAGAAAGTGATACTGGTTTCCAGCGTCTTCCCCTCCAGAAATAATGCACTTTTTTCCCCAAAAAATAAGTTTTCCCCAAGACATATTTTAAAAAATCACACTAAAACTCCAAATAGAATACCAAGGAAACCTTTTCCTCAATTTCTGCAGCTTTACTAACTAGCCCTACTTGTTCTCAAGCCTACAGTAGTGGCTTTAAGAGGGTTTTAGCCTACTAAGTGTACTTTTTCTATATTCTAAAATTTTCCCCAAAACTAGGATGCCGCATGTGATTTTCCCCTTTCTACCAGCGTCCTGTGTCTTCCCCCAACCCTGGAAAAAAGCCCTGGATACTAACCTGCGCTATTTTTGGAGGGACTCCATCCCACAACACCTCTCTTACAAACACATTCTCTGTCATAAACCCATTCAGGGTGGAAACCCGTTTAAACGCATCTTTCAGTCTCTTCAGCTCCGCCTCATTCACTGGAAATAAATTGTTAACATAATTGGAAGCAAGTTCAGAGTTGCCATGAGTTTAGAGGAAACAGATTTCCCTGAAAATTCGCGGACATGTTACATAGAGGTTCATGAAATCTTGCACATTAACCTTTTGACTACCATCTGCAATATTTCCCTATACATGTATATACCAGAGCTATTTGGTCACACTAACATGTGTAATGATATACCATAACACCGTTTGGCAGACAGCAAATGTGACATCACATACACTGCGAAGTAGGTAAACGTTGTACATGCAAATCATATACCGATTACCAGTATATAGACTTGCGATATACCAGCTATCTGAACAACTATGAAGCTATGGCGACTTAAAAGACGCTTTGTATGGTATATACAGAGATAACTTAATAACTGATTATCAACTCCTGATAATTTTTGAGAAATTTTAAAAGGCACTGTTCAAATCATAAAATATGTGGCAGGGCATCTTACTTTTACAAAATTCTCTGACAATTCCTTGACATGAATGATATCTATACATGTATTTTCTAATTTCCCCGACAGTTCACAAAATTTCCTGACAAATCCCTGACCTTGAAAAAATTTAAATTTCCCTGACACATGGCAACCCTGCCTTTACGCTTCCAAACAATGACACTTTCTGACATATAAATAATAGAAATAGCTTGGGAAAATAACTTGACCAGCATTTTCTGTTTGCCTAAATATTTTCTTCCCTACAATCATAAATGTATGCTATATTTGGCAAAAAAGTGCAACCTCGTAAGCCTTTACCTTGGTTTTGAAATCCATTTTCAGCAAAGCGTGTCATTAATTCAAAGTAAATGAAGAATATATTTATAAGAAAATTTTCTCCATTTTCTTCAACGTTTTCTACTATATTAAAAGTTTTTTGTTCAAATTAATTCTGTCTTCATTGGCTTTAATCTTTTTGACTTAGGAGTCTTAAATTTTATTGTTTGGGAATGGGTTAACAATCATTTAATCAATAAAACTATAAATTAATATCAGTCTACTTTTTCTATGCCATAAATTTCTTATTTTGGGTTGTTGTCAATAAATTGCAACAACGAAAGGACAAAAACAAAAGTTAATTTCAATTCTGGCATCTGCGATATTGCAATGCCATTTCAAAGATCAATTTCCAGTTTCCATCTGACTCTTTCCTCAAAATGGGAGAAAAAACGTAAACACTTCACTCGCCCATTATAGTTTGGACTATTTAACACTTTCCCAGACAAGACCTGCTTTTGACACCCTATCAGAAATAGTTTGGGAAAACATTGAGACAAAAGAAGAAAATGCTGATAATCAGCATTTTCTCCTTTTGTCTCAATATTTTCTGTGCTAACTTGTACACAAACCCTCCTCATTTTAGCACCCTTTTTGTCATTCTCAGAAGCTTTCAGAATGGATCAACCTAAAATTTTGCTGCTTGGGAAAGGGTTAACTATTCCCAAACAAGACAATGTTTTGATGTCCCTGATAGAATGCGATTGGGAAAACAGAGAGAGAGAAGAAGAAATTGCTGACAATCAGCAATTTGTAATTTTACCTCCAAACTTTTGCCAATTTCTAATTTTCCCTCAAATAATGATTATAATTATGACACAAAAGAATATTTGAATTTGCTGTGGCTGATTATTCATTCATTCATCAACTGGGATGGTGGGAACCTTTTGTCAACCCCAGGTGCCATGACTTATAACACATAGGGGTCCGTAGTTTGAGCCTTGGCACTATCCTAGACTATTCTATATAGAATAGTCTAGATAGTGCCAAGGCTCAAACTACGGACCCCTATGTTATAACAGAGGAAATGAAAATTAACAAAATTTTGAGACAGAAGAAAATGCTGATGATCAGCCGGAATAGAAGCCAGTGTTCAACTTGGCTCTAAGAAACTTATCATCATCACTTTCGCCAAATTCAAAAAGTTTGTGCCAAATTCAAAAAGTTGGGGCCAGATTTATGAAAGTAGGGGCCACACTTGATTAACCCTGTCCTTAACAAGATGACAAGATGTTTCTATTGTTTGAAAAAAATAAATGTTTAACTATTTCTATTACATAGATCTATCTACTCATACAATGTTCCTTTGTTGAATTGTTATTATGAAGTCCGCTATGCATTTGATTTTTTTTATCATTTCTATGTTACAACAACACAAGGATCCCCTTCAGCCCCTAACCCCCCCCCCACCTTTTGGATTGCCGGGAAAATCGTATTTTGTCAATGAAATAACAAGTTTGGGAAAGGAGAAAAGACAATTATCTGGGTCCCCATGAAATTTGGAATTAAGCAGGGATCATATCTAACTTTTGTTGAATTCTTTGAAGTTGGCTGGGACATGTTTACTCACGATAAAAAGCTTAAAACAAAAGTCTATTACATTCCACTATTATTTACAACAAGACTGGTTTTGAACAACTCCATTTCGCATGAAATATGTCATAAAGTAAAGGATTAAGTAGGAGATAACTTGACCCGTCAATCAAATTAAAACAATATCAAAAGTATATGCCCGTAATTATGTAGGCTTGTATATTGCTCTATTGCACATGACACTGGTACCCAAATCTTATCTACTGTGTAATTATCCATTTTTCCATCGCCTTGATTATTAATGTCGCGTCATATGTTTTTGGACTAACCATCAGTGGCAATTAAGGTAAATTAACAGTTATGTGCATGGTGCTATTTGACATGTCACGTGCCAAAAAATATAATTGTTTGATGGTAACTACAGCTTGAATTAACTTGATTAAGCTGTAGTTATGGCATTTTCGAGCGTAACCAGCATTATACAAGCGGTTGGTTATATTGACAGTGACAGAAGTTAAACGCAACAGCGCTTGATACTTGTTGGTATCTTTGTGGAAGACAAAATTTTTGGACACCAAACATTTTCGCCAAATACAATTTTCTTGCAGCAGAATTAATTTTTTGTCACATTTTGCGACAATGACAATCAACAGTGTAAACCTTGAACAGCCGAGTGATGGAAATGCTGCAATATTTAGCACCTTTTTGTTTACCGACTCAGGGTTCAACATTAACCAGTGCCCAAAAGACATTACCTGCCTGTAACTTGGTCGGTTGTAATTACTTTTTAGATCTCAAAGATGCAGGACCGACTGGTCTGTCTCATTTCAAATCTCAGTCACAATTACCATTATGAAAACACAGGATATTCTAGTGAGCAGTAAAACGCAGGGCCTCAAAAATCCAAGTAAATGTTAGAGCCTTGGTAAGACGCTTGATCTTTGGCTTTCGGTATGATTCAGTAAGCTTCTCCAGGAAAAGAAAAGAAACCAAGATATTGCCATTTAAATTACGATTCATAGTAAAATGAATTTTAAAACTTCCCAATTTCACTCATTTATTTTTCATCTAACTAAAGATCAGAAATGGGCGTTGATGATAAAATATTTAAGTGATCAGCTAAGGAACTTCAGAATTCCTGCTGATGTGTTTGGACCTGTTAATGTTGAACCCTGTTTAATCGACTGTTTAAGCTGGACATACAAATGCTGTCTATCACATCTGATGATTTTCTTTTTCATATTGTAAACAAAGTGGAACTTTTGCTCAATATTCTCTCCAAATCCTGTCTTCAACCTGGTTAGTTGTTCAGATGGATGAGTAAATAATGAGAGTCACAGGTTAGTTTTAGAAATGCATCATTTAATCCAGTTGTTGAGAATTTCTATATGGAAGTAACATCTTTGACTCTGATAGTGAAAACTAAACTGTTTTTTGTTTTTTATGTTATTTATCCTCGGTTGCCGGTTGCCCATATGACCGAGTAGTAGACTGGGCGTGCCCAGGAAGGAACTACCTTCTTTTGACCTGTTTCCAGCTTTGGATGGTGGAGGAAGACCCCAAGTGAGCACCTGGGTAGAACCACCGACGTTCCGCAAGCCAGCTGGATAGCTTCCTCACATGAAAGTTCATACATCCCTGGCGGGATTCGAACCAACAGAGGTGAGGGGCAAGTGATCCTGAGTCAGCGACTCTAACCACTCGGCCACGGACGCCCCTACTAGTGCCAGGATTTTACCCTTTATATAGACTTTTGATCACCTAGATTACACCCTCATTAACCAATCACAGGCAACGGAAGGTGTCACAGAGCCAATCAACATGTTCCTGGCAGTCCAGGAATCCTGGCTGCAAAAAGAATATTCCAGGCCATTTCGGCCATGTTGCCAGGAGCAAACCCCTTTATCCCTGTAATAAATGAAGTATTTAGTCTTTTCAGTTTTGATTCTCGGCTTCGTTTTGCATACGGGTTAAAATTAGTCTGATCATATTTATGTTGATGGAGAATGTCCGCAGCTCTTATGCATAATCGGGTGTAGAAACCCTGAGTCGAATAGATCGAAAAATTTAGTCGGATGATTAAGAAATAGTTTCTACTTTTACAATTATCCGTAGAAATTGAAAAGGGTGTTTGGATTTTATTTTAGAATGAATAAAGATATTGAAATTGAAAGCCAGAATAAATAAATTGAAAATTTCAGAAAAATCCGGATATTGCCGATCTTTCCCGAGTGTACCAGTTCGGCAAAACTGTATCGGGATTCGTATCGCGGGACCTCCGAATCGTGATATAGTGGTATACCGGTAATATCGCGCACCCCTAGTTAAGATCATTAAAATGTCACAAACATGTCTACAAGAGTATTAACAGGTGATGTTTTAAAATGTGTAAGAAAAATTGGAGCCAATCGCTTGAGACACATTCAGGTTTTTTTCTGACGCATTTTAAAATTTGACACACTAGATAATATGGCGATTATCAGCTAACGTCTTGGGTTAACTCAAAAGTGTAGAATCTACTGTACACCTTTTCAGGGCCCCACCTTTTTGCTCAGTTAAGCTGCTGACATGACTGATTTCATTTGTACATTTTACATTCACATACTGCACAAATTACTTATTTGACTTGACATAAATTTCAATTGTTCTTTCCAAAGACTACCAGTAAGGAGAAACAATAGACCAGTTTCATAATATCAGGTCACTAATGAATTATTCATGAGGAGGCAAAAGGAGCCTTACTATCATGCCTCCAATAGTAAAAACACATAAATTAACACGCTGTTATCTCAAGATCCCGTGAAGTGACAAAGCCAATTACCGTTTATAATTTTAGCACCCTATGTTGTTAGTACTTGGGAGGACTCTGAGTACCTACAACATACATTTTCATGAAATATCTATTGTTAAAGTTAAGCTGGTATATTCATATTTCCTTTATGTTAACCCTTTCCCAAACAAGACCAGGATGCACGTCCCTGGTGGAAAAGACTTGGGAAACATTGAGACAAAAGAAAATGTTGATAATCAGCAATTTCTCCTTTTGTCTCAATATTTTCTGAGCTATATTGAACACAGATATTATCTTTATCAACATCAATTTTGTCGTCTGCAACATCCTTAAATGTGGACTATCCTAATATTATGCCGTTTTGAAAAGGGTTAAGCTAAAAAATAACAACAAAAGCTTAGACCCTGATCCAAACAAGACCTGGTTTTGAAGTCTCTAGCAGCAATAGGCGTGGGAAAACATTGAGGCAAAAGAATAAAACCAGATAACAATATTTTCTTCTTTTGTCTCAATATTTCATGTACATAAATCCGGTCTATATTCCAACTTGTTGTGTGCAACAGCTTTCATTTTGAGTTGCCTAAATTAATTTCATTTTGAGAAAGGATTAAGATTGGACATAAGGACTATGTGGATACTTGAATTAATATTCAGTCAAAATCCATGTTGTCATTTTGCAAAGAATCAGGTCGTGAAAATAAATTTAGTTTTTGTATCAATGATTATGAAAAAAACTTGGAGACAATCTACAAAGCATTCTTGAACTGAATGTATTTGTTAAATGAGTGTACTGTTACTTTGAGAAAAAGGTAAGAATTTATTATAAACATTTGAATTATTTCTCAGATACACAAGTTGACCTTTTCACACATTAATTATTGCAGTATCAAGGTATAGTGATATATGTCCAGATAGTCTATGTCGGGCCACACTGTATGGATCCGATAATGTTTAGTTAAATTATCCAAGTAAACTACAAGATCAGGTGCCATTAAATTAGCAGCATAATCTGGCATTTGTAACTGGGAAAGGTTAAAACCGGTTGCAATATAATTTAAACATTGCAAAAAGTGGTTAATTCAACTATCCTAGTGTAAGCAATAGTCACGCACTTAAGGCTTTGTGTCTTATTATCTGTTGAAAGGCTTAACTAATGAGACAATTATCTCTATTAGTGTCTTTTTATACTTAATATCTTGCTCAGACACCAACAACAAATTAAAAGATTCCCTTTTACAAATTTTACAAAGTAATTAAAAATTATGACATAAAATCCTTATCTAGTTTGAGAGTAATCAATAGTCACTCATAGGAAAATCTGGTCGGTAAAAATGTAACTTAGCTAACAGCAAGTCTTAGAAACTCTTGTATTTAAAAAATCAACTTTTTGTACACACAAAAAGTGCATTTAGTTGTTGATTTTTTTCTTCTAAATATGAAATAATTAAGCAATTTAAAATGTAGGGGGTTCTTTCCCACAAACACCTTACTGAACTTTGAAAATTTGTAGGGTAGCTTCAGAAAAAATACAATATTTTCCTTGATAAAATCACCAGTTTAAAAAAATTGCAGGATTTGAAGAAGAATATTTGCTCGTTAGTCTGGTATATAACACAAGACTATAAAGCTGTATATTTTGTTTTACAGAGGTGATAACTTTTGTTAAGAAAATCATCCGCCATGTTTAATCAGCTTATTTTTTATATAAGGACTGTGGCTAGGTTGGTTGCCATCTTACTTTTTATTGCCAAACTATAAATAACTAAAAATTCTATGATTCTAAAGCTAATTGAAAGAGGAAATTAGATGACATAATGCCAAAGCACTTGCAAGGACAAAAACCAAAATTATGCGCTTTGAATACCGCCTAAAATTCAGATATAAGAAAATTATTGCAAAATTGCACTGGTCTCAGTAAAAAGTCAAAATATTCACAAAAATATCTTGTTTTGCTACCTTTGTGGTATTATTTGAATGAAAAGTGCATAGTTTCTCTAAACTTAGCAAATAGCTTTCTTGTCTTTATCACAGACAATGCTATAAGCATAAACTCTCAGGTGCGTGACTATTGTGTAGCGTGAAAATGCATACTGTCACGATACACTCTATACTTAGTTATGGCTTATCAGTGGAATGTTTTGCCTCCCGTAGCGGGGCAATTATGCAAATGAGGTAAACTGTTCTAAAAATAGTAATTTTGAAACTGGTTTATGCAATGTTGCTGTCTTGATGACAACTCCAAAATTATGATTATCTAGCAGTTGACAGATGAACTGTCAAATGAAATGTCAATTTGATTTCATTTCAGAAAATCAGTTCTGTAAAAAGTAAGCAAAACTAATATTTACCTCGCTTCAAAGCATCGTCATTTAAAATGTACGATAATTTCGAATCTTTTCCACCCATATTCAGTCGTTACATTATTGACAATAAAAGATTTAACACAAAATTTTCAAAATAAACATTGCAAAATTATTCCGAGTTCGACCATATTTGATCACGCGACCATGATAATAATCTCGCGAGAATGTCGAGACTTTGTAATTTTTACGGAAAGTGAATTTTACTAGACCACCGTCCAAAAAATACGGGAAATATTTCGGCCCCTAAATCTATCGGACTGAATTGTTATCAATTATTCAAGAAACAATCCACAAGCGTTTAACAGACTGCCAGGGTACGTGTTTATGTCAACTTGCAGCAATCCGCGACCATTGTTTTTGTTGTCACTCGGTGAGACAACTTTGCCCTTTGAAAATTCGACCTAGGTGTAAATTGATAGATCTGACAAAATCTTTCCATTACAAGTTCGAAAAATTACTGTCAAAAACAAAAACCAGTGCACGTTTTTATACGCCCGTCGAAGACGGGACGTATTATGGGATCACCCGTGATGTCCGGCGTCCGGGCGTCCGGCGGCGTCCACTTCTTTGTCCGGAGCATAACTCTGTCACCTTAAGTCCGATTGACTTTAAACTTGGCAGTTATATTCTTCTCATCATTACGGAGTGCAGTGCACAAGAACCATAACTCTACCTGGCTTATTTTTTGAGTTATTGCCCTTTGTTGTTTTTCATACTTGAATCTTGTCCGGAGTATATCTCTAAAAGTATAATAGCTAGGATCATGAAACTTCATGGGTGTATAGATCTCACAAAGGGGGAGTGCAGTGCGCAAGAACCATAACTCTACCTGGCTTATTTTTTGAGTTATTGCCCTTTGTTGTTTTTCATACTTGAATCTTTTCCGGAGTATATCTCTAAAAGTATAATAGTTAGGATCATGAAACTTCATGGGTGTTTAGATCTCACAAAGGGGGAGTGCAGTGCACAAGAACCATAACTCTACCTGGCTTATTTTTTGAGTTATTGCCCTTTGTTGTTTTTCATACTTGAATCTTGTCCGGAGTATATCTCTAAAAGTATAATAGCTAGGATCATGAAACTTCATGGGTGTATAGATCTCACAAAGGGGGAGTGCAGTGCACAAGAACCATAACTCTACCTGGCTTATTTTTTGAGTTATTGCCCTTTGTTGTTTTTCATACTTGAATCTTGTCTGGAGTATATTTCTAAAAGTATAATAGCTAGGATCATGAAACTTCATGGGTGTATAGATCTCACAAAGGGGGAGTGCAGTGCACAAGAACCATAACTGTACCTGGCTTATTTTTTGAGTTATTGCCCTTTGTTGTTTTTCATACTTGAATCTTGTTCGGAGTATATCTCTAAAAGTATAATAGTTAGGATCATGAAACTTCATGGGTGTATAGATCTCACGAAGGAAGAGTGCAGTGCACAAGAACCATAACTCTACCTGGCTTATTTTTTGAGTTATTGCCCTTTGTTGTTTTTCATACTTGAATCTTGTCTGGCGTATATCTCTAAAAGTATAATAGCTAGGATCATGAAACTTCATGGGTGTATAGATCTCATCAAAGGGGGGTGCAGTACAAAAGAACCATAATTCTAGCTGGTCTATTTTTTGAGTTATTGCCCTTTGTCATTTTTCATACTTCATTTTTGTCCAGGGCATATCTCGAAAAGTATAATATCTAGGACCATGAAACTTTTACCAATCTGCTCCCCCTGTCGACAAAAAGCAGTGTTACGGGCGTATCTTGTGACAGTTTGACACCTTGTTTATTATTATTTTATGTCCCAGAAAAAAAATTAGGGACGGGTATGATGAAATCTGCTTGTTGGTTGATTTGTCGATCTGTCCATGTACGCTTGACTTTAAATATTTTGCTGTTTCGATAAATTGGCAGAAGTGACATTTAAATGTGCATGACCCAACTTGTGGGCAAATTTGATTGAGAATTGGTTATGGTATCTATGAAAAATTCTGCAGTGGCGGTTCCAGAGGCACTGCAGGGTTCAAACTAACCCTTTTTCTGAAGCCCAATTATTTTATTTTCAATAGAAATTCAGACAAAATTGTGCAATGCTCAAAAAGCGAATGCCCTATAGTATGTTCGATCCCCTTTCACAGAAATCCTTGATCCTCCTGGGTTCCGCAATTCAAGATTCCTTCATGGTTAAATCTCAGTCAGACAGATGTTTTTTGTAAATAAATAAAGCTGAAGAGTTCATTAGGACATAAAGATTTGCTAGACTCATTTTGCGTAGAAAATATCAGAACACTAAGATGCCTACCTCAAAATACTTTAAAACATAACATTGTTATGTTTGGTAAATGTTTGGTTAGGTTAGGTTGACTTAGCTTATGGTGTTAATTAGGTAATCAGATACAATTACAGTGTTTTCATTATTAGTGGATGGAAAGTATCCCAAAATTGCATTTTGATCGCTTGATTGAGGAACTCAACCCACTGTTCTGGTCCTGAAAGAGGACTTCAGGGATAAAGACTGGCAATTTTCACTTAGGGGTCCAGAATAGCAAAATTCAATACTTAACATTAAGGGTATGGGCATTTTCTTCAAATATCCAGGGGCCCAGCCCAAAATCTAGGGGCTATGGGCGACTGGGCCCCTGCTAATTTTTATCCCTGGACCTGATCCACTCCAGTGTCCCAAATTTATCCATATATGGGAGTCAAATTTTAACCTTTTGTTAGAAAGATAATGAAAACCCTTCATTTAGATAAGACCATACATTCAAATGGTATAGATTAAAAGGTTTGATTAAGCCTCTCCTAAACAAGACCTGATTTTGACGTCCCTAATAGAAAAGGCTTGGGAAAACATTGAAACAAAAGAAGAAACTGCTGATAACCAGCAGTTTCTCCTTTTGTTTCAATATTTTCTATGCCATACTTTACACAAATTATATCTTTAATGATGTTCATTTCGTCGTTTGTAGCAATTTTTCAGGTGGATCACCCTAAAATTGTGCCATTTGAGAAAGGGTTAAGGATTATAGAGTTGTTGCCTCTGATGTGACTGAAAATTATTGGCGAGGGTATTTTTTATCATCTTAAGTGATATATTATTAGTTTGATAAACATTATGAAAAAAATTAATCAATCATTATCTCACTAGTCACTACCACATTTTGAAATAGGCAGACATAATTTGTACAAGTAAGGAGGTCAACCAGATATTGTATGAGGAACATGAACAAATTGTAAGATAAGGGAAACGTTCTGAATTAAGAAAATGATATTTCAGTGAAAAATTTTGGGCCTGGTCAGTCTGCGCAGAATGTGCAGACTGACTAAGTCAAGACTATTAAAAAATTTTACATGTCCCAGAAGGTATCTTTTAGCGTGACATTTTATTACTTCTTTTTCAGTTCAAGACCTTTCTACAGAATGATAGATCATGGGAAAACAGCTCAGATACTTTGAGCATTAATTGTAGAGAGAGAGAGGGGGGGTCTTTGAAAATGGTGTTCCTTTTGACAAGTAAAGGGGTGCTCTCCAAGTCGTATTCTGTTATGAAAGAGACAAGAGCTTTCTTGAGGACGTGTAAAGACCTGCATCGGAAGTGTTTGATTCAGAGACAAAACAATGTCAGATGGTGTTCATGTTCATCAGTGAGTTGCCGTTCAAATTTTGATGTTATCGTCGTCGGTGGCGGCCATGCTGGGACGGAAGCTGCAGCTGCTAGTGCTAGAATGGGGATGAGGACTTTGTTGGTTACCCACAAAATATCAACTATCGGTTAGAAATTTAAAGGCCTTTCCTAGCACCCTTATAGATACAATATGTTAAAACTTTCTTATTGAGAGACAACAATATAAATTTTCTTACTTGTATGGAATTTGTGCAGAAATAACATTGAGAGACACATCTTATGAGCAGAGTAAAAATGGGTTTGGTGTTTTTCAAAATGCAATATTTCACTTATTGTTTATCAAACCCTACTTGTATGTACTCATTGGAATCTTATCATGAATCAAGAAGGGAATGAAATTATATATTTCATTGTCTTCCATAGTAGAATACTTTGTGGGAAATTAAGTCATTGCCTATCAATTTCTTTATTTTCCACAACTTTTTTTTCCAAAGCCTTTTTCTTGTTGGGCGTCAAAAAATTTCATTTTGTGGTAATTGTTTATCCCTTTCCTAAAAAAATCATGATTCCAGTTTTAAGGTTGCTGTAGACAACAAAATGGATATTTATAAAGATTAGACTAATGTACAATATAGCATAGCAAATACTGAGGCAAAAGGAGGAAATGCTGATTATCAGCATTTTCTTCTTTTGTCTCAATGTTTTCCCAAGCATTTTATTTTAGGAATGTCATAATCAGATTTTGTTTGGGAAAGGAGGGTTAACTTGCCGCTTTCTACACAGTGGCGCTTTTTGACGCCAGTGAAAAAATATGCAATTTGTGTCTTCTGCAAAATCTTTGAATTTGGGAAAGTCTAAAATTTTGCCGTATGGTTTTGTTTAAAATTGATCTCTGTATTTCAATGGTTGCAGGAGAGATGTCATGTAACCCATCATTTGGTGGTATTGGTAAGGGACATCTTATGAGAGAAGTTGATGCATTGGATGGAATATGTGCTAGGATTTGTGGTATAGTATAAATATGAATAAAGTCCAATTCATTTCCAATTCAGTGTGCCTGTCTGTAAATTCTTTCTTTGAAAATATTTTTCTCAGAAATTTATTAATGCATTTCTACCAAGCTTGTCAGGAATGATTTTAGGTGAATCTCCATCAGATTCCTATAAAAATTTTTGATTTAACCATAAAGTCTAGGGTATTAAGCCCTTGAATGTCAAAAATAGCTGTTTTTGACTTTCTTTTGGCTCTAACTTTGATAATGAGGACCAATCTAAACGAAACATGGACAGCATGTTGGTAACCATTAAATCTTGCATGAGTTTAATTTTCAGCTTGGTTAGCATCTTGCATCTTAACCCTTTCCCAAACAATACCTGGTTTTGACGTCCCTAAAAGAAATAGCATGGGAAAACATTAAGACAAAAGAAGAAACTGCTGACAACCAGCAGTTTCTCCTTTTGTCTCAATATTTTCTGTGCCATATTTTACACAAATCATATCTTTAATAATATCTATTTTGTCCTTTGTGGCTGTGTTTGAAGTGGATCACCCTAAAATTCTGTCATTTGGGAAAGGGTTAAGGGAAATTTAGGCTATGGCATGGTCAAAGATCAAACTGCAAATAAATGATGCCAAGTCCCATTAGCATGGGCTGTGACCATAGTGCAGTTGGTAGTGCATATGCCTCACACACGAGAGGTCCTGGCTTCATTCCAGGACTGCGGCAAATATCAATTCTGACAAAAGTGTCATCCAACAATGGTTTGATTTCGTTTACCTATATGGGTGAGCAGCTGGAGGCTCGGTTAGGGTGTTGTGGTAGTATTGGTTTGAGAAACAACAGGCATCTATGGATAGGTGCTCCAGCTGCAGCAATATGACCATAGAATTTGAAAACAGCGTAAAACCCCAATAAACCAAGTCCATTAGCATGATAGCTTAGTTACAACCTGTCAATCCAGGGATGTTTTCCATTCATGGCTTGGCCAATATCCTTTCTGACATTTGATAAAAAGGTAATTGTCTCTCACCGCTGGACAAAAAAATCGTTTTACCCATTACCAGACAACAAAATAGTACACTAGTTCAAATTCAAAGATTTTGCAGACAACAATTTCAAGTGAATGGAGTTTCACATTTTTCGGTCTCTCTTGGTAGAAAACATTGTGGGAAATGAAAAAAGTGCTTGTTACAAGCAATTTCTTGATTTTGCTCAAGGTTTTTGAAAACCTTTACATTTTGGGGCGTCAAAAGCATTTCCACAATGTCTTCCCAAGCCTTTACAGTTTGGGGCTTCAAAAGGCATCATTATGTCGGAATGGGATAATTAATTATTATTTCCCATATTAAATTTTTGTGTCAAAAGTCACATTGTACTATTTTATTCCTTATAAACTGTCTTTTACTTTAGAGCAAATCAGCATTCTAATAATATTCACAAACACTAGGCATTTCTAAATGAATAATATAACTTTCAGACATATCAGGAGTCAGTTACACAGTATTAAACAAGAAGAGAGGACCTGCAGTATGGGTAAGACTGAATTTTGATTGGCTAATACATTCATTTATAACAAGGTTCGCAACTCGAAAAATCAATGTTTCCATGAAAAAGCGTATTCTGATAATATATGAAAGCAGTTTTAAGAAATTACTTTGTTCATGTTCACCTGGACTATTCTTAGAAAAGGAAAAATACTTTTTTGTATATATTGAACTGTTTTGATACCATAAACATATATACTTAAATTTTGAATTAACTGCACAATAACCAGAAATGGCATTGTTTTGCATCAATCATTATTTGATTTGCGATATTTTGTTGTATAGGGACCTAGAGCTCAGATAGATAGACGTCTATACAAGCGTCATATGCAGGCGGCCATTTTGAACACAGAAAATCTCAGTGTTAAAGAATCTGACAGGCTGAATAGAACAAGACCAGTCTGCACATAAGTGCAGTCTGGCCTTATTCTATACTACCTGCTTCTTTAAAATAAGCATGACAAGGATTAACAAAAATATGAGCTTTAGCACTATTTTTGTTGCATTTATGTTGTATAGGGACCACGAGCCCAGATAGATAGAGGTCTATACAAGCAACACATGCAGGCGGCCATTTTGAACACAGAAAATCTGAGCGTTAAAGAATCTGGTGTAGAAGATTTGATACTTGAAGACTCGAGATCACCCTCAAATCATGTATTGAAGAAGGTGTGCAAGGGTGTGATTTTAGGTGAGTATTTTGTCAATAGATCCTAGAACTGGGATGTTTTGGTAGTACTGGTATAAGAAATGACAGGAATTCATGGTAAGGTGCTGCAATATGATCATAGCAGTTGAAAGAGGCAATAGACCCTACTCAATCAATAAATCCTCTGTCTATCTGCCTAAAAACTTAACATGCTTGCATTGGTGATTCACAAACAAGTCTTGTTTCCTTGGGAATATTTTTGATCCTCTTATTTATCCAATTACCAGACAGCAAAGTTTTAGCCTGGCCCATTTTCAGATGTGTTGCAGAAGACAATATAAAGTTGATGAAATTTAAAAAGAATCCTTGTATTTTGCGTTAGAAAACATTGTGGATAATGCTTTTCACAAGCAATTTCTTCATTTTCCTAACTGTTTTCCTAAATATTTCTCTTGAAGGAGGTCCTAAAGCGTCTATGTGTGCGAATTAGTTATTGTTATCATAATTATTTATGTGGTCTGGGCCGATTTAATGTAAGGTTTTGTTGATGAAAGAGCTTATTTTCTTGTTTTTACTTTACTTTTAATTGAAAATTGGTCTAAATGAATACCAAAATTCTACTTCTTCGAAAAATGATCTACGATTGCTAAATTCAATACATTTAATCGAACAAATTCTTCAAAACAATAATCATTGCAGAATCAGGAGAGCAGGTAACCAGCAGATGCGTTGTCCTGACAACAGGGACATTTCTGCGAGGTTGTATAAATATAGGTCTGGACGTGAAACCAGCTGGTAGAATGGGGGACCAGCCTGCTATTGGATTGGCTAGAAGTTTGGAGGAGGCGGGATTTAATATGGGCAGGCTAAAAACAGGTATTTTGCCGCTTTTCAAATAAAACATGTATCTACGGCTTGTTTAATACAAGGTTTTGGTTGAAAAGCCACAATTTGTAGATTTATTTGGCTTTCCCAAAGAGCCTGTTGCGGGGTAAGCTAAAAGTTTGGAGGAGGCAGGATTTAATATGGGTAGGCTAAAAAGGGTATTTATAGATTAAGCCTTTCCCGAATAGCTTAATTTTAGGGTTGTCAAATTCAAAAGCTACTGCATATGACAAATTGGATTTTGGTAATAATTGGATTTCTGTACAACAGACCATAGAAAATATTGAGGCAAAAGTAGAGAAAATGCTGATTATCTACATTTTCTTCTTTTGCCTCAATGTTTTACCAAGCAATTTCTAATGGGGAAGTCAAAACCAGGTCTTGTTTGGGAATTGATAAATGTGCCTTTCCCAAAGAACAAACTTTTTTTCTAGTTCGCCGAGCCCAGATAGCACAGTAGGTAACATCAGAGTCTATCAATCCAGACTGATGGGTTTGATCCTGGCTCAGCCATTTACCCTTTTCACATTTGACAAAAGTTGTTTGTCTCTCACCAATGGATATGAATTATCTTAATGAGAGAGCAGCTGGAGGCTCAGATTTGATAATGTGGGATACTAATGGAAGAAATGACAGGAATCCATTGCTAGGTGCTCCAGCCACCCCAAAGCAATTGAAAGTGGAGTTAACCCTTTCCCAAACAACAAAATTTTAGGGTGGTCCACTTCAAAAACTGCCACAAATGACAAAATAGATGTTATCAAAGATAGAATTTGTGTGAAATATGACATAGAAAATATTGAGACAAAAGGAGAAACTGCTGGTCATCAGCAGTTTCTTCTTTTGTTGCAATGTTTTCCTAGGCCATTTCTACTAAAGGGCGTCAAAACCAGGTCTTGTTTGGGAAAGAGTTAAACCCCATTCAATCAAGTTATGAATCTTATCTGATGCAAATTCAAAGGAGATACAGGTGTCAAAAGAAATATAGCCAAAGTGTTGTGTGTATTTTAAAGCTTAGGAAACCATTGAGAGAAAAGAAGAAAATGCTGATCCTCATTCAGCATTTTCTTCTTTTCCTTAAAGGATTTCTAAAAAAATATCCTGCAGAGATATCAGAACTAGAGTGTGTTTGGAAAAGGGTTAACCATTACCAGATGGCAAAATTTAGGACTGGTCTAAATTCAAAGGAGTTGCAAATTATAATTTCAAGTGCATAGAATTATACATTTCTTTGTCTTCCTTGGTAGAAAACATTGTATGAAATGAAGAAATTGCTTGTCGAAAGCAATTTCTTCATTTACCAAAATGTTTTTCCAAGCCTTTATGTTGTGGGGCATCAAAAGGCATCACTGTTGTAATGGGTTAACCCTTTCCTAAACAACAAGTTTTTAGGGGGATCCAATTTGAAAGCTGCTGCAGGCGACAAATTGAATATTGATAAAGATAGAATTTGTGTACAATATTTTTCAAAAAATAATTCAACAAAAGGAGAAAATGCTAAAAAGGGGTAAAGTGACATTTCAGATTTTTTCTCATAAATTTCACTTTCATTTTTATCTAAAAATGCATATTTTCTTATGAAATTTCTGAAAATTTCAAGCCAAAATATTGCACTGTTTACGAAAAAATTATATTTTTGTGTTTAAATTAAACAAATTGTTGTCCACAACAGTTCAAATGTATTTAGAATTTGTCGTTTCTGTCTCAACTTTAAAGGCGTGTTTATTGCTTATCATCAACACCTTCAAAAAACTGATACCATTTATACCCATTAGAATAACCAATCTTGACATCAAGACATACTTTAATAAATTGAAATGAGGATGAAATGTCCCTTTAACTTTGTATTTAAGGTACCCCACCAAGGTTAGACAAGAAGAGTATAGATTTCTCCAAACTAGAGGTCAAAAAGCCAGATAACCCTCCTCAACCATTCTCATTCATGAACACAGAAGTTTGGATAAAGGTTAGCTCCCTTTTGACTATAATTTGGATGATTGTTTGATAATTTCGCTGAATTAACTTTGTATTCTAGGTACCCCACCCAGGCTAGACAAGAAGAGTATAGATTTCTCCAAGCTAGAAGTCAAAAAGCCAGATAACCCTCCTGAACCATTCTCATTCATGAATACAGAAGTTTGGATAAAGGTTAGCTCCCCTTTTGACTATATTTGTAATGAAAAAAAAGATACAGATAAGAGGGGGTAAAGGCATTCTAGATTTGTTATTTTAACCCTTTCCCAAACAAGACCTGGTTTTGACGTCCTTTATAGGAAAGGCTTGGGAAAACATTGAAGCAAAAGAAGAAACTGCTGATAACCAGCAGTTTCTCCTTTTGTCTCAATATTTTCTGTGCCATATTTTACACAAATCCTATCTTTATCAACATCCATTTTGTCGTCTGCAGCAGCTTTCATATTGGATAGGTCTATATTTTGTCGTTTGGGAAAGGGTTAAATCTAAACCCTATGTTGTGGGTACTCTTTTGAAATTGAGATGATTCCAATGAGTGCCAACAACACAGGGTTTGATTAACAATAAAGGAAATGTTGTATTTTGAAAAGCCATTTCCCTTTTCCCAAACGACAAAATTTCAGGGTGATCCACTTCAAAAACTGCCACAAATGACAAAATAGATGTTATTAAAGATTGGATTTGTGTAAAATATGGCACAGAAAATATTGAAACAAAAGAAGAAACTGCTGGTTATCAGCAGTTTCTTCTTTTGTTTCAATGTTTTCCCAAGCCTTTTCTATTAGGGACGTCAAAACCAGGTCTTGTTTGGGTTACTCCATCTTATCTGTAGTTCTACAATGATGTTTTGATGGGTAAGTGCTGAACTATGTATTATGTACACACATTGTGATTTTATTATGCTGCATATAGTCGCCGCTTTGTCTGTCCGTCCGTCCGTCCGATCCGTCTGTCTTTTCATCCATCCGTCGGGAGTGATTTCTCCATAACCCTTGGGCCAAATCAAATGAAACTTACCATTTGAACACCCTATGACAAAATGCCGATGTACTTTTCCCGGTTTTTGGATTTGAGGCCTCGTCATTGGAAAAGGGGACTTATGGTAAAATACAGTTTTTTAGCTCCACTGGCCAAAGGCCAGCGGGGCTTATGTCATGGCCCTGTGTCCGTCGTGCGTCCGTCCGTGCGTCCGTCCGTCCGTCCGTGCGTGCGTCAACTTTTTCTTTAAACATCTTCTTCTCCAAAACTACGGGACCAATTTCAACCAAACTTCACAGGAATCTTCCTTGCATGAACCTTTTTCAAATTCCTTCAAAAAATCAAATTCCGTTCAGAACTTGAATTTTAATTAATTTAATTGATTTAAATTTTCGAAAAATCTTTAAAATTTCTTCTTCTCCAAAACTACTAGACCAATTTCAACCAAACTTCACACGAATTATCCTTGCATGAATCTCTACCAAATTCCTTTAAAAGAATAAAATCTATGCAGAACTTGAATTTTAATTAATTTAATTGAATTCAATTTTCGAAAAATCTTTAAAATTTCTTCTTCTCCAAAACTGCTGGACCAATTTCAACCAAACTTCACAGAAATCTTCCTTGCATGAATCTCTGCCAAATTCCTTCAAAAGAATAAAATCCATGCAGAACTTGAATTTTAATTAATTTAATTGATTTAAATTTTCGAAAAATCTTTAAAATTTCTTCTTTTCCAAAACTACTGGACCAATTTCAACCAAACTTCACACGAATCATCCTTGCATGAATCTCTACCAAATTCCTTTAAAAGAATAAAATCTATGCAGAACTTCAATTTTAATTAATTTAATTGAATTCAATTTTCGAAAAATCTTTAAAATTTCTTCTTCTCCAAAACTACTGGACCAATTTCAACCAAACTTCACAGAAATCTTGCTTACATGAATCTCTGCTAAATTCCTTCAAAAGAATAAAATCCGTGCAGAACTTGAATTTTAAATTATTTAATTGATTTAAATTTTCGAAAAATCTTTAAAAAATGTTCTTCTCCAAAACAAATGGACCAATTTCAACCAAACTTTACAGAAATGATCCTTGCATTAATCTCTTCTTAATTCCTTCAAAAAAATAAATTCTATGTAGAACTTAAATTTTAATTAATTTAATTAAATTAAATTTTCGAAAAATCTTTAAAAATTCTTCTCCAAAATCAATGGACCAATTTCAACCAAACTTTACAGAAATGTTCCTTGCATTAATCTCTTCTTAATTCCTTTAAAGAAAATAAATTCTATGTAGAATTAAATTTTGAATAATTAAATTAGATTAATTTTTGTTAAACAATCTGCTTCTCCAAAACTACAGGACCAATTTCAACCAAACTTCACTAGAATCTTCCTTGCATGAATCTCTTCCAAATTCCTTCACGATTGGATGAAAAGCTTGGCCGTTGTGGGCTAGGCTTTTTTTTCGCTATATGAAACAGTGTAATTTTAAGAAAATTTTAAAAACATTTCTGCTCCTTAATCATTTATTGGATTTCATTCTGGTGTAGCATGAATCTTCTTTGAATAGACATCTATTGTGTTCCTTGAAGAAGTTCCTAGTTTAAATGTCTAAAAGCCAGTGGAGCGATACAGGGCCATCTTGGCCCTCTTGTCTCTAATTTCTCTTAGTCTAATGTTCAGAATTTGATGAAATTTCATATTTGAGTAGTAAATCAGATGCCCTTGACAATAAACTATGTGAAAGGGGGTGTCTCACGGATAGGACAAATGCCATGGGAGTCTGCCCATGCTCAGAATTTAATGAAATTTGGTGTGAAGTTAGTACACTAGATAACAGTTCATATTCATGAAATGTTTCAATGGCACATTCCAGAAAACAATTTTCTCAGAATTTTAAGTTTTCACTATGAAAAAAGAGGGTACCCTGATTAAAAGAGTGTGCAAGCGTTCTGGTTGTTAGTTTCATCGCATACTTTATTCTAAACATAATGCCCAGTGGTCCGTGATCCTGTATCAAACAAAAAAACTTATAATTTTGTACAAAACATTATTTCATATCAACTGATGTTAGGGGTCATCCCAAAATTTCATAGTTTTTAAATAATTTAAGCAAATTATGTTCTAAAATTTACTTTGTTCCAGTTTTTGTCAAGATTCGAAAATCATGTAAAAGTTGCCCACAAATACGTATACTCATGATTAAAGTGAATTATCAAGAAAAAATAAAACCGGTAACAGGTTGCTTTTGGAATTACCACCTGAATGGTGCACATTTCCACGAATGGACAAAGTTAAGATTTTTTAAAAAATGACATTTTCGAATGTTTTGTTTACTTTTTTTGGTTATTTTAGTTTACCTTGGGGCAAATCAAAGTGTAAGATATTTTTCTGGTCATTTCCTGTCATCTGTTTGTGTGTCTGTCTGTCTGATGGCACTTTCTCAAAAATTTCTTTTTCTCCCAATATAATTTGTAAATCTTTTTGAAACTCGATAAGTATCCTTAGGTAAAGGGAGTAAAACGCTTTCTATTAGAATTTCTTTTTGTCAAAAACTTTTGTTGTTGTGGCAGCATAAAAGGGGCAAAATTTCATATAATGAAAATAAGTTCTTTTTGTAAAGCTTTACACAGCCACGAGATTTTAAATTTTGTATGTAAGTTTGCTAAGGGGTAGACTTCAAAGTTGGTTATAATATTTACGTCCAGGGTCACATTAGGTCTTGTCCCAGGTGTACCTACTTTACAAAAAAGGGAGGAAATTTTCTATAAAAATCATTTTAAATTATTCTAGTCAGTCATGATTCATGAAAGTTAACAGCAACAGCTTTTATAGATCTTTTAAAACATGAGAAAGCAAATCAGAAAAAGCACCAATTTCTCTGATGGCATTTGATTATCGTGCAAAAGTCAAAATATTGTTGTAATGCACCAGAAACATATAATCCAGCTCTCATGTGACTATTAAGGGCTATTGATGGCTATACCACATGTTAATCATATAACATCATGGAAATTTGTATAAATTGTGTATCAATACAGGACTGGTTAAGTTATGGTCAGAAAAATAATTTGCAGTAATAATTGCACCCTGTTTTATCCCAATAGGGCCACGTTTTGAAATAAACAAGTACATTTTCAACTGTGTAACTGAAAAGAATATAATCCTGTAACAGTCTTTTACTGAATCATTGGGGGCCTTCTATATCGCTTAAGTTTGTTAGTGGCGCTAAGAGCAAAAACATTTGGTTCCAGGAAGGGCAATTTTTTGTGCTTTACCTGCCGGTTCTAGGTGTCTTTTCAATTTCATAACATTTGGCTTGACCTTTATTGCATGTCATAGTGTCACTAAAAATAGTGCATGGACATCGTGACTAAATAGTAAAGAAACTGGCAATGTGTATATGTATGCCTATCTTGACTTCCATACATGTAATTTTGTAAATAAAAGTAATATTTATATTTAATCTATGTTTGTTTTCATTTGGGTTTTTGGGCATTACTATTGCTTTAGGTTTGTACTGTATGCTACAATTAATTTTATTGAATGAAAAAATGTTTTTAGGAGCACAATCAATTTTTTACTGAATACCAGTGTTTGGCTAAAACGTCATCTTCATCAATAATATGTATTATATGACATTGTTACCGGTTTTGGATTTCTATATAATTTAGCTCAAAGTAAGAGGAAATATGTAGCATGTTTTTGTGATAATATGGAATCTTGACAAAGACTCCAACATACTTAACTTTGGAATTCAATTTTGCTCTTTTCCGAAATTTTACAGAAAAATGTGCATATTTTAATGATTAATACAATAAAAACATTCATAATAATTTCCTCAAATACCTTTTCTGGTATGAATTGAATGCCTTATGTGACTTTAAGCAAATTCAATTGACAGATCTTGAAAATACATAAAACTAAGGTTTTGGGACACATGAAAATGGGTCCATGTTTCATGTCATAGTGGGAATAAGTCAAGGTGGCTTTTTAGCGAGCCGGGACTTTATGTCCGGGGAGCTAATGTCACAGCCCTAGTGTCGGCGTCGGCGTCAGCGTCAGCGTCGCGTCTTCAAAAACTTTAACCTGGTCTATATCTCAGGCACTATTAGAGATACAGCCTTGATACTTCACACATGGATACCTCCTGCCAAGACCTTTCATTTGGGACCATGACCTTTGACCTAGTGACCTTGACCTTGGAGTTTGACCTACTTTTAAAAAACTTTAACCTGGCCTATATCTCATGTCCTATTACACATACAACCTTGATATTTCACACATGGATACCTCATGTCATGAACTTGACCTTGAGACCATGACCTTTGACCTAGTGACCTTGACCTTTGACCTTGACCTCCTTTTTTAGCTCACCTGAGCACAAAGTGCTCAAGGTGAGCTATTGTGATCACTTTTTGTCCGTCGTCCGTCTGTCTGTCTGTCCGTCTGTCTGTCCGTCCGTCCGTCCGTCCACAATTTCGTGTTTACACTCTAGCATCTACAAATATAAGCCAATCTTGACAAAACTTGGTCAAAACATGTATGGCCATAAGATCTTGGATGAGTTCGATTATGGGTCAGATCGAACCAGAAAGTCAGGAGTTATCTGCCCTTGAATGCCAAAAATACCTAGTTTTGACATTGTTTACACTCTAGCATCTACAATTATTGATCAATCAAGACAAATCTTCGACATAATGTTGCAGACTATAAGATCTCAGATGAGTTCGATTTTCAGTCTGATCTGACCAGAAAGACGAGAGTTATGTGCCCTTGAATTTGACAAAATTGCCATTTTCGGATGTTTTTGACCTTGTTTACTCTCTAGAACCTACAATTATTCATCAATCAAGACAAAACTTGGACACAATGTTTGGGACCATGAGATCTCGGATGACTTTGAATTTCAGCCTGATCTTACCACAAAGTCGAGAGTTATGTGCCCTTGAATTTGATAAAATTGCTGTTTTTGACTGTTTTCGACCTTATTTACACTCTAGAATCTACAATTTTTTCCCAATCAAGACAAATTTTGGACACAATATTGGAGACCATAAGATCTCAAATGAGTTTGATTTTCAGTCGGATCTGACCAGAAAAATGAGAGTTATGTGCCCTTTAATTTGATAAAATTTCCATTTTCGGCTGTTTTTGACATAGTTTACACTCTAGAATCTACAATTATTTATCAATTAAGACAAAACTTGGACACAAAGTTTGAGACCATAAGATCTTGGATGAGTTTGATTTTCAGTCCCATCTGATTAAAAAGTCGAGAGTTATGTGCCCTTGAATTAGACAAAATTGCTGTTTTCGGCTGTTTTCGAACTTGTTTACACTCTAGAATCTACAATTATTGACCAATCAAGACAAATCTTGGACACAATGTTGGGTATCATAAGATCTCGGTTGAGTTTGAATTTCAGCCTGATCTTACTACAAAGTCGAGAGTTATGTGCCCTTGAATTTGATAAAATTGCCGTTTTCGACTGTTTTCGACCTTGTTTATACTCTAGAATCTACAATTATTGATCAATTAAGACAAAACTTGGACACAATGTTGGGGATCATAAGTTCTGGGATGAGTTTGGTTTTCAGTCTGATCTGATAAAAAAAAGTTGAGAGTTATGTGCCCTTGAATTTGACAAAATTGCTGTTTTTGGCTGTTTTCGATCTTGTTTATACTCCAGAATCTACAATTATTTATCAAACAAGACAAATCTTGGACACAATGTTGAGCACCATAAGATCTTGGATGAGCTCGATTTTCACAACGTTATTGACCATAAGTTCGTTTTCAGTCTTAAAGTCATAAATATTTTTTGAATTGAACAAAAATGTTGCTCATATCATTTTGGTTCAGGTGAGCGATATAGGACCATCATGGTCCTCTTGTTTGTGACAAGCTCTCGTATAGGCGAGCTACGTTGTCCGCGGACAACTCTTGTTTTGAATCCAGTTTGGATTATCTAAGATACTTATTGCATTTTCATAGCTTGGATATGGTCCTTTATCACCATGCAGAATTAAAAGAAAATTCATGCATGGGCAGATTTGAGACACCCCCTTTGGGTATAAAAATTAAGTCATGCAAAAAGGGGGCTTAACATTTTTTAGCTTTATGTTAGCTCTGCATGGCATACATTTATTGTGACAATGCCTTATTCGGGGAGCATTGTCCGTCTCTGACGGCTCTTGTGATTGCAAAAGGCATCTGATCTTGGACCATGAAACTTTCTCACTACCCAAGGAGGTACCCTCTCATGCTTTTGTTATACATGTATATGTTAAAGGTCACTAATCAACTTTGTTGGAAACTTGGTTCAATGATCTATCTCTGCAATCATTTGATCATTAATTACAAAACTGGCCTACCATTGCTGTAGTAGAATGAATACTTGGTGCAAAACTTTTTTTAGTGCTTGTATAATTACCGGTACATGCTTTTACATTAAATTGTAAAGGTCAAAATAATTGGTCGGTCGGGTTTTTTAAAAATATATTCCATCAGGTCTCAAAAAAATATTCAGATGGAAGATAACTCATTTGCAACAAAAAATGATATGGACATAGCTGACTTCCCTTTGGTAACTTGTTTCAAATACGAAATTCAAGAATGATTCAAATAGACTTCTGTAACAGAGATGCAAAATGCTATACTAGATTGGTTAAAAAATGTACTTGATCTTGTTTGTTAGGGTTCAATTTCATAAAGTAAACCATGACATAATTTTGAACAAACAATAGTATTTCGACAGAGTTATTCTAAAACCTTGCGATTACAGCTTCATTTAAGCCATAGTTACAATTTTTTATAACAATACTGATGGTTTATCATAACAAAATGGTTAACCCAGTCTATTTATAGCACAAAATTCATTGCTATTTAACAGGGTGAAGACCAGATTGATGCCCATGTGACATACACAAATGAGAAAGTAGAGGCTATTGTTAAAGATACCATACACCTTAATAAGCATGTGAAGGAAGAAATCAATGGCCCAAGGTAGGTGGTGTGCTTGGTGATATATCCCCCGTATTTAACCCCTTCCCAAATGGTGAAATTCTAGGGTGGTCTAATTTGAAAGATGCTGCAGATGACAAAATTTGTCGATATTCAGCACAGAAATATTGAGGCAAAAGGAGAAAATGCTGATTTATCAGCATTTTCTTCTTTTGCCTGAATGTTTCCCATGCCTTTTCTTTTTGGGACATCAAAACCTTATCATGTCTGGGAAAGGGTTAAGCATTTCCCAGATGACAGAATTATAGAGTTGCCAAAAGGCTTGTGTGGTGTCTGTGGTTAAGAGGTAGATCATTTTGCGACCAAAAAGTTTCAAGTTCAATCCTTGGTAGTGGGTGGTTGCTTAATCCATTACTGCACAGTGACGCCTTTTGACTCCCAAACAAGAAAAGGATTTGGAAAACATTTAGAAAAATGAAGAAATTGCTAGTGACAAGCAATTTCTTCATTTTCCACAATGTTTTCTTACACAAAACGGAAAGTCATCAATTTGAAATTGTTGTCTGCAACACCTTTTAAATTGAAAGAGCCCAAAATTTTGCCGTGCAGTAATGGGTTAAAAAAGATGTTGCCTTAGTATTCATACTAGAAATTCAAGGAATCCATCATGGGTGCACTTGCTACAACAAGCATTTGAAGTTTCTATAGATTCTCATGGAAAGATCAGGAGACTGGACGTATAAAATAGATCTACATGTTTGCACAAAAACTTTCAAATGTTTTTTTTTAGTCAAAAGGGATCGGACTGTATTCCTTGCGATGAGATCTTTCCTGGTATCCAAATGTTTAGGTTTTTGGGGTGGGTATTTTTACTCATGTCTGCTGTCCATCGATCTGTCTGTCTGAAAATTGAACATTGGCAATTTCAGGGCATTCGTGTTTCACAAACACATCTTGTTATTAACCCTTTCCCAAACAAGACCTGGTTTTGATGTCCCTAATAGAATTGGCTTGAGAAAACATTGAAACAAAAGAAGAAACTGCTGATAACCAGCAGTTTCTCCTTTTGTCTTAATATTTTTTATGCCATATTTTACACAAACCCTATCTTTAATAACATCCAATTTGTCTTTTTTACAGTTTCTGAAGTGGATCATCCTAAATTTTGTCATTTGGGAAAGGGTTAAATTGGACCAGTCCACAATTTAGCGTCTGGTAATTGGTAATTGCAAACATTTGGGAATTAGTGTTTAGAGTTTAGAATCACAAGCACAGCTTGTTTCATGTCAAAATAAGAGAAATGAAACCAGTTTTTATAAGCCGCCAATTAGAGAAATTGGATTTGATACGGAATCTGCGGAAGTAATTAGATATTTAAAGTACTCGATTTACTTTGATGCTTTAATTTTAACAAAATGGAATTGATTTTTGAAGTGGTTTATAACAAGGAAATGCATTTGAGCCAGGATCTGGAAAAAGGTCCCTTAAGGCATTTTGAGCCCAACATAGATCCAGATCAGCCTGTGCATATGCACAGTCTGATCAGGATCAATGTTGTTCTCTAATAGCTTCTTCATGACCTGTAGTAACTTAAAAGAGCAGCATTGATGCATATTGGACCCCATTTGACAACAGGCTGATCTTTAAACTCAATTTTGAAAAATATTATAAGGGACGTTTTTCCAGATCCCGGCTCATTTGTTAACCCTTTCCTAAATGGCAAAAATTTGGACTGTTCCTAATTCAAAGCGGTTGTAGATAACAAAATGGAAAAGATCTATGATAAGATTCATGTACAATATAGCACAGAATATATTGAGGCAAAAGTAGAAGATACTGGTCAAAAGCATTTTCTCCTTTTGCCACAATGTTTTCCTAAGCGTTTACACTTTTGAGCGTATGATGGTTACAGTGTTGGAAAGGGACAAAATGAAATAAACCTATTTTTAGCGAGCCGGGAGTTTATCAGTGATGTGTCATTTGAGACCATGACATTTGACCTAGTGAACTTGACCTTGGAGTTTGACATACTTTTCAAAATCATAAAGCTGGTCTATATCTTACGCACTATTAGAGATCAGGGATTCCTCCATCCAAGATCTTTTATTTGAGACAGTGATCTTTGACCTCATGACCTTGTCTTGGCATTGACCTTTTTCTGTGACAAGCTCCTGTAGAGGCGAGCTACATTGTTCATAGAAAGCTCTTGTTATAAGTTTCAATTAGACAGATAGAAGTTTAAAACAGATCTACAAAATGTAATTAAATATTTGAAGTACTTGCTGCACTTTGATGCGAGAAATTTGATGGAATAGAATTGATTTTAACCCTTTCCCAAATAACATCTGATTTTGATCTCCATTTAGGAGAGAGGGTCAGAAAACATTGAAGGAGAAAGAAGAAAATGCTGATAATCAGCATTTTCTCATTTTCCTTCAATAATGTTGTGCTTTAATGTTCACAAATTTCATATACCCATTTTGCCGTCTGCTGCAGGTTTCTACTTTGACTGGTATAAAATCTTGTTGCTTTGGAAAGGGTTAAAGTGGTTTATAACAAGAGAATTCATTTCTTAACCCTTTCCCAAACGGCCAAAATTTGGACTTTTTCATATGAATGTTGCAGAAAATGACAAAATAGATGTTGTTAAAGATTTGATTTGTGTATAATATAGCACAGAAAATATTGAGGCAAAAGAAGAAACTGCTGGTTATCAGCAGTTTCTTCTTTTGCCTCAATGTTTTCCCAAGCCTGTTTTAATAGGGACGTCAAAACACAGTCTTGTTTGGGAAAGGGTTAAATTATTTTCCGGACAACAAATATAAGATTGTTCAATTTTAATGCCATTACAGAAAACAAATTAAATGTGAATAAATGCAAAGAATTTCAAGGTCTTAGTACAGAAAATTGGAGGAAAAAAGAGAAAAATCTGGTAATTAGCGTTAGCTTCTTTTCCTTATTTTTTTTACAAATCTAGCATTGTTTGAGAACATGATGTTTACATTTTCTGTGTTGAAATTTAGTGTCCATTTTGTCAAATTTTATAGTGACTGTATTTTTATACCCCTACATAGAGAGATCATGGCATATTGTTCGGTATTAAAAATGCTGTGGAAAATAGAAAATATGCATGCGTAATACACCTAGAAAATGTTGAGAGAAAAGAAAAGTAGCCAGATTATGTCATCATCCTTCTTTTTCTCTGGGTGATGTCAAAGGAACAGATTTAAGAATACACTCTGGGAAAACATTGAGATAAAAGAAGAAATTGCTGAACATCAGCAATTTATCTTTTGCCCTCAATATTTACAGGGCTTTTCCATACAAATTTTACTTTTGACAAAAAATATCATCCGCAAATCTTTTTGAACTAGAGCAGTCTCAAATGGCAACGTTTAGGAAATGGTTAAACATGTTCTTGTAACAAAAGCGTAAAAAATAATCATGTCTTACATTTGGGTTTTTTGTCGAAGAAATTGAATGGCAAGTTTTGTTAAAAAAATCCCAAGTTTTCATGTTATGTGAATTGAATTGAAAAAATACCAAGTTTTCATGTTTTGTGAATTGAATTTGATTGTAGAAATAACACAAGGCAAACCAGTGCAAAACTCTCTTGCTTTTGAATACCTTGTGAAATTAAACGGGTTTCTTTAAAGAGCATTAATTTGATCAGCATGTATTCTTTCATTTATTGAGGAAGCTTTTTATTTAGCTGAATGGAATTTAGTAGAATCTGCATGTCTTTATTTTAAGATCAACCCTGTCCAAAACAAAATCTGGTTTTGACATCCCTAAAGGAAAGGGATTGAGGAAAGTATTGATGCAAAAGAAGAAAATGCTGATGATCAGCATTTTTAGCTCACCTGAGCACGAAGTGCTCAAGGTGAGCTATTGTGGTCGCTTTTTGTCCGTCGGCGTCCGTCTGTCTGTCTGTCCGTCTGTCTGTCCGTCTGTCTGTCCGTCTGTCTGTCCGTCTGTCTGTTCACATTTTGTTGTTACCACTCTAGCACCCACAAATATTGACCAATCTTAACCAAACTTGGTCAAAACATGTATGACCATAAGTTCTCAGATGAGTTCGATTTTGAGCCAGATCGGACTAGGAAGTCCAGAGTTATGTGCCCTTGAACGTCAAAAATGGCTAGTTTTGACTTTGTTACCACTCTAGCATCTACAAATATTGACCAATCTTAACCAAACTTAGTCAAAACATGTATGACGATAAGTTCTTGGATGAGTTCGATTTTGGGTCAGATCGAATCAGGAGGTCCGAAGTTATCTGCCCTTGAATATCAAAAATAGCTAGATTTGACTTTGTTACCACTCTAGCATCTACAAATAGTGACCAATCTTGGCCAAACTTGGTCAAAACATGTATGACAATAAGCTCTTGGACAAGTTTGATTTTGGGTCAGATCGGATCAGGAAGTCAGGAGTTATGTGCCCTTGAATATCAAAAATAGCTAGTTTTGACTTTGTTACCACTCTAGTATCTACAAATATAGACCAATCAAGACAAAACTTGGCCAGAATGTTGGTAACCATAAGATTTTGGATGAGTTCGATTTTCACTGTCATCGGAGAAGGAAGTATGTAGTTATGTGCCCTTGAATTTGAAAAAGTTGCAGTTTTTGACTTTGTTTACACTTTAGCATCTACATTTATTGGCCAATCAAGACAAAACTGGGCAACAATGTAGGTAACCATAAGATGCTGAATGAGTTAAATTTTCAGCTTGATCGGATCAGAAAAACCAGAGTTATTGGCCCTTGAATTTCACAAAATTGCTGTTTTCAACTTTATTTTCACTCTAAAAACCACAAATATTGACCAATCAAGACACAACTTGGTCACAATGTTGGTGATCATTAGATCTTATATGATTTGATTTATCATATTGATCGGACTAGAAAAACCAGAGTTGTGTGCCCTTGATGGTGACAAAATTGCCGATTTCGTTTTAATTTCACTCAAACAGCAATAAATATTGACCAAAAAAAACCAAACTTGGACATAAGGTTGATGAGAATATCTTTATCAGAACAGAGTTATGTGCCCTGGATTATGACAAAATTGATGGTTTTTTTATCGACTTGGTTTTCACTTTAACAGCCACAAATATTGATCATTAAAGATTAAGAATGCTGTTTTCAGCTGGATCATAATTTCCCGTCTTAAGTTTCATATTCTTGTCTTAGAGATACTTAGGTCATGTAAAACGTGGGTCTTGTTCTGCATTGAAAAAGTTTCAAACTTCTATCAGGTGAGCGATCCAGGGCCATTTTGGCCCTCTTGTCTCCTTTTTGCCTCAACATTTTCTGTGCTATATTGTATACAAATCATTTTTTATCAACATCAAAATTATTGTTTGCGGTGCATTGGCAGCTTTCAAAACAGACCATCTTAACTTTTGTCATTTTGGAAAGGGTTAACCCAATTACCAGACAACAAAATTTTAGACTAGTCCAAATTCAAAGATGTTGCCGACGCCAACTTCTAGTGAATGAAAGTGTTCATGTTATGGTCTTTCTTTGATTGAAAACATTGTAGGAAATGAAGAAATTGGTTATCATTTTCCACAATATTTCCATGACCTTTTTCTAGTGGGGTGTCAAAAAGCATCATTATGTGGGAATGGGTTAAATGCTGTGAGGGCTCTTACTGGATTCGCCACGGCCATGGCGCAGTTGGTAGCGCATCTGCCTTTCATTCGAGAGGTCCCAGGTTCGATACCTGACCGCGGCTAATACCCTTTCTGACAAAAATGTCACCCATCAATGGTTTGATATCGTGAACCTATGTGGGGTAGCAGCTGGAGGCTCGGTTAGGGTGTTGTGGTAGTACTGGTGAGAGAAATACCAGGAATCCATGGATAGGTGCTCCAGCCGCGCGATATTACCTTAGTAGTTGAAAACAGCGTGAAACCCCATTTAACTTAAACTCTTACTGGATTCCTAATATAATGTACTCTAGATCATTTTTGCATAAAGCCAAAAATTACAGTTTCACAATAAAATTGATTCTTTTATTTATGGGTTACATTTTGAAGGAAGAAAACTGCTGTTTTACTATCATAAGACTTAATATTTGGGTCAGACAATTTATTGCCAGAGTTTAAAAGCTTCAAACTCCCACAATTTCTCTTGTGGGCAAGTTATATAGCCTTAACATTTCTGTGTGTACAATTATTTCATTTCATTTCAACTCCCTTTCCCAAACAAGACCTGCTTTTGACGTCCCTATTAGAAAAGGCTTGGGAAAACATTGAAACAAAAAGAAGAAACTGCTGATAACCAGAAGTTTCTCCTTTTGTCTCAATACTTTCTATGCCATATTGTACACAAACTATGTCTTTAATAACTTCAATTTTGTCATTTGTGGCAGTTTTTAAAGTGGATCACCCTAAAATTTTGCCGTTTGGGAAAGGGTTAAAAGATTTATTTAGATTTTCAAAATTGCACTTACCTTTGTCTTTGTACTAGTGCATATGCAAGAAGGTTAACTTTTGCGGCAACAGTGACACATTTTAAAGACTCTACTGGAAATCTAGGAAAACTTTGATGGAAAAGAAGAACCAGAGCGCAATTATTTGTAGAATGAGGGGGCTTTTGCAGTCATCCGGGTGTAGGTGTTTGCGTCTGCATTGGCTTTTATTATGCTCCCCGAAAAAATTTCAGGGGAGCATATAGTCGCCATGCTGTCCTTCCGTCCGTCCGTTCGTCCACAGCCAGATCTCAGCAACCCTTGGACCAAATTCAATGAAACTTCACATGTGAACTCCTGAGGTCAATCCCTAGAGATCTTTTTCTCCGTTTCTTAATTCGAGGCTGCGTCATGGAAAAAGGGGCCTTAATGTAAAAAATAGTTTTTCTCTAATTACTCTTCATCTAATGGGCAGAATTTAATGAAATTTTGTACTTATGTGACAAATGAGATGTTCTAGACTATATTCTATAAATAATGTGTGTACAAAAAATTTGTCATGGGAAAAGGGGGCTTAATGTATGATAGGTTTTTATGCCCCCGATAGGGAGGCATCATAAATTTGACTTGTCCGTCCGTCCGTCCGTCCGTCCGTCTGTCTATCCATCTGTTTGTCCGTCGGTCTGTCCGTCATTCCATCCAAAAACTTTAACATTGGCCATAACTTCCTTATTACTTAACATATTCGCTTCATACTTTACCACAACATTCCTTGGTACATTACCTTTCTGTAGGCACATACTTTGGTGACCTTGACCCCTGGTTGACCTTGACCTTGAACATAGATTGGCCATAATTTAAAATCAAAGCGGTGTCGGGGGCATTGTCATCTTACAGTGACAGCTCTTGTTTTTTTTGTGACAAACACTTATTCGGGGAGCACAATCCGTCTATGACGGCTCTTGTTTTTTGAGTTTTTACCTGCAAATGTCATTTTTCTGTTCCTGATGCTATTTTTCTGAAAATTTGCACATCACAGTGGATATTGTGCATCATGGGATGGATAACGAATACGGACAAAATAATCTCAATTCTGGTAAGATATTTTGCAATAACTTCCTTATTTGTGCGTCAGTCTTCAAAAGGTTTGTTGCATGTACCCCGCCTTACCGAGCTATTTCATCGGATGTATGACACGACCAGAAAGCGAAATGGTAACGACTACAGCCAAATCAACCACGCTTCAGGTAAGAATTTGTGCAATAACCTTCTTATTTCTGTGTCAATTTTCATGCGATTTGTTGCATGTACTCGGTCTTACTGAAGCCTTTTCTCAGATATATTACTTATCTGGAAACTCCTTGTACTTTTCTCAAAAACCGATCCCAACTGACTAGTAAAGGGGCCTGAATTTTTTGTTGTTTTTCTGGTCGGTTGGGATCAATTCTTGGACAAAGTACAAAGATTCTACAAACAAGTCATATATCTGAGGAAAGAGCGTAGTAATGCGGGGTACATGCAACAAACCGCTTGAAAATTGACTCAGATATAAGAAAATTATTGCACAATTTCTTACCTGAGGCGAGGCAAATTTGTCCTTATTCGTTATCCATCCCATCATGCACAATCTCCACCGTGCACATGCTTCTATGACCACAATGTCAGCATTTAAGCAAAGATTCATTACTATGATATTATATTTAGTGGAATTTTAACCCTTTTGGGACCTATAAAAATTCTTAGTTTACTTTCTTATAAATGCAACTATCATATATGAAAACCTTGAAATTAGCTGCCAGATGGAAAGGGTTAATCTGTTGTAACATTGTTTATGCTAGAGCTATTGCTTTAAAACTTTGCACATGTGTCACAGAGGACTCTGAGACAATAATAAAATTTAATAAAATCAATAATAATTTGAATAATCAAATAAATAGTGATTTTTTGGAAAACATTGTGGAAAAGACACATTGTATATATTTTGTACATAATATATTTAAGGGTTAAAACAATTTTATTTGATCTTTAAGTAGTTGATAATTTAATCTTTAAAATTCTATATGCTGTTACAAGCTAATTCTAGGTAAAGTCTTATATCTCATTTTATTTGATAATTCCTATCAGTCAAATATGTCTTAAACTTAAGCCTCTTCTTAATTTGATTATTTCATGATTAATCTGATAGAGCAAATCCTATTTAGTTGATCGTAGTAATTTGCACCTTTACTGGACATCAGGAACTTGTTCTCACTTGAGGATGTATTTCATTGGCTGTTACTATGTGGCAGAATATTGATTGTTTGATTGCAAACTTAATTTGATTGGTCAATCTATAATCTGATACCTGCACTACAAAATGTAGGGTTTGGGCTCAGGGGACAGTTAGAAAGAAGTAAGAGAAACAGTTAGAGATAGTTAGAGTTTGAGAAAAGATACAGAAAGTTTGAGATTTTGAGAAATTAATTGGAAAGCAGTTAAAACATAATATTTGAATATTGAACTTTGAATGCTAAAGAATTACATGGATTTGAATACTATGACATAATGGAAAGATTGTATAAACGTTATTAAAGTAGATTGTTAGAACTGTTAATCGTTTTCTTGCTTGGTTTCATCCGAAACATACTCTGTGCTCCAAGGTGGAGATAAATATAAATATAGGAGCGCAGTGGACCCCTAAGGTGACAGGGACTCATTCGTCATATATAGCAGTTTGCCGCTAACAGGTGTATCTGGGTTGCTGATTCCCCAAAGTTCAGTGCCTGGTACCTGTCTACCGTCTGTCCAGATGTACCATATGCGTTAGAGGCCAACAAACCGTTAGGTGTGCTGATGAAAGGGACCCCGCTGTCCCACATGCTTCTGTCAGAATTTTTTCACTATTTTAGCTCTTGATAGTCATGCTTTGCTGTCCTTTGACAGCTCTTGTCTTCTTTTCCTTCAAAGTTTTCTATGCAATAACATCGAGATATTGCTGCTTTTCATTGAAAACCTTGTAACTGCAGCTTAAAACATGCTGCAGTTACAAGGTTTTATATGAATAGTGACAATATACTAAATGGGATGATTCATTTTGTCATCTTGAACTCCTCACAATATGGACTAGTGTACACTTTTGCTATAATACGGAAATGGAAAAAAGAAAAGAAGATGGGGAAGAAAATTTTTTCGAAAGAAATAATCTGGAAATTGCTGATTTTTCTCAAATTTTGTGTATACATGTACCTTCAAAGTGTTTTTGCATCTTTATGTTAAAGGCTAGACATTTCATCAATAATCCTTTCCCAAACTAGCTGCGATTTTGAATACCTTGTTAGATGTTCGATTAGAAACTCTTGTGAAAAAGCGCAAAATGCTGATAATTAAGTATTCTCTGCTTTTCATTCGTGGAATTCAATGTTTCGACTTGACTCCACTTTCTCTTTCCAATGTCTGTTTTGCCTTCTGTGATAGCTGATAAAAGTATTAACTCATTACCAAAGTGCAAAATTTTAGACTTGTCCAAATTCAAAGATATTGCAGATGATAATTGCAAATGATCGAATTTTGGAATTTTTGGCTCTTTCGTGGCAGAAAATATTGTGGGAAATAAAGTTATTTCTTGTCCTAAGCCATTTTTTCATTTACCAAAATATTTTCCGAAGGCTTTATCTTGTGGGGCATCAAAAAGCATCAATATTTGGTAAAGAGTTAAGGCTTAAAATCTTGAAACTCCTACAAATCTCCTGACAATTGTTGTTCAAAGAACATGCTTTTCTGAGATTGAAAACTTGAATTGCCTGCAATATTTGTACAAGATTTTTGTCTCTATTCCTCTTCTCATATGCTTTATTTGTAAGGATTTTCAAACCCTTGCTATGCTGTTCTTGCCATATTCCTACTGTGACCAAAGCTTTGGTAGACCATAGAGATTAAGATCAGCCTGCACAGATGTGCAGTCTGATCTTAGCCTACACTGCCTGCTATCTACTGACTCATTATGGCAAAAAAGTGAGATATACTCATTGAAATGTCTGTTAGGTTTGCAATTTGTTTGAAACAAAATTTAAAGTCAGCAGGACAAGGGTTAAGTTTTTGAAACCTAGGATGTTGCAAGCTATATTAACCCTTTCCCAAACGAGAGAGTTTTCTGGTTGTCTGATTGAAAAGCTGCTGTAGATGATGAAATGAATGTTATAAATTAAGGTTTGATTTGTGCACAATACAGCTCAGAAAATATTGAGGCAAAAGGAGAAACTGCTGGTTATCAGCAGTTTCTTCCTTTGTTTCAATGTTTTCCCAACCCATATCTATTAGGGACGTCAAAACCAGGTCTTGTTTGGGAAAGGGTTGATGGATGTTAGAAGTATTCTCAGTGAGTTGTCTGTAATCGAGAGGAAGGGTATTTGCTTCACGATCAAGATGTTCTGAGTTAGATCCCTGGTAGCAGAGGTTGTTCTTTACTTCTCACCGGCCGACACATTCGGCGCAAGTGCTGGTGGCCGCGGCCTTAGCGCAGTTGATAGCGCATCTGCCTTTCATTCGGTAAGGGTGTTGTGGTAGTACTGTTTTGAGAAACAACAGGAATCCATAGGTAGGTGCTCCAGTCGCCGCGATATGACCCTGGCAGTTGAAAACGGCGTAAAACCCCAATAAACTCAAACGCAAGTGCTGGTATATTTCCAAGGAAGCAGAATGGAGAGGGAAAGAAATAAGCTTCTAGCTTTTATCCCCATTAATGTAAAAATAAATATATGTTTTAACTAAAATATTCTTACTTGATCAGATCCCTGCCCTTTGTCTGAAATGTGGCATTCTATCAAATTGAGACAGGGTAGGTGAAGAGGACCCTAATGCCATTTGAAACAAGCATGGATCCAGATCAGCCTGTGCATATGCAGACTGATTAAGGGGGAATGCTCCAGTTTCCTAATTTTTTTCCCAATAATAGAATGTATTTATACTTTGTATGTTGAAATAACATGTTATTACCAATTGGAAAATAAAATAAAAATAGATGGTCAGCGATCTTGTTTGAATTTTATAGGCATTTGTATCACATACCCCTGCAGCGAAAAAATGCACAATTTCTTGCCATTGTCCAAGGTCACTAAAATGCTAATAAAATGCTGTATATTCATCGTTTAGTCCCGAAAACGGATTTAAAGTAACGTCTTACATTTACTAAGTACAGAAAACCCAAAATATGTGCCATTATAAACGCGTAAATGTATAAAACAGCATGCTTACGTGTTCGGTTAGATCAACGAATCTGGAGTGTTTTATGTCAAAATTTGCATATTTTTGGAAATATTTAAATTTCTACATAATAGAATTTGATACAACTCCCTCATTGCATCAAGCAACATGTCCTGGTAATATTTCAAAAAGAAAATGTATGGGTCAGCGCACTAATTAGTGAATTACAGCAATTTTTATCAGCTACACATGAATAAAATGACGCAAAATAGTGGTAACTGCATACATACTTACGACTGTCTTGCTCTAAATAATCGATTTCCATCTTGAGGAAATCAGTTTGGCCTAATAAATACACTTTTACCGTCGAAAATGGTAAATTGTAATGATGTGTTTTATTATTGAAAATATGGTAGCGAAACATATTGGTACGAAACATTTAATTTACTACAGTAATGACGGAGTGTTCCGAAAAACTGGAGCATTCCCCCTTAAGACCCATGATGTTCTCCAATAGCTTAGTTGTAGTGCATAAAGTACTTTAAAGGAAAAGAAGACAATTTCCAGCATTTCCTTGTTTTCCAACAAAGTTTGCTCGTTTTCCAACAAAGTTTGATAGGATGAATGAACCAAAAAGTCTTATGACATGGGCATATGAAGTAAAATAACAAGAAATCGAATTTAATCATCATGTTTATTTAATTAAACAGGACAAATTGCAAAGATTATTATGCATATGAAGAGATGGTAATATTTGAACAGAATAGAGATCACTATAACCGAAGCCCAAAGCATAGTGAAAAAGGACTTAAGGTAGACCAGCCTTTATGAGATTCACACAACATCAGAATTATTTTGGTGATGTCGTAAACATTCAGCAGTGGAATGCTCCACCGCCAAATGTTTACAGTGTCACCCCAATAGGTTTTGATATGTAATGAATGGTAATGATGTTGCTCGCAAATTTCCAACTTTGTTTAGAATCTCAGTAGGGGTGGACTACCTTAAGTATGATTACAATGTTTCTTTTTGTCCTCAAATGGAAAAGCACAACACTTTTAATGCCTTTGTTTTTACTGCATTATTCAATCCATTTCTATACCAGATCTGATTTTTACGCCCCACAATGAAAAGGCTAGGTAAAACATCAAAGCAAAAGAAGAAAATACTACCAATCAGCATTTTCTCATTTTGTTTCAATATTTCCTGTGCTATATTATACACAATCATATTCTATCTAAATTGTTTTGGAAAGGGTCAACATCAATATGAAAGAAATAATGTGCATAAAAGAGATTTAGGATTTGTAATAACAGAGAGATAGCTTTGAAAAAAAAAAGGTTTGTTTCATTTCCCACAACATTTAGATTGATCAACATTGGGCTAAAATTTGCATACCACAAAAATATCATTCTTTAATGTTAATATTGCTTATTATATAAATGTAGTTCTTTTATGTTTCAATTTTTGAAAATTTTGTCTCTTTCAAGTATAGGAGGTAAAGATTTGAAAAGGCAAAACAATAAACAATGATTAGTAAAGCCACTATCACAAAGAGCTTGGAATTACAATGCAACAATTTTATGAATCAGCATTTCTAAGATCAAGTACAGAGCAAGTTCCTTAGATTTTCATTTAACTACTAATTCCATTAGCGCTTCAACCTTTCACAGAAGTGCCAATGGTTTGATAATCATTAAAGTGACATTTCAGAATTTTTTGTCATAAATTTTACTTTTATTTTTATCTGAAAGAGCATATTTCCTTATGAAAATTCTGAAAATTTTAAGCCAAAATATTGCGCCGTTTACGAGAAATTTATATTTTTGTGTTAAAATTGAACAAATTGTTGTGGACAACAGTTCGGATTTATATGCAATTTATTGATTATGTCTCAACTTTAAATGCGTGTTTCTCGCTTATTGGAAACAACTTCAAAAAACTAATAGTATTTATACTCATTAGAATAACCAATCTTGGCATCAAGACATACTTTAAAAATTTGAAATTGGAATGAAATGTCCCTTTAACCTATGTGGACCAGCAGCTAGAGGCTGGGTAAGGATGATGTGATAGTACTGGTATGAGAAATGACATGAATCCGTGGTTAGGTCCTTTAGATGTTGCGATGGGAACAATTGCAGTTGAAAGAGGCATTTAACCCCATAAATAACTTTCACGGAAGTAAAGCCTCAATAAGGTGATTAGTTTCTGTGTCAGGGAAGTCATATTTTAGTCCCAAGCTCTTTGTAAGTATGGCTTTAAAACAATGGAATTTCAGGAGTAACTTACAACACCTAGTACCCAAGTAACAGCATCAATGGTTAGTGCATAACTGCTGTAAATATTCCTGAGATTCACAATTGACCAAACGCCAATCCATAGATTGCTCCGCCCAACATAGAATCTAAGACAAACAATGGGAAACATTGGCATGTGGATTGTTTTGATAATTGTCAGTTGATAGATCAATACAATATCACATGCAACGAAGAATTTAAAACAAACAATGGGGGTGTGGCATTTTTCTGATCATCCATTGGCTTATCGATGGTTTTGATTGACAGCCGGCGGTTGGTCAATCATGTACTTACAACAGTTTTGCACTTGACCTTTACTTTATACAATTATCAGTGATAACTTGCATTCAGTAAGAGAGTTCCAGATAAGCGAGCATAAGGTTCCATTCACGAAATGGCTTTGAATTCTTTCCCAAACAACAAAATTTACTACCCCAAAGGCGTCACCATGTGGTAATGGTTCAAAATTATTGACTGCTGCTTATTTGGAACTCTGATTATATTCACCAACAACTAAATTTTTAACAAAAAGTAATGAAAACAGAGAAATACCTTTACAACAGAGCATAATGAAATTTGGTATAAAAATAAAATGTCTTCATTCAAGACATTAACTGAAATATTTACATTCCTTACAAATAATGAAAACAACATGAATGATAACTTAGAATGAAATATATTATGCAACCTATTTCAGAAAAAGGGACCTTAGTGGAAATCTGTTTATCTTGAGAAAATCGACAAATAACAATGAATTTTGTGCTAAAAATAAACTGGTTTTACCATCGGTGTTATTATAGAATCTCGTAAATAAAGCTTCAATCAGTACAGTATACATGTGCTAGCATTTACCAATAACATAAGTCTTATAATGTCTGACTGCTTTGACCATGAATAATTTTCAGAATGCCAAGAAAGTCCCTTTTAATGATGGTAGTTATACACCAAATAAATGAATAAAATATGGTATTTATTGCCATAGGCTATTACTCTATTTCTTGCTATACAAAAGTTTATTTAACCCTTTTCCAAACAAGACCTGGTTTTGACATCCCTAATAGAAAAGGCATGGGAAACATTGAGACAAAAGAAGAAACTGCTGATAACCAGCAGTTTCTCCTTTTGTCTCAATATTTTCTATGGCATATTTTACACAAATTCTATCTTTAATAACTTCCATTTTGTCATTTGTGGCAGTTTTTGAAGTGGATCACGCTAAAATTTTGCCGTATGGGAAAGGGTTAAACAACCCTACTTCATGTAAGTGAGAATACCTGTAACAAGGATTCTCATGACAAAAGCATTTTCCAGCAATGTCATAATCATTTCGTAGCAGAAGGTTTGGAATCTTTCTCTTTCATAACTTATCCATAGAGATTGGATACCTCTAAATGTATTATGCTGCTGTTATTCCGAAAAGTTCTGATGTCTTATGAATCTCAAAATGAACATATCATGTATATTCAACCTTAATTTAACCCTTTTCAAAACAGGACTTAGTTTTGACGTCTGTAATAATCTTGATTTTGAAAAATATTGAGACAATTATAGAAGAAAAGGCTGATGAAATGCATTTTCTCCTTTTGCCTCAATATTTTCTTTACTATCTTCTACACTTATCCTATCTTTTTCAACACATGTTTTGTCATATGGAACAGCATTCAAATTGGACCACCCTACATTTTTGCTGTTTGGGAAAGGGTTAAAACTAGTTTTCAATCTATTCGGCATGGCCAAGTCAATGTCCACAATTTTGACATTTTTGTTATTCTATAAAAATTAATACAAAGGCGTGTCTTGGTTGATAGTTGAATAATGTGGTTATTGAAATTATATAATAACATTCTAAATATTTAGCAAAGGAAAAATGTTGGTATTTATTCAAATAAGGAAAGAATAAGTCTTCTTAATTTTTTTCAAGATTTAAAACACATGTCAAAATTGAAAGAAAAGTTTATTAGATCTTTAAATCTTTGAATCTTCAAATATAACTCCTCCCCCCCAAAAGACATGCCTTTGACATCCCTAATAGAAAAGCTTGGGATAACATTGAGGCAAAAGAAGTAAATCGTCGTTGTAAATGAAAAACCTCGTATCTCCATTTTGGAAGATTTTAAAGGGGAAGAAAAAAGTGTAATAACTTTTCCCAAACTGAAAGGTTTTACTTGAAATTTGGACATATTGTTCACAAAATATGTCTTTAGTACTGGTCAGTAAAAATATCTCAAAACTAGCATGAATATTGTCTTTACTGAGCTCCCAAGGGTTTACTTTGAAAATTGCAAAAATTATCATACAAGGTTTTGCATTTACACCAACGAAATACTATTCACAAAATCTACCTTTTATCTTTATCAACATCCTTTTTGTCACAGTCACAGCAGCTTAATAATTTGAAACAATCTAAGTAATGTCTGTTGGGAAAGGGTTAATATAATTAATCCTTTCTCTTCTGGGACACATGAATTTGGAAAGGTCCATTATTTTGCTCAGAGTTGAATAGTCTTCATCTGTATGTCTGATAGCGGTGAGTCCATTATGGCTCCACGAGCAGAGCTACAGGTAAGAGAGGGTAATGACTTTTAAATATGTGACCCGTCACCCTAAAAGGGACCTTATCCGAACTCTAAAAATCCAAATTTGGACACACTTGTCACTCAGCACAGGTCAACCAGATCCCGTAAGTGAAAAATGAAGATATAGAAAGATGGGGAAAACATTCTGGATTTAGAAAATTACATACAAGTGAAAAGCGTCAGACCTAGTCTGGCTGCGCGGACTGCGCAGACTGACTAGGGTCGATATTTTTCACACATCCGATAAGGTCCCTCCTTTTAGCATGACATGTCACATATGTGAAATATCTTTCAATGTTTAATAAACCCTATATTGAACCCTATATAGTGGTTATTCTTTGGAATTAGTACATTGAGACCATTTAAATGAGTACCCACAACATATGGTTTAGATTTGACGTAACAAATTTACAAAGTCTTTACCCCCTCTCATTTGTAGGGGTGGATGACTGTTTGAGTCTCAGTTTCACATGTTGATGCTGATGATACTATCTTTTTGTGATTTTATCCAGTGTGGGTAAAGCCGGTGTGCATCAGTCTGTAAGCCTAATGGGGGTCAGTCCATATAATATGGCTTCTTGATGACTATTTGAGTCTCTGTTTCACATGTCGATGTTTACGATGATAACTTTTTACTACACAGAAACGGATATGAGGGGATAAAGGCATTGTAAATTTTATTTTATCAAATCCAAACCCTATGTTGTGGGTACTCATTGGAGACAATTCCAATGAGTACCCACAACATAGGGTTTAGATTTTAAATAATGAATTTATAATGGCATTACCCCCTCGTATCTGTAGCTGTAGATGTCTGTTTGAGTCTCAGTTTCGCATGTTGATAATGCAGATAACTTTTTATCCAGTGTGGGAAAAGGTGCATCTGTAAGTCTAATGGCGATGAGTCTGTAAATGGCTTCTTGATGACTGTTTTGAGTCTCTGTTTCACTTGTCGATGATGTTGATGATGATAAGTTATTACTACTGTTTTAAATCTATACTGGTGGAATGGGCACAAGGTGATTTTTTCTACTGTTTCTCTACTTTACAACCTGAAAAGATAGAAAAAATATACATTGGATTATAATTATTTGTGTGAATGATTATTACGGTACACATGGAAAGACGACGAAATGGGTGTTTATAAAGATAGAATGGGAGCAGGATTTGTAAACTACTTACACTAGAAAATATTGAGGCAAAAGGAGAAAATGCTGTTCCTCAGCATTTTCTTCTGTTGCCTCAATATTTTCCATAGCCTGCTCTGTTAGCGCATTAAATCGTGGTCTTGTATACCATTTCCCAAACTGAAACAAGAAAATTGTTTGGACCTCCAATATGCCATAATGGACCAATTTCCAGATCCAGGCTAAAGTTATTGTTGTATCTCAGTTTAGAAGATAATCTGTTTGTTGTCATATGAGCAGCATGTAATATAAGTGTGCGCTATTGTTCATGATTCTAAAATCAGAATATAACATAAGTTGCAATGCAACATCTGTTGGTATCAAAGATATAATTTTACACTACAAAACATTTTTGTATTTTTATAGTCAATGATATGTATTTTTGTCAGTTAACCTTTTGCGAAGGAAAAAAAAAAAAGAAAAAAAAACCTCCAGGTTTTGATGTTGTCTTTAAAGCCGTGTGCGATTTAGGCTGGTAGAGCTCTTCTGGAAGAGTCTGGTTCTCGCTTCTTATACACTACATTGTAGAAAAGATACAACGTAGTGTATCAGAGGCGGGAACCAGACTAGCTCTACCTCTTCCAGAAGACCACTTCTGGCCTAAATCGCACGCAGCTTTTGAGGAAGGTAGGTAAACATTGATAGATGCACAGGTGGCCAGCACGTGCTAGAATTGACAAAAAATGGGTTTAAACAAAAAATTTCAGAAAGACATAATAATAGTCTATTATTCCATGTCTTTCTGAAATTTTTTGTTTAACCCTTTCCCAAACGGCAAAACTTTAGGGCGATCCACTTCAAAAACGGCCACAAATGGCAAAATGGAAGTTATTAAAGATAGAATTTGTGTAAAATATGCCATAGAAAATATTGAGACAAAAGGAGAAACTGCTGGTTATCAGCAGTTTCTTCTTTTGTCTCAATGTTTTCCCAAGCCGTTTCTATTAGGGGCGTCAAAACAAGGTCTTGTTTGGGAAAGGGTTAAACCCATTTTTTGTCAATTCTAGCACGTGCTGGCCACCTGTGTCTATTATTCCATGTCTTTCTGAAATTTTTTGTTTAAACCCATTTTTTGTCAAATCTAGCACGTGCTGGCCACCTGTGGATAGATGGGAAGAAAAGGCTGATACCCAGCATTTTCTCCCTGTCTCTCAATGTTTTCCATACTATTATTTACAAGTTCCATACACAGATAAAAATTGACCTTGTGGTCTGAAATTCTTACTGGTCTAGAATTTTGTAAGGAATATGATTAACCCATTCCCCACATAATGATGCTATTTGATTCATCACAATTTAAATGCTTTGTAAAACATTTTGGAAAATGTAGAAATTTGCTTGTGACAAGCAATTTCATTTTCCACAATGTTTTCTACTCAGAACAACAAAAAATAAACCTCTGTACCTTTGTCGATAAATCATTTTCGATCAGGTGAGCAGCCCATACTAAAAGAATTCACAATATTTAACCTTTTTCCAAATAAAATTAGGACATTTCCAATTTCAAAGGTGTTGCAGATGATGTTGAAGAGTAATCCTATTATCATATGGAAAATCCCTACCCATAGTAGAATATTTTGAGGAAAAGGGAGAAAATGATGGTATTCAGCATTTCGACGATTTTCAACAAAAAGTTTTTGTTGAAAAGCATTTTTTCTTCCTTTTCTTTAATATTTTCAAAATCTGTAACACTTTGATGCATGTATCTAAAAGTATTGTTGTTTGAGAATGGGTAAAATCTTCAAGCAACAGCTGTAAATCATATATCAACTATATAATGTTACATTGTCAGATATTTTTTTACTCCTGTGAAATCAATAATAATAGTGTTTTGTTGTTGTTTTTATGACTGTGGGTTTTGAGGTTTTTGCCAAGTGAGCAGCAATAGTACAGCTAGTTGATTGATTCTTTCATTTGGGGTTTAACACTTTGGTCATATCACAGGGACTGGATCACCTAACCATGGATTCCTGTTATTTCTCATACCAGCACTACCACAACATCTTCACTGAGCCTCCAGCTGCTCGCCCACATAGGTTAATGATTAGCATGCCATTGGTGGTAGACAAATTTCTCTGGAGGATATTTAACATGACAGGGGTTTGAACTTGGGATCTCATGATTGAGAGTCTGATGCGCTTCCAACTGCGCCATGGCTGTGGCCCAAAAGTTCAGCTAGATCTGTATTATGAAATGTATCAACCATGAAAAAGGGTAAAGCTTTGATCCCCAGCCATGGCAAACATCCTATCTTCTATCTACAAAATTGTCACCCACCATGTAGACGGGCAGCTAGTAAGGCTGTTGAGACAGGTAGGAAAAATGACAGGAATCGATGGTTAGGTTCTCCAGTCTATGCGATATGACCAAAGCAGTTGAAAGAGGCACTAAACCTTATCAATCAATAGTTTGTAACGATGAAGTACAAGTTGATCAGACTACATGTTAAAGCCCTCTTATTCTCGGTATTGAATAAAGTTGTGACAGCTGCTGATCATATATCAAACATATTACATGTTTGGTAGTTGTAACATGTTTTTTCTTGTTATGAATGTAAATGAGCCAGGATCTGAAAAATTGCTAGATATGCTCTGCCAGGTCATATATTGTGAACTATACAAATAAAGCGAGCAGACTACATGTTTAAGCTCTCTTATTCACAGTATTGAATTAAGTTGTGACAGCTGCTGATCATATATCAAACATATTACATGTTTGGTAGTTTGTAACATGTTTTTTTCTTGTTCTGAATACAAATGAGCCAGGATCTGATAAATAGCTAGATATGCTCTGCCATGTCATATATTGTGAACTATATAAATAAAGTGAGCAGGCTACATGTTAAAGATTCTCTTATTCGCGGTATTGAATGAAGTTACAACAGTTGCCTATCATATATCAAACATATTACTTGTTTGGTAGTTGCTACATGTTTTTTCTTGTTCTGAATATAAAATGATATCGAACAAACACATCCCTTTCCCACAAATAATGTTGCAAAGTCGATATGATGGATGAAAATATGTAACGGTTGGTTTTGTGCACAATATAGCATAGAAAATGTTAAAGCAAAAGGAGGTAATGCTGATTATCAGTATTTTCT